>OX422219.1:434488132-435088132 GCA_949130495.1 Sambucus nigra
TCACTCAAAGTTGCTCCCCGAAATCCTCCACGAAAGTCCTCTCTAATTGTCTACGATTGTCTACGAAATTATGAGCCCAAGGGTCATTTTTATAGGACAAGTGGTGAGGTATTTGAGTTGTGGTGGGACTCTTTCTGATTGGCCGAATAGTGTTGGTAGCTATCTGTCCACCTCTTTAATCTTTGAATCGTGATAAGGGATGGAATTTCCCCCCACTCGAAAACTCTTATATTTTCTTGTTGAACACGCATGCTGAGTTTCGTACAAATCGGAGAATAAAAATTTCCGATTTTTTTAAAAACAGCATTTTTTCGAACGACCGTAAAAATCAGCATTTTCGCGCCTTTTTTGAATTGATCATCAATTTGCACCAAATTCCATCATTATCTGCAAAAATTTCACTAGGCAACTTTTTTCACAAATTAGCACAAGAATATTATAAAATTATCGAAGTGCCCATTTTTGATTTAAAATTGTCATTTTCAATATGAATTCAATCATTCTCGCATTTTTTCCTCCTTTTAAACAAAATAGTCCTAAGAACTTATTAAATACACTAAAATGGGGCTAACAAAGTATAAATTTGGGTATAAAATATACAAAATAATGCACTCATCAGCTAGGGTTTCATCTTGACATAAACTAGAATACAATACAAAATGAAAAGAAGAGAGAATATATGTCCTACTACAACCACCTAATAATAAAATAAACGGGAAAATACTAAACTACCCTTAAAGATAAATAAAACTCTAATATCTCCCCTCAAACTAACGATGTTGCAGCGAGAAGCATTGAGAGTTTGCTAACCAAAAAACGAAAACGCTGAACTGGATGAGACTTCGTAAACAAATCAGCTATCCGTGCAGAAGAAGAAACAAAAGGCAAAGTGATGGCGCCATGCGTAAGATGATGACGAGTGATATGACAATCAATCTCAATGTGCTTAGTCCTCTCATGAAAAAACGAATTGTGAGCAATCTGAATAGCACTCTTATTATCACAGTACATAGGAGTGGGCTGATAAAGAGACACCCATATATGCAAGTAACCGACGTAGCCAAACAACCTCGCGAGTGGTAGAAGCCATAACACGATACTCGGCTTCTGTGGAAGACACAAAAATAACAATTTTCTTTTTGCTCTTCCAAGAAACAAGAGAATCACCCAGAAACACACAAAATCCAGTAACTGATTTGCGATTTGTAGGATCACCAGCCCAATCAGCATCAGAGTATGCACGCAGCTCCAAAGAAGAAGATGAAGGAAGTAAAAGACTCTGACATCGAGTGCCTCTCAAGTATCGCAATATACGATGAAGAGCTGCCCAATGAACTGTAGTAGAAGCAGTAACAAACTGACTAACAATATGGACCGCATGAGCTATATCTGGACGAGTAATAGTGAGATAAACCAAGTTGCCCACAATAGTGCGATATAAGGTGGGATCAGGCAAAAGAACACCATCATACGGGGAAAGATGAACATTAAGCTCCAGAGGGGTATCAACAATCTTTAGTATCAGTGAGGGGAGCACGCTCAAGAATGTCCCAGATGTACTTAGATTGTGAGAGAAGATAACCCTTTGGAGAATGAGCTACCTCATATTTAATTTTATGTTATTATATTTTCATACTTATTTATTATTTTTATTATATAAAGTTTATAGTTTAACGACTATAATCTTAACTTTATTGAGATTTGGTATCATGGTTTAATGAGAAGCATTGAATTCATGAGACTAATTTGAAGGGGGGCAATTTCTTATTATAGTACTAGGTTGATGGTAAGCTGAATTCAATATAATTTGGAGAACGATCTTTTTTCATCCAAAGTATCATGTCCATCAATTATGTATATTAATCAAAAAAATAAAATCATGCAATCATGACAAATGAAGAGAAATTGATTACGCTTTCAAGATCAAGAAGAAACCCATTAAGATCCAGAGCAATCAAAATTATTATTTCATGTATTGAAGAATCATAAACATGGAGTGAGGTACATTTATGTTGTTTTTAGTCTACAAAAACACATGAAAATCATAAAGTTCAATCTTGAAGGATTTATAAAAACTTAGGCTTTATATTATACCTAAATATTCATGTCTGAGAATATATGAAGAAAAAATCATAGACATACTGAACCGTTCCATTATGCTAAGCACTCCGCATCATTTACTTCGTTCATGTAATATTCATAAAACAAATACAAAAAAATTATGAAATAAGATCGAATGTACACAAAAGACGTTCTAGACTATAGTAGGATGCCATGTCTAGGTTAAGGAGTCCTTTCACTTGGAGTTTTGATTGGTGATGATTAATATATTATAATAGTTAGAACTAAACTAACATCTTCGAAAGTCCAACAATACATGTAAACTAAAATGACAAAACTTATGCACTACTCTTAAACTTATCATTGAACTGTTATAGTTGTGGTTGTTATGACCATGAGCTACTCTAGGTGATCTTGAGCGACTTGAAAAGTCAATTTAAATTCTCATTCGAGATGGTCACACTTATATACTCATATAGGTTCTTTTATAAATAGTTTAGTTTATCACAAATCTTTAAAGAAACCCTTATATAGAAAGAATAAGAGTTAGTGATTCATTATTCTTATTGATACTACAGCCACTATTAGTCAAATATGCCACATTATATGACACCTGGAATTGAGGAATCAAATCTATGTATTCCTTTGAAGATCATGGACCCGTTAATGGATAATCAAGGAAGATGATAATTGGATTTGTTTGAATACAAGTTCACTGCTATTTTACTACTTCAAGGATAACATAAAAAATGATAACTGGTCACTATTAAGAAGAGATAGAATTGTAGGATACTTGTATCCATAAATAGTTATGACCTAATAGAGATGACTTTTTGGTATTTTTTCGTCGTTGCTTAAAAAACTTCTGTAATAAAAATCTCAAATACCTACAAAATATAATAAACTAAAGTGTAGTGGTAAGTGAGGTATCAATCCACATCAAAGGAGTGAAACGAGAGGAAAACACACGTAATTCAAATTTTTTACTATTTTCTTTTTGAACTTTTTATCATTTTCTATTTGTTTATGATTTTTTCAAATATTAAAACAATTTTAGTGAGAAGGTGAATTAACTAAACTAAATCAAGATCTAAACAAAACTAACTACAAAGTGTGATGAAAAATAAGTGAAATCTAGCTAAAATAAGAGATAAATTGAGGAAGTAAAAGTGAGAACAATCAAGGAATGAGATTACACCACAATTTCTAGTTAATCTATATAATTAATTTATTTAAATTAAACTTCCCAAATTAGTATTGAAATTCATTTATCAACCGGTAAGAAGCCTTCCGAGGGGAACTGGCACCATATTAGTAGGGTCCATACATATTAGCATCAAAGGGAGGTGGATGATTGTATTACCTAAAATTTGAATGGCATAATAATACTCAGGTCATGGAATGCCATAAAGCTCGAGAAATGTTATCATTAAGTAGATACATTAATTTTTGCAAATATTTTAATTAAATAAAGATGATTCATGTTAATAAACTTTTTTTTTAATAACCTTTCCTCCACAATTAAACTCCATAATCAAAATCATCTGAAAATGGTGGTAGAGCCCAACTTGGTTTGGTTGGCCTAAAATAGGCATCAACCCGCCTACGAATGAGTGGTATAACTTAGATGCAAGTAGTTAGCCAAAGATTATGCATAAAACCCACGTGAAAATGGTGGTATAACCCAACTTGGGTTTGTTGGCCTAGAATAGGCATAAATTCACCTATGAATGGGTGGTATAACCTAGAAATAAGTTGGTTAACTAAGATTTGATATCAAACCCTCCTAAAAATGGTGGTACAACTAACTTAGTTTGGTCGACTTATAATAGGCATAAACTCACCTATAAATTGACAACTTAGAAAAGGTTGGTCGCATAAGATTTGGCATCAAACCCACCTAAAAATATTAGTACAACATAGTTTAGGTTGGTCATCCTAAAGTAGGCATCAGACCACCTAAGAACGGGGGGCATGATTTTGAAATCAATTGGTCACCTAATATTTGGCATCAACCCACCTGAAAGTGGTGGTACAACCCAACTTGAATTGGTCGGTCTAGAATATGCATAAAACCCACTAGGACATAACACTCCAATGTAAAGGTTATCAAGGCCTCCATGTCTCTAGCAACATGATAGACTAATACACCGAATACCCATCTTCTATGTTTCAAAATGTCAAGTCGACGATGGTAACGATATACTTTCCTTTCATAAAGTTTATCATCTTGTGGTGGACCCTAGATGAAGGTGGTGGTTGATTCAGTTGGTGGGTCTACTAATGAGGGAAAAAAATCAATGCATGATTATCCCCTTTAGGGAGTTAGGGGAGCACCTTTGTTGGTTTTCCTCTTCTTGGTCAATTTGGCGTGTCTCTCTCTCTCTCTCTCTATCTATCTATCTATATATCTATCTATCTCCTTCTCTTGGTCTTATTTTTATCAAAAGGAGATCACCCTTTTCGTTTTTCTAGCGACACATTGAGGACTTTGTTTGGCTTGGTCGCTTTATTTCTTCTAGTTCGCATGGATATAAAAAAGATCAACGATCCGTCTAGGTTGGCTGGTCATTTCCTTAAGGTCTTTAGTTAAGATGATGTAGGTTGGTGATAGTGTTTCACCAACATACACCCCTCCAAAAGCTTTTCTATGGATGTGGGTGGCTATTAGAATTGATGAATCGCCGACCACCATGTAATCAACAATAGTCACCTTTAAGAAAATTGTGAAATTCTTCACTGACACAATTGTCAGTTTGTAGCCAAAAAAGATGTTAGTTTCTCTCTAATGAGGTTTTACAATGTTTAGTGTTTGCCTTGACAAAATGTTTTTCTAATCAATCAAGTTAACATCTTGGTCTTTGGGTTTTATTTTATAGTAATTATCTGCACACATGAAAGAGGATGATTGGTAATAGAAGTGGCCAAATGCATAAAATATATTAGGAAAATAGTAAGCAATCTACTAGGAGATCTGAGTTATATGGGAGCAGGAAGACCTATATATTCTTCAGCGTGTAATAACCCAAAAACACCAATATATCCCTACTAATATCTTTTTGTGATCTAGGCATCCAATTCAACAGATTACATAACTTATTTCTAACTCGAAAATTGATAAGTGCTACACGCTAGAGAATTCCTTAGGTCGTAACAATATCAATTTTGTTCAAACTCAAATTAGTCCCACAAATGTTTTGAATGGCTATTTTACCCCATTATATTATGTAAACAACTTTCTTTTACTTGGGTAAGAAGTATTTCATAGAAACAGAGTACTTCCACCGGTAACATGTGTATGTTGGTGGTTGTTCCTCCATGGACCACAATAGTGCTCCGACGGCATGAAAATGGGCCCGATAAGTAGCTTTGTGTTTGGAGGGCTACCGGTGTTTGCGTTGCGTATATATGTTATAGGTATTTAGATTTCATTTTGTTCTTTTTTTTCTAACTATTTGGGCTGAAATCACGAGAAAGGTTTTAAGATTATTTTATGTTGATCACTATTTTCATTTGATTAAATAACATGTTTAGTGTCTTTGTATTGAGGAGTTTAATATTAATAGTGGGTAGAATTTGTTTGCATATTTTGAAACTGTGTTTTTTTCCCCTAATATGAACACATACCATTTATCTTTCTTTATTTCTGTTTTTGCACAATAAAACTACATCTTTTTTTATTTGTTATAACAGATTATAACTCCATCATTTTTTTTTTTGGTTTAGCCACATATAAATACATGGTGGGACAAAGATGAGGAATCAAATCTTGCTAGATGTATTAACGCCGAGGCAAGAGGTTGTAACACGATGATGATATTCAAAACGGGTGGAGGTGAAAAATGTATTGACTGACGGTGCCACTTTCGTGCCAACAACATTGTGCAAAATTTTTATGGGAGTGACAGTAATGCTAAAGACACATCATTCAACGGCCATCTCCATAAAGACAACTAATCGAAAGAATTTCATGTCTAAATTTTAGGTGGGGTTTCTGAGGTGTATAGTCATCTTTTCAATCATAAAAAATGATTATATATATTAACTTTAATTGAATATTTAATGCTTTTATTGAAATGATCAATTGTTTAATTTCCATTTTTATATGAGTAGTTCTACTGTGACTTAATTTTTGACATAATGTTTTGGAACAAACTGACGTGACTATTTGTTATTGGTTGGTTTTTAGATCCCACTGGCGTGGACCCCAAAAACCAACCTTCCAAAAAATTATGTTAAAAATTAAGTCAAATAGCATTTTTGTTTTTATATAAGTACCATATGTTTCTTAAGAGACTTAAGGGGTCTCAAATTTTTTGATGAATACATATATTGACAACCCCTTGTGATGGCACTAGAAGAGGTGAGTTTATAAACAAATTTCTGAGTTGAATATGTTGTGTTTTCAATTAATGGCCGTTTTGCTTCAATATAATTTTTGACACTGTGCTATAATTTCTATTGGTCGTAAGTGGGGAAGTTGCGTTATCCCATAGCTCTTTATTTTACTTATTTTGTTCTCCAAATTTCTTAAATTACATTTCCAAAACAGAGAAAAAAACGATTGATTTTCTCCAAATGTCCAAACACATTCACTAAATAAATAGTTTAAGTTTGATCTCTTTGAAAGGAGAATGGAAATTTGCAATCACTTATGGATGTTAAAGTTTCTTGGTTTCTTTTAATTGCCTTTTCATTAATGACTTGGGAGTTACGCGTACCATTACCAATATCACATTTATTATCATAAAGTTAAATCAAATATTTTTATAAAAAAAGTAAATTTAAAATTTAATTACACCCACCTATAGGGAATATTTTAATATTTATAAAGCCTTATGTATTGGTTTTTTAAAAGTGGGGTGTATAAAAAGAAATAAGGCATTGGAAACCTATCCATTATAAAATATTGATAATGGCACATATGTTTTAAGAGAGCATTCTCATTTTTTATTAAAATGTAATGTTTAACACTTTTTTAATATCTATATAACTTTATAAAAATTGTAGGCCAAAACCATGTGAGACTGACACGTGGCAACTTAATAAATGATATCATAAATGAGAGTCTCTCTAGAAAAGGATACGTGAAGATAATAACTCATCTTTCTATACACTCCAATACAATGAATTTAGTCCATCTAATCGCTTCCTATTCAATGTACTCCATTTTTAATTTTCCAAGAACCTACATTGAAATCTACAACATTTTCCTCTCCTTCTTCTCTCTCTCTCCCCTTTAATATATGAACCATCCGTTAAGGCAGACAAAGAAAAAAAAACACAAGCCCAAACGACAGCAGTCGTCTATCCATGCATTCTCAGTTGAATCATTTGAAAGGTATTATATAGTTACAAACATTCGTTTATTTTTTATATGTGAAATATTGTATATCTCATGTTTATCCTACTGTTTTATGTTATAAGTGGATTTTAGCACATTAGAGGAGGATTTGTTTGGAGCCATAGACGTTTATGGTAATAGTTAAGAAAAATATCTGAAAAATAGTAAAATGAAAATGATATAGACGTATGGCTAGATTTTTAAATACGATTATTGCTTTCAATACAATCATGCTTCCAGAGAGAATTTGTAACCCAATTCCATGCATCAACAAATGTGAATCTGGATAAGGCACATCTACTGTTCATTCTTTTGTTAATGTCAGGGAAGTCGACATTGATATAGATTATGTCAATGATAGTACACCCAAGCTACTGCCCACTTTGTTTCCAGGTATCATTTTTTGCAGATTTAGTTTGTTTCACACTTCAAATTTAGTTTAAGAAATTTTTTGTTTGTGTGTGTTGAAATAACAAAACTTATTGTAAGTCTCAACACTTATTATGAGTTTTGGTATCCAACATCTAAAATTATGCCATTTATCAAATTACCTTATCACTCATCTTTACTTGTTGCTTATTTAAATTTTTTCTAAACATCCGATTATAAATTCGTTTGCTAAAAACTAATTCATACAGTCTTTATAATGAAATACAAATTTATATTCGGCCACGCATCACGCGGCCTACTTATTGCTTATTTAATTTTTTTTTCTAAACATCCGATTATAAATTCGTTTGCTAAAAACTAATTCATACAGTCTTTATAATGAAATATAAATTTATATTCGGTCACGCATCGCGGGGCGTTCATGCTACTATCTCTATATACTATTAAATGCTAAACAAACATTTAATGACAGCTTCTTCTAAGGCTATCCGCGTGGCACATTCGTATATTTACAAAGCATTAATACTGCTTCTCATATAGTCTTCCACGTGGCCTCTCCTCACCCCACCCAAATTCATTTACTCCTCCACGTTTCATATACCAGGCTTTACAATTTCTCCTCTCTCTCACCGTTCTCATTATCTGCCCTTTTTTATTCCTCTACCCTAGAAACCAGAACGCGGTAAGTATACATTAAACCTTCTTGCGTTTGCATTTTTATCTAGCCGAACTATAATATATCTGTGGTTTTAGATCTGATTGATATAGTAACACATTTTTTGGATCCTCATTATATATTGTTTATGGATCTGCTATTCGTTTTGTTTAGATCCATTTATTATTGTTGTTGTTTCTGGATCTGTGCTTTATTTTTGGATCTGAGATTTCTTTTTATGATTTGAATTTATTTTATAAACAAGGTGATCTGTATTCTATTTTGAGTTTTCAAATTTTGTTTTTGAATAAAAAATAAGATCAACCGATCAAGACTTTACAATCGGATATGATTTGATTATGGGCTCTCTCTTTCTCTCTCCTCTCCACCCATCCCGATCTATTTTTTCTTCATTTCTCCTCTTTATTTATCCTTCAAATAATTATGTTAAACATTCAATATCAGGTATTAGAGATCGAGATCAGGGTATCTCTGTTATTTTTTTTAATTATTGAATCAACAAAGGTCAGGAGTTTATTTATATTATTTTTTTCCTAAGTTTTTAGGGTTTGTTTTGTTTTGAAAGAATTTTTATTTGTGAAAATGCCATTATGAGATGATTATTTGGCGAACGTTTTGTTCTTTTAAGGTTTAGGTTTGAAGTATTTATCGATGTTGAATTGAAAAGGCATGATAAAACAGTTGATCGGAATATTTAGCGCATATATAATATAAAATAATGGAGAGGAAGATTTACTGTTTTGTAAATGCACATGAAATGTCCACAGTGGCCTTACTTTCTCCCATTCAAGCAAAACCAAATATTCCTTTTTTTTTTCAACATCTCTCAATCACCTATAAAGTTAATCTCTCTAAACTCGCAATCATTAATAACTTACATGGCATACGCATCATATGTGCTTCATTTTTTATTAATTGCATACTCGTGTATGTGTATAGTGGAGGCCAATTATAATGAAACTTAGGTTGCACATATTGAGGATATTGAAGTGAGAAAGGGACAAGCTTTTGGAAGATGGGGTGATGAGAAGAAGCGAAAGAGCCCACATATTAAGGATAGTCATATTTACATCTTACCAGGTGTTGTCTTCGACAACTTTCTGATAGTATTTCTCTTTAAGCTATAATTTGTATGCAGTGATTCCAAGCTAAAAAGAACCTCAGTTGAATTTTGCAATATAATTGAATTTAACTAGATAAAATAAAAAGGAAATAATTCACTTCTTTCAATATCTTTCTACCTATGTTGCTTGAGACAAAGCCCTGAAAAAATATCTCAAGGGTAGCATTTGTAGAATCTCTATGCAACATCTGTTAAATGTTATATATCAGTGATTTTTTATTGAGATCTTCGGAGTTATTTTTTTTTTTCTTTGAAGAGATGCTGATGGTTGTTTGGAGGTAATGGAATTGTTGAGTTTTGCTTGGCCTGGTTCGTCTGGAGGTCAGAGAAAATATGATTGGTTTTGTGTTAGCACATGTTTTTTTCTTCCCTGGTTTTGTTTTTGTCACGTCACGTGTCATTGATCTGATGCATGTTTGTATTTTGACGCGTGTGTGTTTCTAGATTGATCAAGGGCTTTCTAGCTGATGGGTTGTGCAATGGGTCTAGGGCGTTTGTGTTGATTGGTTGGTTTTGTTTGTTCTTGAGTTCTTGGGGGCCCGTTTTGTGTTTTCGTTTTGGGGAGGTCTTAGACGATTTGTTCCGGTTGTTTGATAGAATCTGTTTCTGCTTGGGCATTGGTCCTGTTTGTAATAAATTACCTTATAAAAAAATGAGGACAATATGGTCAGGTTACTTCATTGGCCCTGTTTTAAAGTAGATTTAACTTCTTAAACCTTAGAAGAATAGTTATCTTTGAAGTCTCCATGGAAGCAAATCCCTAAGAATATTTGCATGCTTAGATTTTATGTCATACACCTTCCAAATTTGTTCAAGGTTCTCATCACTACTATGTTCCCTTATTGGAATGTACCATAGTTGCAGAAAATAATTTTCGGGTTATTTTATATTTACCCTCCCATTTTTTAAGTAAAACAAACATGAACATAACATTGCGATTAAAACACAATTAAAACGTGAAACAACATGAACACAACCCGATTAAAACACACGATTTTATATTAACTAACAAGAATACAGTACAATTAAAATAATGCGAAATCTTTTCTTTTACCTAACATGAATATGAACATGACACAACGTTGCGTATTTTTCCAACATGAAAAAACATTTAAAGTATTTTTAGTAATTTTTTTTACTTTAATTTTTTCTTAATAAAGAATTTTTTTTATTCATGGGTGATATTGGTATTGGATTATATGGGATTATCTAAGCACGAATGCAATCATGGAACACACACACACACACATATGTATGTGTTTATTTTTTAGTGTATATTAAAAACGAGTTTGTTAGTTTAATTTTATTTTTAAGATCTCAATTATTAGTATGTGTCTTGAAAAAAGAGTTTTTTCGGGTTTAGTCTTATGTCCAAAGTTTAATTAGGCTCATCTCCCATGTATTTTTTAAATTGTATTAAGTCTCATAAACGTCCAAAACCTCCCTGCACCGTCGTGTAACCGCCTCTCTTTTTCTCTGCAGCGAATGACACATGTCCTACGATTGTTACACAACAGGACCAACGACTAAAAAATTAAAAATATGGGAGTGAGTACAATTGAATCTTTAAAAGTAGGACTAAATATCCGTGATCCCTTAAAAAAATCCACGTGTAAGTATTAGTGATTTTTATATAAGGAATAGATATGATTTTTACAAAACGACTATGAAAATTGTTTCGCCCGCGCATCGCGCAGGTTTATACCTAGTTATATATATATTTTAAAAGAGCACGGGCATCGCGCAAGCCTTTAATAAATTTTAACACCCGTATAGGTTGTCCACGTGGCACAGCTCTATTGCCTTTTACACCTTTTGTTTTCCCCTGATTCATGCCTTACGTCCCTTCTCTCTTTAATTTAGGAGCTCAGGAATTTCTCATATATTCATCTACTGGCGGCTACCAATTCTTTCATCTTCTAACTCTTTCTCCCCCTCTATTTTGCTACACCCCATCGGTATTCATTCACTATGAAGAGGGTCAGATACTGTGCATATATATTGAAGCTGAGCCCGGACAATTTTTCACTCTTTCTGCTAGGAAGGAAATCTTCTTTCAAATCAAGGTAAGTCTTCAATCTTTTATATTTCCAGCCTTTAAATTTCGGGTGAAAATGACCCACTGGACTACATATATTTTTGGTTAATGAATACATCATCTTTCTTCTTGATTTATTTTTGGTTAATGAATATATAATCTTTATTCTTGATTTTGTGAAATGCATGGATATGAAGCCATTGAATCTACTGGTGGACAAGGAAAAGACACTTATTATAATAGTTGTTCTTGGTCTGGAGGGGATTTTATTATTCCTCTCAAGAGCTCTACTCATGAGGTTTGTGTTTGCTTATACGAATAAGACATATTTCAATTGGAAGTCAATTTTAATTGCAGCTCAACTTCATTGTTTTTTACACGGATTGTTACTTTCTAGTATAGAGATTCAGAGGTTTTCTTGGGGTTTTGCATTTTCTACCTTTTTGTCCCTTAAGTACGTGTTGAACAAATATGGTGGGTATCTTTTCTATCTGCTTCGTTCGAAACCTAAAGAATTATATACTGTGGAGTAGTGGGTTCATAGTCTTTGTGAATTATAGAATAAAGTGTGGTTGTTCCAAAGAAGATAGACCATTTGTTGGTTCTTACGGGAGTTCGGCTAGAGTGTTATTTTTTTAAACTAAAAAATTCTGTTAAATTTTAATTGACAACTCCATTTATACGTGAGCTAAAAAAATTATTTGAACTATTGGAGCAACTTTATATGTGAAGTCCAGTTACACGGTAACTGTGCATTTTGTTTGGTGAGAGCTGAGAGATTGTAGGTAGCCCAACCACCACAAATTTCAAACTATTTTGGTTATGACATTTACGATTTTGCTAAATCTGTAGTTGATATGATATCTGACTATGTATATTTCTTATGGGTTATAAAACACGCTGCATCATGTAGATTTGTAATGTTTTGTCTAAAATTCTAAAAGAAAATATCCTTATTTAATATGGGGTCAGTCTCTTGAGAAATTACGTACAACATTAAGTATATTAGTGTTGGGTAGTTAATTGTTATGTGGGTAAATTACATAATATAGTGAGTTCAAAACATAGCATTTTATTGTGACTTTTCTTTGTGTATACGTGTCTGAAGAGTGTGCGAAGGGAGGGGATGTTATTCGAGCATCTGTATTGAGAAAATCAAAGGAAGTACGAGGAATGGTATTTAACTAAAAAGCAAGTTCTTATATAAGCATAGAATGTAAAGTTAATTTACTACATAGATAATCAATACAAGACGATTATGAAGAGAAGGTACCTAATTCCACATCTAATATCGTTCTTAGTTTTTATGTAATTGCCTCTACTTTTTAACTTTAATTTTCTTTGAGTTTTAGTTCATGATTTTTAAGGAAAAAGTATATAAATAATGTTTTGAGTAGAGGAGATGTGCATAATTTTAATCTAGCTTATAAATAAAAATGCATCCCCCCAACTATAAGAAAAACAATCACTTATGTCAATTAAAAACTGACATAAATAATCATTTGTCAGCTTTTAACATTTCCAAAACTTTCATAACAAGTGGTGACATAAATGTTCATAAAACTGTGATAAAAGAAAATTTCATTTATGTCAATTTTTCAAACACACATAAAATTTGCAATATTTAACTTCTATTTATCACAGTTTTGAGAAAATATGTGATTAACAAATGCACATTTATCACAATTTTAAACAATTTATGTGAGTTTTTTCACAACTGACATAACTATTTAAATATTATTAAAAAAATAAAAATGCCCAACACACTCCTATATATTTTATTGGTACCAAATCAACACTTGTAATGCAAATCTTTTATATTCCCAATAGAAAATATCCACAATAAAAAAAAACATCCAAAGCCAAAATCTCATAATATCACTCATTTGATACATCAAAATATCCGCAACAAAAAACTAGTGATGATGGTACAAAATATATATCTAGTTACAAGAATTGTAGCTCCAATTCCTGTAGGTAAAGGTCCATGCTATAACTCCTCGAATGTAGTCAGTTTATTGTGGAATGCATGATTCTCAACAAAATTCATAAAACAGAAGTTCAATTTTGTTTCTGGTATGGCCACCTTGAAGTACCAACCTTCAAAAAATTGACCCCCACTTCCATCAAAATTATACCCGATTAAAAAAAAAAACTATACAACTGTCATGCTTCATTACACAGATGTGAAACATAAATAAATTCCAGTTGTCAAATTTTCAATGTTAATTTAATCAATAATATACCCAATGCCAACCTTCTGTCGCTACTGCTGCAACTGTAACTTCTTAAGATGGAGATTCGTGTTGTGACACGCATCGATAACGTGCCATAAAATGTGCGGCAAAAATCCTCAAACTATTTATCTTAGAAGGCGTGTCTAGGGCTAGATCACAGCTCAACGACCTTGTAATTCATTTTTCTAATATACAAAATGGACAATCAATTTTTCAGGAGTGTTGTTTGATGAGGCATAAATAGCGAGGGGAGGGGCGTAGGTTAAGCACTGGAGGATGCTATTGAGATAGCATATGCTGCTGAGGTTTTTTAACCCCAAGGGAGGACCTGTTTTGCATCTGAGAATCGACTGTCCACTCATTTGCAAGGCCATTAACAACCTTTCTTAGCTGATTCCGCCGCATTGCATGACCACGTTCGCATCCTCTTTCTATCTAACCGTGTTGTTGTTGATTCTTAAATACATGTTCATTCAATAACTTCCAAAATGAGGAATCTATAATCTTGTCAAACACCCAGAAAGATAAATATAAAAATGAAAGATCCAATTGTAAATATACAAAAAATCGAAATTAAACAACCAACTAGATAGAAGACAAATAATTTCATCTTAAACCAAATGGAGATGAGGATAATTTCATTCAAGCAGATAGATCTAAAATATGATCAAGTATATAGATGCATCAAAAGTTCTCAACGATTGATTACCTAATATGATCAAGTAGATAAATCCAAAATCATCAGGTACAACAACCAAAGAAAATCATTATGAATCGAATGAACAATTAATTTTATTTCAGAACAATAACAAACCAATAAGGGAACTTCAAACAACTAAATTTAACATGTGAAGGGAACTTCAAATTTAAATTTAATTGCTAGATTGTTTATTAATATTCAGACAAAATAAGAGGGGACACATTAGACAATGTTATGCCTAAATTAGGCTCCAACATGAGGGCAACAATCTGCTCCAAAACTTCATACTTAAACAATTCATAACCATATATCCCAAATTTTGCACCAACATCCCGAATTATTTTTATAAACATTATAATGCATGACAAAAAATATTTTATAATGCATTTAATCACATATCTAATCATAACTAAAAGTTAAACATATAACTAACCGACCTAATCAAATTTATGGCATTAGAATATAATTATGTACATATGTATGTATTATAGTGATTAATAAAGTATACCTGCTACCAATGATACACGAGAGAAGAGCACGGGGAAATATCGATTCATCTTCCATCCTCAAGTTCTAACATCACCTTCATTTTCTAAAATCGACACAAAATATAATTTAATAAAAAAAATTATTTCTTAATGTATTTTTAATCAGAAGAAAAATTAACAATTTACAATAAAAGTTTAGGAATGCCAGAACATAACAATGTAGAAAGAGAGAGAGAGAGACATACCTATTACTACATAGAGAAAACCTAGTCTACCTATTACTGCATAGAGAATAAGGATTCTTAGTTTTGATCGAAGAGATGTATATATATAACATATACTTACAATGTTAGAGATTGATATTTATCATTTGGCAGTAAAAATACCGACCAAAAGTCTTCACGAAGTACTCATTAGTCGAACTACTCGAACTCCATATATTTACAATATTACAGTTTAAAAGTAGATATCAATTATGAATTATCTCATTGACAAGAATGGGTAATAAGTATGTAATCATAAAATGTATCATGAACAGAGCTCTAAGAAGCAATCTCTAAGCATTACTGTAACATAGGATTGAGCTACCAACTCTGAATCTAATCCGACTAACTAATTTATTTCTATCCTTTTATCAAATCTACGCATTTGTGCTTGTCCATAAATTTACAAACTTTTCCATAGAATGAAGATTCCATAAGCAAATACTTTACATTAATGGTGAGACAGAGAGTTCCTGCAAAACACTAATCAAATCATGAGGTGCCCAGAATACTCGACTTAGTTTGCTTATTCTCTAATAATTACAACGATACAAATGCTTAGCATGATAGATTTTTTTATTGTTCATAAATTGACAACAGACACCAAAATTGAAACAATGGATCCTAGATCATCCATTAAATTAATTTAATCACATTGAATTGAACTAAGCCAAATGGAGATCTATGAGAATCAATGTGGTGAGACAAATTATACCTCATGAATAATATACAAACTTGATTGACAACACGAATAATATACAAACTTGTAAGGCCATGAATAATTCAGAATTTAGTGACTAAACTATTGTTCTATTTTTATAACATTATTTTCCAAATTTTCCCACAAAGGAGGTACTTGGAATTCTAATCACTTAAACTAAAACGTTAATTGAATGATGAGTTCAAGTTAAAAAGGAGTACTTGGAATTTTAATCGAATGTCCTAAAAATTTAGCACAACAAAATCAAAGTACCAACCAAACCAAACAGACTTGGACATCAAATAGAGTAAAGAACAACATATCTCATTGACGGGATGGATTTTTCAATTAAAAAACACCAAAAAATTAGTATGTTAGCTTCTTGCCAATTAAATGGAATGGCATTTTCAATATATGTTACAAAATACTCACGGTATTAAATAAAATCACAAAACTGAGCAACTCTATACATAAAGAGAACAGATACCATATTCCAAGAGAGATCGTAGAGAACCCGAAGCATTGGGACCAGTTCGGGAGCCATGAAGGCAGTATTTCCATTTTTCCATTCTCGTATACAATCTTTTGTAATGCATTTACAATTTACGGGTTAATCTACAATTTATCTATTCAACAAGAAGTAATAGGCACAGTATGCACACATACCAACAAAAAGTAATATGTGAGTGTCGCGATGAAAAGAATATTGAAAAGAAGAGAAAACCCAATAAGTTCTACAATGCAAATCCAATACCAATACTCATCCCCAAACAAGCCTCGCTTCTTAAGAAGGGTCCTTCCAACTGTAGGTTGGGAAGATCCATTTGGCATCGACTGTGTAAACAATATAGTTATGATAAGAATCATCGATGACCTCTAGAATATGAAATATAAAAATTCATTGCAAAGGGGTCTTACAGTGCTCCATTTATCAGAAAAAATTAATCAATGGAAATAGCATTTTGACCATACATCATAGGAGAAACATATTAGACCTATATCATCCAGTCTTGAATATCATCTTAAGTTGGAGTTATTATATATATCCCTATGTGCAGCTGCTTACTTCTACAACAAACAGTGAAGTGAAAACAACGAAGAGCTTTAACCTTCGGCAATAATAAAGCCTGTGAGCACAAAAACCACTAACAAGGTGAGAGAACCAAGTGTGTTTGCAACAACCATTGTTCTCCCGAGAGCTGGAATGCAACGAAATAGAGAGAGAGAGACATCTGATGTACACCAAAGAAAGCCAGCAACTATTTGAAGAACCTGAAATTTGGGGAGATGTCAATAAAATCAAGTCTCACATGATAATTGTAAACAAAATATGAGAACACTAGAAACCTGAAAACTATCATAGTAAAATCGACAATGCGAAAGCCCACGCTGGGTAGAACAAGAAATTACACCGTTTAGAGAACACTGGAAGCCTGAAAACTGCCATAGCAAGCTCTGCAACATCACATTCAGGAGACTAAAAAAGAGTGCTCTCCAAAATTACGGAGCATTTTGTATTTCACTGGCCTCCATTTTTGCTCTTAAAAAAACAAAAGAGTTTCGCTTCATCAGTAACCATCCCCTTGAGAAACATGCCTTGAATAGTTCCTTATTAGAGGTACCATACTTCTCTTTCACCAATGCAGCAGGGTGGGCCCGAGTCTTATCATATGGAATTCAAAAATCCTCCCAAAGTTGTTCCCCAATGTGGAAAGAGTTGAAGGCCCTTACAAAATCAGGTACTGAGATATATCTATAAGGTTAATTATTTTTATCCCAGTACTGTTCTTGCTCCTTCTTGGATGTTACTTCCTGCAAAAAATCTGCAATTCCATTCCTTTCTGTGCATTTGAATCCCACGTATTCAAAGAATTCAAGAATATTCTCGTGTGGACCCTGATAAACAATTTGACCATCCGAAGTAGGATAACATCGTCAAAATGATCGAATGCCTCGGTGGAAGGCTACAAGAGAGAGATAACCACTATCACAAGTGTACAAGTGTGTAAGTTCAGACTTTAAAATATGAACTAAGCAGTGTTTTGTGGTCAGTATTTGACAAAAAAATTGGATGAACTGACCGTAAAGCTCTCAGGTTGGGTAACACGGTAGGTCGGTCATTGTCAATTTGTGCAATTGATGTTGTTGTCAATTTGTATAAGCCCATTAATGAAAAGCGATTTTTTTGCAACGAATGTTCCGATTAGATACTCATGGTCCGTAACTACGGCATTAAAGGCATGGCGCCCCTTTTCTATAACTAAAACTCGTGTTGATCAAATTAGGAGATTATCTAGTTTTAAATGATGAATCAATCAAAGCAATTGCATTGCAATATAGAATTGTTGGATCGATTTGGGTTCTAAACGGCAATTATGTAATGCAGAAAATAGATGATACTAAGAACTTTTAGTAATCTTAGTAACTAAATAGATATAATATTAACAGTAACGAGGTCCATACCATATAATAATTTTGAAATATTCCACCTCTCTAATAAAGCATGCCACATCTTCCAGAGGTCTTTAGGGCACATCACCACCAAATCCAAGGAACCTACAATTTCAATTGATTCACAGTGAGGTCAAGATAAATAAGATTGAATTGAAATAAAAGAATCAAAACATATTGAAAGACCTTACGATCCACTCCAGTTCTCACCCCACGTTTTTGATTTCTTATTAGAATTTAAGATGAATCGATCACAATAAAATCCATTGCAAGTGTTAATATGTGTTTATTGAATAAAAGTATATAAGTTCCATATCAAGAATTATGAAGTGCGGAGGGTTAGATTTTGATGCTGATAAATTACAATATATAACTGAGAAAACCAATAATACCATGGGATCAGGAGCATTTGCTTGCCGACCGGACTTGATGTTGATCATGTTGATCATGTAGTGTCATAACTGAGAAAACCTATTGTTCTTCATGATTTTTTTTTAGTTCGGGCATCGTTTAACATATGCAAACCAAACACAAAAACACGATCATTATGGAAACATGTATATAATATTCTTTTTATGTATGAAATTTTAAACGTAGATAAATAAAATCATACAAATCAAGCAATATGCATTAATAATATCAACACAATGGAAGAAAACCCCTAGTGTAAATGCAAGCTCAAGTGGATATAAGAAAATCTGACAACCTGATTTGCAGAAAACCTTATTAACTATAAAACTTTGGCAAATAAAAAAAGAACCTATTAGAGAAAATTCAAGGATATAAACCTTAGACAAGTTGTATAATGAACCATATCTAGTTTGATTTCTTACAGAAAAATCGATTTTGAAAACCATATTTAATAGATCTGGAAATTAGTTTGAAACCCAAAATCGTTGATGAATGAAACCTAGAATCGAAATGATGAAATCGATTTGGGTTTGTGACTTGCAAATTATCTGCTTAATTTTTTTTGTTTCTAACCGAACATATTGAAGTTTAACACAATGAATATGATGAAATCCAACATAGTGACCATGAGGAAATCGATCTTCCGAAAACACCGCAAATTAGAACAAAAATTAAATAAAAATAGAGATGGAGATAGAGTAGCTTACAAAATCTTTGTTTTTACAAATCAACCAAACTACTTTATTGAAAGTGATGTGGTTTGAAGGGCTTGCGATTGAAAATGGATTCTTATTGAGAGAGAAAAAGTGAAGTAGGGTTTGGAAGGAAAGAGGTGAGGAGCGGGAGTCCAAAAAAACACACGCGAGTGTGTAGCGGAAAATACAAAGGTCGAGTTTGGTTGCTAAAATTGTTTGATTATGTAAATTGTTTTATTGTGAATTAGTGAGTTATAAATGAGTGAATTTGAAATGAGTTAAATCCAATTTTACACGATGTTTGGTAATTTGAAATTGATGTTAAGGTTCTATGAAAAAAATATAAAAACAAATCAAGAGAGAGGGGGAGGGAAAGAGAGAGGGAGAGGAAGAGGAAGGGGGAGAGGGGACATGCACTTAATGTGACTTCTATTTCAAATGGATTCATTTCACATTTTTTGTGAAATGATCCAATTTCAAATTTTGCACATGAGCTCAAATGGGACAATTAACGAATCATTTCATTAATGAAACCAAACACAATTAAGGAGTCAATTTGTAAATGGGACAATTTATTAATGATACAATTTACAATTTCGGGACAACCAAACAGGGCCAAAATATGTCAGATTTTTAGTATGTCAGTTTTTTTTGTAAACTATGAAGAATTTGAGTACACGTATATCATAGTTTTATATAATATAATATAAATTTTGATTTTTTTATCTCACATTTATTAAAATTGATGAAAAAGATGAATCCTAAACTTAGAATGAGATAAATGATACTATGCAATTGTTATTTATCTCATTTAAACCTTATGTGACATAACGTTAATGAGAAATCGAATAGGTTCGGTGTGTGATAATTGATTTAAATTAAATTAAATTAAATTCGCAAGATTCCAAGTAACACTTATTTAATTCGAGTCTATTTAGAAACAATCCATAAACAAACAACTACGTGTGTGTGTGTCAAACCATAAATAAAGCATGCGACACAAAGTTAAGGAAAAATCCCCGCAGGGCAAAACTTTTTATTTCACTATAATAAGTAAATCGCAACTTACACGGATTACAATGAAATACAGTGACACGCGAATACCCGCAGGCGTCGGTCGGTGTCGTCAGCAATGAATCCACACGCAGTGAACCCACATGAACCTCAGTCCAATCAACAAAGGAAGAACCGCAGCACTCCTCAATGACACGCAGCCATAAAACTTTGTAGAGACTCCCTCAGCAATGACACGCGGCCCTCGGTTGCAAAGATCTCTCCACAAAGGTTTGAACAAACTAAAAAGTTGTGTTCTTGGGTTACCAAAAAGATTCACAAAGGATTGGCAATTGTGTGAATCAAAACATGAGTCTTGGGACTCAAAAAATATGAAGACTAGAGTAATTTGGACTCTCAAAAACGTCTTCTAAAGTCTTGCAAAACTGCTCCCCCGAAGTTGGTATTTATAGGAAAACAGATGAAGAGATCCACGTTCTTAAAACTCTAAAATTTTATCCAGCGTACAGGTACCCCGAACCGGTTTGGGGTACCTTATGCGGTTTGGGGTACATCGGTTTGGGGTACCTTTCTGGTTTGGGGTTAAAAAAAATAGCATTCTTCAAGGAATTTTCTCCAACTTCAAAAGGTCATAACTCCTTCACCATAGCTCGGATTGAGGTGTCGTTTCTTCCAGTATCTTCGTTGCGGCGAGCTCTTCAACTTTCCAGTTGACCAGACCTCCGGACTATGACTGTAAAATTACAAAAATGCCCTTGAAATCTCCTATCATGCCTTTTTTCACTATTTTGACTTCTCTTGCGTACCACTTGCATTAAATCCTAAAATCGTGGAACGTGAAGTCGTTGAGGCAGATGTAGGACACATTAATGGAGATGTTGAATGCTTGATTCCCGAAATTCGGATAGGGGCCGTCATGTGAGATCGTGAGGTGACGTGCCAAATGTAGCGGCGTACGACATACATAAATGTAACATGTTGGACATGAGAAAAATGTCCTTACAGTTAAATTTAAAACTGATACAAATGACTGTTTTTCTTGTAGTGCCCCAAATATTTTGCTTCTCTTTTACATATAGACAAACAATAAGACAATTTGAAGAAATCTTGTACCAATATTGATGATTGGGTTTTCATGGTGTTAGCATTTGGTGTTTGTGGTGATGTTTAATATTGTACTTTCACACATCTTAAATTTATTTTAATGTTTTTTAGGTTACTCCTATTAGATATATGTTACACTTTTTTTTAAACACATTACTACAGAAAAATTAAGGTTACAACATTACTATATTTTAAAATTAATGTTACAACAGATAAGGTATCTTTTGGTGATGATTTTAATCATTTTTGGTAATTCGTAGTTATATTTTGTTTGGTTATATATGTATGAATGAATGCGCTTCCATTTAATTTTTTTCTTCTTTTTGATAAAGATAGAGTCAAATGTTTTTTGTAATCATTGACCTTTCTTAGGATTTATAATTGGATTGATGCCAAGTTAGGGTAAAGAAAATTATATTAGATATTGATCAATTTACTCCATGTATTATAAATATATATTTTTTAATGAAAAAAAAGTTAGTAATTGGCAAAAATAAGAATACTGTGTTGAGCCTGAAAATAAGGGCTGAAGTTAAATCTTAACTACTTTATCTCTTAGCCGTTACGATGAAATTACGTCTTAAATCTTCTATATATCTTCTTCGTGTAGGTTTGACGACCATTATCAAAATACTGGAGTTACGAATCTGTAACATGCTTCCAATTTCAAGAAGGGATGAAAACGAATAGCAAGCAAGATATATAGGATCTAAACGGGATCTATTGCTTTCGCAAAAAGATGACGAACTCTCAAGTTTGGGATCATCTTATCATTCAATGTCTCATGATTGTGAATACACTAAAGAGTTATATGAGTATACGTTGTACTAGACATTATGGACGTTCCTAAAGGAAGCTAAGTGTGTGCATGATTCTTTTCGTATGTGATGGTAGATATGAATTGTGCAAGAGATTGTGTCATTCTTTATTTCTTTGTATATATTATTTAGGAAAGATAATGAAGAATCTTCTTTGTAAATTGAGAATTTTTAGACGGGTGTGTATTAATTTCTAACAAAGCATCAACGCATCTCGCGAGTTGCATGCTAATATGTATATATACATATATCACACCTATATATTATGCCGGAGAGAAGTGATCACTTTCAAGACTATCTTTTTAGTTTTATACGCTGATATAATAAATTTTAATAATAGGAAGTTGGTAAAACTTCTTTATCTCTCTAAGTTTGCAAACTTTCTCCGTAAAAAGGAATATGCGCGTAGATGTAAATATGCGGAGCCCTTCACTTTTGGTTACCCTAGGCATCCGCCTAGGTTGCCTATTTTGAGGGGAAGTGGTATCATGTGTGGAGGTGTCACTTGTTCTTGCATAACACCGATATGTGTTTCATATATTTTTCACTATAAAAATATTAATTTTAAATGTGAATACATATCATATCCTTGTATATATTTAAAATGGACACCCCACATTATGCTGTTGCAATGGATAGAAACGATGGATATCTCTACACACTTTGGTTTAGCGGTGTGTATTATAAATGAGGTTGTGTCTAATAAATCACACGAGTGTTCTTCTTCTACCCAGAGAGAGAGAGAGGCAAGTGAAAGAAGCTAGGACATGGATAATTTATCTGAAAAACAAGTGAAAGAAATCATCAAGGTACAAAGATCCATTTTGTATATGCTAAGATTGTGATACCCATTTAACTGGTGGAGGGTTTATTTAAAGAAATTTATCATCCCAATTGAAGATAACTCAGTTGTACTTTATGGTGCTACCGGTGGGGGGAGGAGACCTAATTGACACTCAACCCTAGCTGCCACATGCCTTGATCTGTTACCTTCATGGTGCTAACGGTGGGGGTCAGAAACCCACCTCCTCCCTCTCTTTCCCCTGCCGCAGATTCAAATTTTCTAGAAAAGTAAGTTTAGATGGTACCCCAGCCCTTGTGGGTCAAGATCTTATGATAGATCTAAATAATAGAAGCCCTGGAAAAGGTTTTGTTGATAAAATGGAGGATCAAATTAAAATCTCTCGTCTGAAGTGAACTCGGTTTGCGATCCATGGAGAGGTAAATGAACAATAACATTTATCTTCAGTGGGGATCCTAGTGGTAGGTGTTAAAGATGTCGGTGATCCAAGTGGAGTTAAGCCAGTGGCCTGCTCAAATCAATTTGTCACTAACAACCCCTCGTGGAGGAACCTTTTTAATGTGTAACCCAACACCGTAAGTAAGTCTTGTCCTATCTATTTTGAAGAATCAAATGTGTTAAATATGGTTCTTAAATTCCCCCTGAAAACTGTAGTAAAGGTGTTGGTTACTGGAAAGACTTTGTGGTTGGATTTTTTCTCGAGAAACAACCTCCATACTCCCTAGCATGGAGAGCAATGACTAGGAGATGGAAGTGCAAGGGGGTATACAAACTTTGTCAGAGGGAAACTACTTCTATTTTAAATTTGAAAATATGGAAGAAAAACAAAGGGCTCTTGAAAGTGGACATGTTCTTATAGATGGAAGAATGATGTTAGTCTCCAACTGGCAGGAGGATATGGAAATGGTGAAGAAAATAGAACAATAAGCTCTTGAAAAAATTAGCCCAAATACTCCGACCCAAAACAAGAAGTCTCTCGAACAAAATAGAACAATTTAGAACAACCTGGAACATTACACGTGAAATCGCCGAAAGAAGAACCAATCAACAAATCCCACTATCTGCACAATATTGAAACCATATTCAAAGAAAACTATTTCCATCAAACCACTCACATCTTGAACGAAAAAAGAGAGAGAAGCTCCAGCCTTCGTCTTCAATCAACCCCAAACTTCAGAGATCCAAACCAACTACAACAACGAAACCACTAAAAAATATGCTTCAAATAAACTCAAACCTTCCCAAACAACTGAAACTCCTCAAACCCAGAACAAAAATCAAGCAGAACAGTCTCCATCCAAAATGAAGAACACCAGACAAAAGAAGATCTACTTTCACTCATAGATTGCTTCACTTGATAATTATTGATGAGTTGTAGTGTGATAAGTGGAGAAAGATACAAATGGGATAGTGTGACAATCACCATATGTCATGAGAAAAATTGAGTGAAAAAAATATTATTAAAAATATAAAAAGGGGGAAGTGGAAGAAATCTAAGAAGGGTAGCTACCCGATGGACACAAAGTCATCCTTAAAGAAATAAAATAAAAACTTTTGGATTGTAATATGTAAATGAATTTATTTCATCTTTATATTATACTAGGTGTTATTTGAGAAAAGTCTAAAAATGAGTAAATTTAGATAAACTATACTGAAAGGTTTACTATATGAATGATTTAATAAAAATGATGAGTAGAGCTGAAGTGACTTGACGACTTCTGATGATCCATATTTCAATGTTCATGAATTCCAAAGGTTCACAACCTTTCACCTTCACCCGTGCTAGGGAGGAGATCCTAAGGTCAAACATAGACCTCTGTCTAATCATCGATGAGTTTCAAAGACCATGGTCACTTCATAGAGTGGCCCAAAATAGAATCAAAGGCCTTAGCTAATTCCATATTATCATCAAGTGCTTAGTCGTTCCATTGCACCTCAAGGACGCAACTCAGAGACCTCTGAATCAATGGGTTCAAGCGTCAGAATCACTTATCAAACCTTCTCATGGAAAAATCTGACCTCCATAGTACATACAACCCCCTCCGCAATGATGAATCCTTAATAAAACATCATAGTACCATGCTCAAACCTTTTCGGTAAACCCCCTCTAGTCCTAGACCCTTTAGATTTCTGGACAAGTTTCTCTAGGTTCTCTAGAGGGTAGGTAGAAGGTACGAAAACTATTCTACCTATCGTCACCCCTCACCCCACGAGGATTGATGAACCTCATCCATATGCTCTAATTAACTACCTGACACCAAATGCTCTAATTAACTACCTGACACCAACTGAAAGCCTCTCACAAACACTCCACTGTGTTATTGTAGTCATCAAAACTCACCAAACTGTCGTAGTCCACTCATTATCTCTCCAAGGGAATGTATATGTAAGGGAGGCTTATGGATGGTTAATGGCAAGCTAATAAATTTAGAAATTGACTAAAGAACGTTAGGGAATGAACTAACACATGTATAATCGTTACTTATTGTTGTAGACTTTGTTAACCCACTCTTAATAGAAGATAAGAGAAAGTGATGGGTGTTGACAATGTTTAAGACATCAGATCCAATAGGTGGTCCACATATTACCTTAAATCGGTTAGCTGAGATATGTGTCAAAGTCAATGATAAGTATATAAAGTGGTTTAGATCTCAACCGAGGATCATACGTCTATTGTGAAAGGTATTTCTTTGTATATTAGATTATAAATGCAAGTATTACAATCTATGGTCCTTTTGCGCTTTGGCCAAGAAGGTCAGAGTTGTCTGCAGTCTTTTGGTTACTTATCAAAAGGTCTTTAGAAAATAACTACGTCACTTCTCTAAGGGACTCCTTATCCTAGTTTAGGACTCGACGTAGAAAACAATGTATAAGAGGTTAGAAGTGGTCCAAACCTTCTTCAATATTCTTCAAATAGTGGGTTAGTAGAGAATATGGCAATGATAAATTTCTAAGACTCTGTTATTTGGTTCTCTTGAGATTCTTAGCTTGGTTAGCCAGGCTGAATCTACGTTTAAACCTTCACAAGCTTCCCATATATATTCATTCCCTTAAAGAGAGAATTAGTGGATTATAACAGAATGGTCAGAGCTCCCCATCGATCTGAAGGTTACAATATCATGGTTGAGTGTTGAAGAAAGGCTTACAGGTATTGTAAGGTAGTTGATGGGATCATTTACTGCCGATGGTAGTTATCAATGCTAGTGGGAGCGAGTGGTAGGAGTGGGTAGAAAAATTCTTGTACCTTTTACCTACTTGCTAGAGAAAGCCACATGAGCTTAACTAAATATCCGAGGGGTCTTGAACTAGAGAAGGTTCCTCCAAAAGGGTTTGATCATCGCCCTTTGACGTATCATAATTGTTATACTAAGGAAGATGAACTATTGGACCTCTAGAGGTTAGTTCTCATTATGCAGATGTCCATTGTGTAGGTCTGGGACTTGGAACCTTTAGTTATGAGGTCTCTAAGCTGGATTCTTAAGACATAATTGAACGACGTAACATTTTTTAATGAGGAGGAGGCTTATATGGTCTTTAATCCACTCGTGGGCGCTTATACAAGGTAGTCATGGTCTTATGGGATCAACATTTTCCAATGAGAGATCATTATTAGAACTTGGGACTTTTTCCTATACATTAGGGAAAGCAATAGGTGGTGAACCTTTTGAATTCCAAGATTCTTGAATATGGCATCATTAATATCCCATTGTTTCTCTTTGAAAGAATAATAATTGGCAACACTTATCCATTTAAATGATTCAGGGTAGCAGCATAAATGCCCACCAAGATTCTTGTCATTATGAGATTGTATCGGGAATGTACTTACATTCAGTATATAGGCGGAGTTGTGCATCAAGCCTTGGGTGGATTTAAATTATCATCTTAAGCTTATTCGATATCTTCACCACTTCCTCATATAAATTATTTCCTTTTATCTTGAGGTTCCTCTTTGTAACCAAGAAATTTCTCTTTAATTTTTTGTAAAAATGTCTTATCATAAAATTTATGCTTCCAAGGTGTTATATCTCCCTTATCTATCCATCGTGGGATTTCATGTCTCTTTTCCTTCCAAATCTAACCATGGATTTGGGACCTTTGCCCAACCTACGTTATGGTCAATCCCTGTTGATACCCATGTTATCAAGTATTTGTAGCCTAACCCTAATTTTTCTGGAAGATCCCATGTTCCCTCACGAATCCATGAATTAGACTTGGTGGACATTCGTGAAAAGCATCAAATCCCCAATATATTCCAGGAGATGAGAAACATGAGAGATGACTTGTTCTTTGATATCAACATTCCTATGCTTAATCAATGTTTTTTTATCTATTGGGCCAGTCTCTCATTACCTCAGTCTATGGTGAAAATTTTGAAATTCACAGGGGTAGAGACCTTTGATTCTTGTCTTAGAATGTACAGAGACTAGTGGGGCACAAATTGATGTTAACGTAGCTATATTTTTCAATCTTTATATAGTCGAAGAATATATCAATGCTAAGGATAAGGGGTTGAAGTACTTTTCTCCCAGGGAACCAACCTTCACGAGGGAAAATGACAATTCTCGAAGTAGTAAAAGGAGATGTTCTTCTTTATTGAATGAGCCTTGTCCACCCCAAAACTAGTGGAGAATATTGGTTACCCTACCTTCTCATGTTCTCCCACGAATTTTAACAATACTTCATTTTTTTTTGAATTTTTGTTTAACTTTTAGTAGGAGTGTCGTTGAAATATCTTCTTTTGTAGTGTCTACTGACCCTAACACGGAGGAGACTGACATGGTGATGGATCCTCTCAAGTTGTCCTCCATTACCTTCAAGGTCTGGGTCACCCCCAATCTTTTCTATAAAAATCCTTTGGGCAAAAAACCAAAAGCTATAGTTCCCAGGGGGTGACTGATGCCCCAAATATGGTGGTTAGAGAGTCGGTGGGGGATAAATCCTTCATCTTGGTCAAGAAGAAGCGAAAGGTCACATTTTTTTAGGCTTTAAGTTGTTCGAGGCTTTTGGCGGTGAAAATAACAAGGACAAAAGAGGGACTAAGGTTCCCCCCAGCATAGTTGAGGTTTACCCTTCTACGGAGGGCGTGGTTATCCTTGATTGTGACTGTTCACCAAGTAATTGTGCTGACCTCTTCTTCATTTTAATATTTACTCTTTGTCCAGACTTCAACTACTAACTCTAAGCTATTTTAGATTCAGTATATGAACATAAGAAGACGAAGATGGCCAGGTGTCAGGGGAAGTTGACCTCTATTTCCTCATCTGTGAAGAAAATGGAAGAGATCCAAGGTAAAAAAAGGGGATAAAATTCAACACCACCATGGATATTCCTGTGCCGTTTATGAAACTAATGGTCAAGCCTCAACTAATGTCTAAGTCAAGTGAAAGCCTATCACTAGTGATGGTGATGAAAAACCTTCCCTTACTGCAAGCATCTTCATGGGAAGGTGGGTCCTCTAGTGAAACCTAAAGTGTACCTTCCATTCCAAGGGTCTTATAGAACTTATCAAACATTTTGACGCACGAGTCTTTTGGTCCCCAAATGGAGGGGAAGAAATTGGTTGGGAACCCTTTAAAATCTGACGAGGGGTCCCATTGAAAATTGGGAGCAAAAGTGGGGCTCCCGAGGTCTCTAGCCGTCCTAGTGGGCCAGTTGAGGGGGGAAAGGAGGGATAAGGTTATCAGAGAGTGATAAGTACTCTCTTTATTCGTCCTCAGAATAAATGAACTTATATGTCTCTGATATTGAGGCTTTGATGGTGATGACCAGGACCAATAGTTTTGAGATGGTTTCTACATTGAGGGGCACAAGGACCATAGATAATTTTGAGGAGTTGGCCCAAAATATTGGTAAAGTAACTTTGAACTTCTTTATTTTTATTCAGTAGTTACCTTTAATATATCTTCTTCTTATATGTTTTTCTCATGTTATAGGCCCAACATATAATGGAGGCCCTTATGGACGATGCCATTGAAGACCAAAGGGTTTGGAAGAATGCCTTAGCGATGGTTAATAAGTGGGACGTGGCCAAAAGGAGCTTCACCAGGTGGTTTGTAATCAACAAATAAGTCTAGTTACTCAAGAGGATGAAAGGATGAGGTTTAGGGCTCAGATAAACTCTTTGAAGTGAACTCGTATCTAGATAAAAAAAACACCAGAGATAATGCTTCACAGCTATTTACTTCTCAAAACTCTCTAGATGAGGCTGAAAGGTCCAATGTCGAGGTCTTGATCAAGCACAAGGAAGTTGTAGAGGCCCTACAAGATTCATGGTTCCAATGATAAATTTATCCATTTGGCTAAGTACATTGATGCCTTGAACCAACATGACTTGTACCTTAGTGTCGGGAGCGAGCATTTTATGACTAAGGTCTTAACATTATAGAAAGAGATCTTCAGAATTCAAGTTAAGCATATTAAGGTTCTGCGAAGAATAACTCTATTTTAACAATCTAGTTGGATGCTTATTTGAACTTTGAGCGCCACTAAAAATTTCTTTTCCAAAATTACTCTTTCGATTTTGAAGCTTGTATGTCCAAGGTCCAATTACTTTTCCCCGAGGTCCATGTTTCTAGCCTTTTCCCTGGGGATCCCCACTCTGTTGAGGACAATTATGACAATGAAACTAGCAGTGAGGGGTGAAGTTGCTAAGGCCTCTATTTCAGAAGCCAATAATAAAGAAGCCAAAAATGAAGCCCCCTGCTCCTCCGGCTATTGATTCTGAAGCTATGCCAAGCCCCCTTGTGAAGGAAACTACTGTGCAATCCAAGCCTTTGTGGTATATTTGATGTTTTATTTGTAAATCTTCTATCTTAAATGATAGTGGATTTGTTTTCAAGTTTCTGCTTCTCTTTCACATTATTTTTTTTCATTTCTTTCCTAAGAATTTTTTTCTTGTGCTTGTTCTTGTCTGAGGTAGGTAACATCCCCCCTTATCCCGCTACAATTACTTGGTAAAGCAACGAGAAACAATCAACAACATTTTTGAAGTTTCCCTGAGGGTCTATAGACCTTTATGCCATAAGATAGAAAGGATGAAAGCCTTTGGAGATGAAAAGGAATGTTCTATTGTGGGTTATAAGACCTTAGAACCGTGATTAACTAAGGATAAAATCCATAGAATTTTTAAGTTGCACCTTTTTGAAACCGAACATCTCATAATTTTTGTACAAACGCTTAGCTCCCCAAAAATTATAAGGGTGTAAGTAAAAAAGGTAATTCTACCAAGGGTCTCAGACCTCAGAATTATTATCAACCAAGGGTGAGAACATTAGAAGCTTTAAGATAGATTCGACAAGTGTCTTGAGATCTTTAAAACATAATCCTCTAAGGATAAACACCTTTGGGTATAAAATATAAAGTACCATTGAGGGTCCTAAGACCTCTGAACTTAACTAACTAAGAATGAAGACTTTAAAAGTTTCAAATATGAAGTTCCATTAAGGGTACTAAGACCTATGAACTTCATTAAGGATGAAAGCCTTAGAAGTTTAGAGCTTTGCAACTTTATTTTAAAACTCGAAGTCTAATTATTTTTTACATAAATACTTAGCCCCCTAAAAACTTGGAGAATAAGAGGTTTTTCTAAGTCTTGGCTCTTTTAGTCCTGATTTTAAGGGATTTTTCATGTTTTCAAATGCTTTACCCCCTAAAAATCTTTCTCACAATGAGGGTATAAAAAGTTTTTATAGTTGCTAAGTTTTTTTTCTTTTTTTTTTACTTATTTTTAAAAACATATTTAAGGTGCAAAAAGGGCCCTTTTTGCTGAGCATTTTGGACTAAACCTTAGTCAACTTTAACAGAATCAAAGATGGAAGACTTGGTAATTCCTTAGTCTTTTTTCTTGGGTTCATCAGACCTTAGACTGTTTATTCGAGCCAAGGATGAATTCCTTGGAACTCTTGATGGCTCATTTAACACCATAGAGACCTTGGGAGCCAAAGATGAAAGTCTTTGAACTCATAGAGTCGTTCTTATGAGGGCTCTTGGAGCTCAGTCATTTCATTTGTATCCTGGATAAAAGTTGGTTCCTTGAACCTTAGGTTTGTAAGCATAAATTTCCGAATCGTGTAAATTTGTATGTATTGGCTTTATTCCGTGTTTGGACAAAACCTGTTTGAGTCAGAGGTCAGGACTTGAGTTATTTTTTTTAAGCCTATGACGTGTTATTGAAGATTGTAGCGGCCAAAGATAAAGTAAACATTGTGTTTTGAGCCAAATTTTATCTTCATCATCAGCGGGATCCCTATGAGGTATGAAAACATATTTATGTTTGATACCTGGATTTTGTTTTGGTTAAAATGATTTGATCCTTTTTATAATATTTGGAAGTAAAATAATATTTTTATGACCTCGTTAGAATGAAATTGGTAAGTTGTTTGAATGAGACATGGTACCTCGTTAGATCTTGTTGAAACAAAATTTCGAATGACATGTTTTGTACCCTTTTCGAAAATCTCATTTGAATGGCGTTCAAATGAGTTACTATACTTCGATTGAACGACATACAATGTCATTACAATAAACCCGCGAATTTTTTAAGAATTTGAGTTTTTCCAAACTGCTTTTAATCCTTATCTCGTTTTCAACAAACCTCTTATAAATAGGAATGCGAGACAACTATTTTCTCTAAAACCTTTTGAAGTATTTTATGTTCACAAATTTATTTAAAAATCTCTCCAAGTTGATGTGTTTGATTTGTGAAAAAGTGTTCCAAACGAAAGCCCTAGTTTTTATCCATGTTTGATATCTAAGAATCCTACATATATATGTTTATTTGAGATCTCTTATGTGTTGCATCAAATTGGCTTCCTCTTCATACTGTGAGTGTTTCCTGCAATGGATATCATGCTTGTTGTTGTATGACGACTGAATTGGTCCTGAGACAATTAAGATCAGTGAAATATCGAGATATGGAAAAGAGCTTGGGTTTTGTGGCTTTTAGAAAGCCTTCAACAGTGGCTACGAATATGGTAACAAGGGATGAAGAAATGCATCAAGGTTTAAAGGCATCGAGTCTGTGCGCAAGTCTAATTTCTTTTTTAAACTAGACCTCAATGGCAGTGGACTTATATGGTTAGGTCGTCCAAGGTTTCTCCCATTGTTGGTTTTCCTCGTACATCGTCGTGTTGTGGTTTAAATATTTTATTCTTGCTTATACTCACTTAGATGCATGCTTAGGTCAAGACTAAAATTGATAAATCATTTTACACAATACTTGTGGGTTTTTTGAATTGGTGAAAGTTAATTAAAAATTGTGAAGATAAAACTTGTCGGTCTTTTTGTCTACAAACCCTAGGGAATATTAGCTTTCTCAAATTGGTATTAGAGTTAGTACTCTAGGTTATCGTGTTGATATGTAGTTTCGTGCTATTTTAGGGATGTTTATTTGTCTCTCTCTCTCTCATCGTTTATGCATATCTCTTGATGGGGCATCATAGTGATGAGTTGTCTGATGTGTTTAGCGATATGACGACTTCCACATTCTAGAGAAGTTTAATGAGATTTATAACCACGCTGATAGAGTAACAAAGTTGAATTATAAGCTTGCAAAAATGATAAATTTCTTAATAAAGAGAATTCGTGCCTAAAAGGTGATAATGAATTTTCGCGAAATATTCAAACTCAACGTGACATTATTTTTTTATAATATCAAGGACATGAAACATGATTTTCAAAATTTAAAAGTGTCCAAGAAAGAGAGTGAGGCAAGAGTCCATGTTTTAGAGAATGAATTAAAGGGATTAAAAATTTCTAGGATTAAAGAATGTGCTATTGAGGATAACGATAAATTGATATATGTTTTGAAGCCACGTAAGAAGACTCTTAGGGATAAGTTTTCCTGCATTGAAGGGGAGTTATATTACCTTCTATGTAATGTTAAAAATTTGAATAAAGAGTCCTTATCGTTTGAGGAATTTAAAGTTTTGCTTGAGTCTAGTATTTTAAAGTTGAAAGATAATCTAAGAGACTTAAGTAGTGATGGTACTAGCTTCGATAATTTCAATTCTTCTACTGTTAAAGCAAAGACCATAATTTGTTTTAGAGGGTCAACCATAACCCAGGGTTTTAAAAAAGGTCAACCTAAAGGTCCCATTCCCCGTCGCGTCTACATGTAGACACACTATGGTAAGGAAGGCCACCTTAGGAGTTTTTGGGATGATATTAGGAAAGACCCTAGGAAGTTGAAGTCTAGTGTCCCCATGATTTCCAAAACCCGATGCTTTAGGTATTCATCTATTTGGGCTAGGAAATCCATTTTGGAGGTCCTAAATGTTAAACTGGTTGGTTCCCGCATGCTATAACATAATTCATCACATGCTATATCTCATGTGTGCGTATTTTGTGCTTCGTGTTACATTTTATTGCTAGTTGTATTATGTTTAGCTTTGGTATTTTGTATTTTGATTTTCATTTTTTGGTATCTTAATGAGAAAAATATGAAATTATTTTATTTGTCTTTTATGTCATTTTGAAAAATGTTTAACAAATCAAAAAGATTTTTTGTTCATATGAAGTATAGTCTTACAAACATTGAATGGCATATTAGTGTGTTTGAATCCTATTCCTCCCACGTATTGATGTGACAAGGATATTTGATTATAATTTCCATTGCTTGGATTGTTCTTAGGCATGTTTAAATGAAGTAGTTTAAAATTTATTTGCACGATGGATCCATTTTGTATATTCCTCCGCACTCAGCTTGCATAAGATCTTTAAATTTTAACTACATAGGTCACATGAGCTATGGAGAGTTGTGCATGTAAAAACAATTTCGCACGAGTTTAGTGATTTAATAAGAATTTTTGTATGTATGTGTGAAAGTCCACTGTTGGCAAGAGCTAAAAGATTGAGAGTAAATAAAAATAGAAAAATTAGCAAGGACAATTTTTTTCATTGATTGTTTAGAAATTAGATATCTTTAAAAGAACAAGAGAGCAAAAAAATGATATTTTTTTAGGATGTTTAACTGAAGATCAATGGGTTTGCATAGTGAGTCCTAATCGTTCTTAATTATTTTGATGCTCTTGAACTGAGAATCATCAAAAAAAATTACGAGAGTGTGAATTGTATTTATTTGTCCTTTTGAGTTCTTTATTTAACATATGAGGATAAATTGAATGTTTATAAATTATTGTGATCAAATATATGTACTTGGATATTTTTGAGTGATTGGGTCATTTTCTATTATTTGTAGTTCACGCCCATTCATTTGGTACCACCATGTTTAGACACATTGATAGTATGCGAGTGTGTAAAATTTATGTGTTTGTATCTTTTGTGGTCGTTTATACCTATATATTGTTGTGCTTCATTAATATAAGTTTGGTTATATATATGGTATATTTTGTGTTTCGAGTCTTTTCATTTTCATTCCATCCATGTCTGCCTTATTCTTAATCTTTGATTGATATTGGCGTGTGTTATAATCATATTAATACCTTATATTTAAATGCTTGCATCATAGTTGATATCATTTGTTCGTAGTTTGGATTATTTGTACTTGTGTCCCCGAACTTCTTGTCGTCGAATGCTTGCTTCACACCTTTGCATTATATATATATATATATATATATATATAACCATGATTCAATTAGGGGGATATTTACTTTTATTGGGGACAAATGTTTTATCATTGTGCACCTTATTCTTTGTCTATTACTCAGAAAAAATGGGGAAGAAATGGTATCTAAATCTTTTCATGTGGGGGAGATCTTTAACATATGGGGAGACGTCTTGTCTTAGGTAGAGATGGTTTGAAAAAGGGCAAGGGTTTTTCATATGTTGTTTATATATTATTTTATTCTCTTTGCATTTGAAGGTGTGCACTACACCAAAAATAGGAATCTGGCACGGTTTAAAACTGTGCCAGATCAAATCTGGCACGGTTTTGAACTGTGCCAGAATCAGGTGTTCCAAAATGGCAATTTTTTTCTGGCACGGCTCAAAAGTGTGCCAGATTTGGTCAAACAGGAACACTTCTGGCACACTTTTAAACCGTGCCAGAATTTGATATTTCTGGCACACTTTTGGCACAGTTTTTAACTGTGCCAGATTTGGGCAAATAGGAACACTTCTGGCACACTTTTAAACCGTGCCAGAATTTGATATTTCTTTCACACTTTTGGCACAGTTTTTAACTGTGCCAGATTCAGAACAATTTAAAATTTTTTGGCACAGTTCAAAATCGTGCCAAAATATGATACACTTTTGCCACGATTTTGAACTGTGCCAAATTTTTTATAAAAAAAAATTATTTGAAAGCACAAAATTCACAAATTAATAATATTGCACGTTAATAATAAATTAATGTACATACAAACTTCAAAATATTACAAGTCTTTAATAGTTTACATGCCCAAAAAAATTGGCCAGAGTTTCCTCTATTTTTTGGACATTCCAAAACCTGTTAATACAAAACCTGCCTAATATAAAGCCCGCACGGCCACAAAATATAACAATTAACTTACAAAAGCCTGCACGGCCATAAAACTCAACAATAAAACAACAAAAGACCGCACGACCATGACACAAAAAAATGGAATCATGAATAAATCCCTTGTTGTAAACTATTGAGTTCTCTGTGTGTTCCACGTGAATAAATGCCAACGATAAACTGTTATCCTGCAAAAAATATAGGATACAAAAAAGATACGATATTAGTAACCCAATAATTTGCAAATTTTTTTTTTACTGAAACTATAAAATTACATATATGAGTGGAAATTATCATAATACTCTCAAACTGGGAGACCCGAGACTACGGGGTCAGTTCCTACAAGTTACATCGGTCCCGTGCGAGGTGTTCATGCCTCCTACGAGGTCGTTGGGGGGCTGGTTTGGGTTTTCACCCTTTAACGACATGTTTTTAACTTTAAGTGTGATTTTTGCAAATTATCGTCATCCTCTCAAACCGGGAGACCCGGGACTACGCGGTCAGTTCCTACAAGTTACATTGGTCCCGTGCGAGGTGTTCGTGCCTCCTACGGGGTCGATGGGGGGTTGGTTTGGGTTTTCACACTTTAACGGCTTGTTTTTAAGTCTAAGTGTGATTTTTGCAAATTATCGTCATACTCTCAAACCGAGCGACCCGGGACTGCGCGGTCAGTTCCTACAAGTTACATTGGTCCCGTGCAAGGTGTTCGTGCCTCCTACGGGGTCGTTTGGGGGCTGGTTTGGGTTTTCACCCTTTAACGGCATGTTTTTAACTCTAAGTGTGATTTTTGTAAATTATCGTTATACTCTCAAACCGAGCGAGCCGGGACTGCGCGGTCAGTTCCTACAAGTTACATTGGTCCCGTGCGAGGTGTTCGTACCTCCTACGGGGTCGTTGGGGGGCTAGTTTGGGTTTTCACCCGTTAACGGCATGTTTTTAACTCTAAAAGTGATTTTTGCAGATCATCGTCATACTCTCAAATTGGGTTACCCGGGATTACGCGGTCAGTTCCTACAAGTTACATTGGTCCCGTGCGAGGTGTTCGTGCCTCCTACGGGATCGATGGGGGGCTGGTTTGGGTTTTCACCCGTTAACGGCTTGTTTTTAAGTCTAAGTGTGATTTTTGCAAATTATCGTCATACTCTCAAATCGGGTTACTCGGGACTACGCGGTCAGTTCCTACAAGTTACATTGGTCCCGTGCGAGGTGTTCGTGCCTCCTACGGGGTCGTTTGGGGGTTGGTTTGGGTTTTCACCCTTTAACGGCTTGTTTTTAAGTCTAAGTGTGATTTTTGCAAATTATCGTCATACTCTCAAACCGAGCGACCCGGGACTACGCAGTCAGTTCCTACAAGTTACATTGGTCCCGTGCGAGGTGTTCGTGCCTCCTACGGGGTCGATCGGGGGCTGGTTTGGGTTTTCACCCTTTAACGGCTTGTTTTTAAGTCTAAGTGTGATTTTTGAAAATTATCATCATACTCTCAAAGCATGAGACCCGGGACTACACGGTCAGTTCCTACAAGTTACATTGGTCCCGTGCGAGGTATTTGTGCCTCCTACAGGGTCGATCGGGGGCTGGTTTGGGTTTTCACCCTTTAACGGCTTGTTTTTAAGTTTAAGTGTGATTTTTACAAATTATCGTCATCCTCTGAAACCGGGAGACCCGGGGCTACGCGGTCAGTTCCTACAAGTTACATTGGTCCCATGCGAGGTGTTCGTGCCTCCTACGGGGTCGTTGGGGGGCTGGTTTGGGTTTTCACCCTTTAACGGCATGTTTTTAACTCTAAGTGTGATTTTTGCAAATTATCGTCATACTCTCAAACCGAGCGACCCGGGACTGCGCGGTCAGTTCCTATAAGTTACATTGGTCCCGTGCGAGGTGTTCGTACCTCCTACGGGGTCGATGGGGGGCTGGTTTGGGTTTTCACACTTTAACGGCTTGTTTTTAACTTTAAGTGTAATTTTTGCAGATTATCGTCATACTCTCAAACCGAGCGACCCGGGACTACGCGGTCAGTTCCTACAAGTTACATTGGTCCCGTGCGAGGTGTTCGTGCCTCCTACGGGGTCGTTTGGGGGCTGGTTAGGGTTTTCACTCTTTAACAGCATGTTTTTAAGTCTAAGTGTGATTTTTGCAAATTATCATCATACTCTCAAACCGGGAGACCCGCGACTACGGGGTCAGTTCCTACAAGTTACATCGGTCCCGTACGAGGTGTTCATGCCTCCTACGAGGTCGTTTGGGGGCTGGTTTGGGTTTTCACCCTTTAACGACATGTTTTTAACTCTAAGTGTGATTTTTGCAGATTATCATCATACTCTCAAACCGAGCGACCTGGGACTACGCGGTCAGTTCCTACAAGTTACATTGGTCCCGTGCGAAGTGTTCGTGCCTCCTACGGGGTTGTTTTGGGGGCTGGTTTGGGTTTTCACCCTTTAACAGCTTGCTTTTAAGTCTTAAGTGTGATTTTTGCAAATCATCGTCATACTCTCAAACCGGGAGACCCGGGACTATGCGATCAGTTCCTACAGGTTACATTGGTCCCGTACGAGGTGTTTGTGCCTCCTACAGGATCGTTTGGGGGTTGGTTTGGGTTTTCACCCTTTAATGGCATGTTTTTAACTCTAAGTGTGATTTTTCCAGATTATCGTCATACTCTCAAACCGGGAGACCCGGGGCTACGCGGTCAGTTCCTACAAGTTACATTGGTCTCGTGCGAGGTATTCGTGCCTCCTATATCGTCATATATCATCATATTCTCTAACGGTATATTTTTAATCAATTTTGAACGTTTATGGATTTTAGAAAATTTTGACATAGTTTCATTTGTTTATTCGTTAAATCCAACATGTTTTAACATTTAATATAAACTCAACAGCAACAGCAAATTCCAAAACCAAACCACCAGTAAGTCCCTTCCACCAATTTAACTAAATAAGCTCATAAAGTAAGCCATGAAGTGATTTTCAAACTTTAAAAGGAATGATCAGATATAGAATGAAAAAAGATAAACTATAAATATTGAGTAGAAATAATTTATTGCATTTTAAAAGGTTAATGAATGGGTACTAAATAATAGTTACCTGTAGTAACTTGATTAAGATTGGATGGAACTGGTCTGAGTTGAACATTTGTAAAACAAAACCAAACAAATCACTGGCAGCCTATGCTGGCCTTTTGATCTCCAAACCTCCCCAATACCTGCATTCAATTCCCACCAAGCACTGGATCAAACTCTTTAATATTACAGTACCCATATATGATTATACACACACGTGTGTGAAATTGATAACATGTCCCTTTTATGAGTATAATTAGGTATCATTATGTGCCATTAGGACACGCTTTATATTGTGCTTTATTATATATATAGTGAATAATCTAGCTTTGATTGTGCTTAAGATGTATTGAATTGATCTAGAGATCAAAGATTATGATGGAAGATGATCATGGTTAATCTTTTTAAGAAAGTAGTCTATGAAAGAACTTGGGATCTCCATTCAAGGTTCTCAAAACAAAAAGCACCATTCTTTGTATGGTATTGCCTTCAAATAAAAATTTGGGATCTCCTACCTACTCACAAAAATCCATATGTCCATTACATATAAGAACATATCAAAAAGGAAAATGGATCAATATATAATGAAATAAATAAATATTCACATTAATTTTTCTCTCACCTATAAATCAACAATGGGAGGCACTTCAATCTCCTCCATTTTTGTTGCTAGCGAGAAACAGGCCACAGCTAACAATTGGACTATCCAAGCTTTACCCCTCTATGTGCACATTAACATTGTCACAAACATGAACAGGCACAATTAGCATTTAAACACTTAAATATTAATATGAGATTATTATGCCCTAAAATGCATTTTGTGCACATTGAACCATTTTTGTGCCAAAAAAAATGCATTTTGTTGCAAAACAAAAAACCCATTCAAAAAATTAATATGAGAAATACCTTAGAGGGGCGACAACAGCCTTGGAGGGAGTGTGCCCTGACTGGGCCTTTGAGAACACAATCACCTCAAGTGCTTGGAAATCCCATCACCCCCATCAGATCTTGCCAAGAAAACACAATCACCTCCTATATCACCCACCTCAAAACTGAAAATGTTAGTTGCACATGGCTCTCTCTTTCCTAAACTGGACTATTGAAAAGTTATCTCCACATTCCAAAAATCAGTATATATTAGATTTAATTCCACCTTAGTATATATATATATATATATATATATATATATATATATATATATATATATATATATATATATATATATATATATTAGATTAAACTCTAGAATTAGATTTAATCTAGAATTATCTAGAATTAAATCTAATAGATAGTGATTTAATAAAATAGATTTAATTCTAGATAATTCTAAATAATTCTAGACAATTCTAAATAATTCTAGATTAAATCTAATTCTAGAGTTTAATCGAATATATATATATATATAAATCAGTATATATGATTTTATATTTATATATCAGTTAGTATATATGATTTTATATTTATATATCAGTATATATGATATAAATCAGTATATATATAATATATATCAGTATATATGATTTTATATTTATATATCAATATATATATATATATATATATATATATATATATATATATATACATATAAATACCTCAAACTGAGAAAATAGGGGCGACGGCACCGGAATATCAAAACCACGACACCGGAATATCAAAAACCCGGAACCAGGGGAGTGGGGGAGGTGACCGGAGGAGGATAAACCCGAAAATAGGGGCGACGACAGGGGATAAACCCAAGGGGGGAGGCGACGGCAGGAATAGGGCCGACGCAACAGGGGAGAGAGGGGGAGAGCGGATGGTAGGGCTTGGGTTTTTGGTGACCCGATGGTAGGGCTTGGGTTTTTGGTGGAGAGAGAGGGGAGAGCGGGGGAGAAGACGAAGAAGGATAGAGAAGAGGGAAACTAAAATGTCCCAAAATTTTGAGGTATTTTATATCCTAGTAAAGTGTACTCAATTTTGGCACACTTTAAAACAGTGCCAAATTTTGGCACTGCTTTAAAGTGTGCCAAATTTCTATTAAACCGTGCCAAAATCTGGCACAGTTTTAAACCGTGCCAGATTTTTAATATCAGGGTGTGCCAAAGTAGTGTTTTTGGTGTAGTGGTGTTTAAGTGTGTAAGTTAGCAACAATACAATACAGGTTTATGCAAGATCAAAGATAATCAAGTTTGTGTCGGTCAATCGTCTGTAATCTTTTTCCTTTTAGGGTTCGAAATTGACTCTAAGTGAGCTTGACGACCGAAAAGGTTTTTGTTTTGAATTTTGTCCTGGAATATCCAACAGGGGAGATTTGTAAGGGAAAATTTTTGAACCAAGTAAATTTATATGTATTGGCTTTATTCCGTTTTTGGATAAAACTTATTTGAGTAATAGGTTAGTACATGAGTTGTTTGTCCTTATAGCATGTGATGTGTTATTTAAGATTGTAACGGCTAAATACAAAGTATACATCATGTTTTGAGCTGAATGTCGTCTTTATCATTCGCGGGATCTCAATGAGGTATTAACATATGTTTATGTTTGATCCCTGGATTTTTTTTTGCATGTTAGGAGTTTATAAAATTGTTTTTAATTGTTTTGAAATGATTTTATCCTTTTTTAAAATTCTGAAAGGAAAACAATTTTTTTGTGAGCTCGTTAGAATGAAATTTTTTTAAGCCTTTCGAGCAAGATATGGTATCTCGTTAAATCATGCTCAAAAGAAACTTCGAACACGATATTTTATATCCTTCGCTGGAATACCATTGGAAATGTCATTTGAATGGTGTTCGAATGAGATATTATATTTCGTTTGAACGAGGTGCAATGTGGTTCAAACGGCCCCGCAATTTTTTTTGAATTCGTGTTTTTCCAAACTTCTTTTGATTCTTATCTTGTTTTTAACAAACCCACTATAAATAGGAGTGCAGGAAAAATGTTTCCTGTTTGACTTTTCCAAAATTTTTAAGTTCCCAAACTTGTTTAAAAATATCTCCAAGTTCATGTGTTTTATTTGTGAAAAATGTTTGCAAAGCAAGACCCTAGTTTATACCCATGTTTCATATCTAAGAGTTCGACAACTACATGTTTGTTTGAGATATATTTTTATTTTGTTCTTCTCGCGTACTTGGTAGTGTTGACCCTAAGTTCTACCCCTGTTGTCCCTTTGGCTTCTCTAGCCCTATGGGACTCGTTATTGGCCTCGACGAACCGGATCGAATCCACCGTCAATAGGTAGAAATTTACTTAATTTAAAAGGTCAAGATGGGTCCCTTAATAGGTATACCCTTCCGTCGTGCTTCATTAGAACCATTAAATCTCATTTTGTTCTTAGGTTAAACTCTCTAACCTTATTGGCTCATGTATCTTAGAAGCGTTAATGTAAGCTGGCAAACAAAAGATATTGATGACCTCAACACTAGTCATCCTAGTTGGATTTCCCATCCAGCCTTGTGTATTCTCACACGGTTCATTATCCACTTGCGGGTTCCTTTATCCTTCTCCGTATCTCCCTCATCGGTTACGAAGTTCGCTTATACAATTTATCATCTCCCTCACGATTAGTCACTATCTTACCCGCTCCATAAACTCTGAAATTTCACTCGCATCCCTATTTGAATTGCAAATGGACGATCTTATGGTCACACCGTACCCAAAATTTCTCATTTGACTCCATATATTCTTCTTCATATGTGGTGACTGACTCTCCTACCACTACAACATCGCCCCACTGGGCTAGAATTTCGTTCAAAATTTAGTCGTGGGTGCCACCGCACACCACCCTACACAATTGTCTTTAGGTTATTTCCTCCCATTGACTTATCGCGTTACTCTGCTACTAGAATCCTTATATATGGCCCTTTCAAAAGGGTCCTTCCACACTTTCCCCACCCTTTGCTGACTAGGTTGGGTGAGACTGAAATTGTACCACCGTTATCTACAATAATGCTTTGGGGGACTATCGCTCCCGGGTGATTATTCTATCACCACCAGCTTAAACAACAATCAAGGTGATTCCTATCACGATCACCATTTCCAGTATACCCAATGTCTTATGTTGAGCCTATCCTCCTGCAATCCTCCTATTGCCCTCGTTGGTCGTCCCAAAGAATGCTCGGTATACAAAGCCCAACTGAACTCGTTTATGAATCACATCACTATACTTGATAACAGGAGAACGTTAGTCGCATACGTAGAGGAATACAACAATCCTATCATAATTCTCTACGTCAAAGAATGCTAAGCTGAAACGTGAAAAGCCGCACAGATCCTAAGGACACTAGAACATGATGCTCTGATACCATCTGTGACATCTCGCCTAGTAAAATACCGAGTGATCAGTCCTATATCAAATTAAAATAGAAATTCCAGTTGGTTCATTCTTAGCATCACTGTCAAAAATCTTTTTAAAACTTACTAACCACCTAGTATTCCAAAAAGTGGGTGCTAAATTTTAACTTTTTATTTAAACAAGACAATAACATGCGGAAATACATACACACCATTCACAACAACTGAATAAATGATTAAACTACTTGCCGAATAAACCATCGGCCACCAAAGTAAATAGTTCAACAACAATCATCCAACAACTAAATAAACGAATCTGAAAACTGTACTGAAAAATATGGGCGATAAGTCCTAAGTAAAACTGAAACTGATAGATGATTCCTACTATAGGAAAGAATGAACGAAGCGTCTAATACAAGCTCCTTCTAGCATCCACATGTGCCGCAGCTACGTGTCCCTAGAATAGAATCTCAAGTCTGGCGTCCCTGTGGATGGACACCTAAAAGGTTTTGAAAATAGTTTTATAGCAAGGCTTAGAACCCAAAACATTTTGAAAATATTTAGCAAGTGAATTAATTGCAGTAATTAAAAATGCATGAATGCTCTTCATATTTAAGTTAGTGTTGCACTCTCTTAAAGACATACTCACCCCTCCATTAATGTGCACACCTAACGGTTTCCTTAACCCCGCCTAGTTGTACTACCCCATCCAACTATTCCTAATATAATCTCCCCTTGCCATTCTACTCTAAACCAAGTATTATTATCCATGGGTTATAAGTTATCCCCTACACTAACTTAATAAATTCCCTAAATATAATATCATATAATCATAACACAAGTTATATAAGTAAATACAATTTCTCACCTATGTATTTAATGTCGTATATAATATTTGTCCCATTATATACGTAAAATTATAATACAACAATCTCATGCTTGTCTTCTAGAAATTATCCTTTTTAAATAAACTATATAACAGTCTCACTAGTTATATAAGATACATTCATTCTCGCAACATGTATTTAATACCCGTATATAATCTTCTATACTATTATATATGTAATTATACCACAACATCCACGCATGTGTCCTATGTATATCTGTCCTTCCGAGTATACCCTCGCCGGATGATTTCCTTTAAAGTGCTATTATACCAGGTGTGCTCACTTAACCTAGTTATCCCAAGTCGGACTCTCTCGCGAACTTGGCCAAAAACATAAACGTTAAAGGCGGTCATATTTCCTACCTGAAAGTTAGACAAGCCCCTCACCCATATAATGGACGCTATGACCTGGGGATATACTCGCCCTACTCCTCAAGCTAGGGGATTCACCCACATCGCGTAACCTCTCTTAATAGCACTAGAGCACACAAATTTAATTAAATAACTAGCCACTGATATTTAATAGCACACAGACCGTATACCGTATATATATAATATAAATCCCGGCTTTACCATGTACTAAAACCTGTAACACTAGCCTGTATATTTCTGAGTCTATCGTTCAACTCAAATTAATTAATTTTCTCCTTAATTAATTTATTACCTTCCCGAGTATATATATATATATATATATATATATATATATATATAATATAAATCCCGGCTTTACCATGTACTAAAACCTGTAACACTAGCCTGTATATTTTTGAGTCTATCATCCGACTCAAATTAATTAATTTTCTCCTTAATTAATTTATTACTGTAAGGACAAATTTTCAATCGAGTCATTTGTTATATTGGCTTAATTCCGTTGGACAAACATTTTTGGGTCATACTGCATCAACGATCATTCAACACAAGGATTCAAGCATCGCATTCAAAGTTCACGCATCATCAATATTCATGCCGTGCTATTTATCCTACGAAGGTATATGACCTAAATACAATTTTATAAGTTGGAGTATTTTGACTAATCAATAAATTTCATATAAGCAAATGTTCATATATAAGCTATATTAATTTTGAAAAAGTCCTTGAATTAAATTGGAAAAATTTTGGGCAAAAATCAGATTCTCGTTCGAAGTTTAACCCAGGTCGTTCGAACGACCTGGTTCTAACGAAGTGGTGCCTCGTTAGTAGTTCGTTAGAAGTTCGTTAGAAATGTCGTTCGAACGACCTCGTTCGAACGAGATTTCTAACGACATCTAACCATCCTAAACTGGCACGCCGTTAGATAAGTCGTTCGAACGACATGTCGTTCGAACGAACTCGTTCGAACGAGTTTCGCCAGAATTGATTTTTTAAACTTATTTTTTAATGTAGTTTTTTCCTACAACTGTTTTTTGCCCACTACTTTTTCAGTTATTTTCTAATGGACGAAAATTCAGTTTTATAACTTAAGGAAGATCATTTTGCAAAGAGAACTTTTTCCATAACTTCCATCCTTTTGAGAAAAATTACTCCAACATTTTTATCAACTTTTCAAATCAAAACCCCTTCATCAATTCACATTCAACAAGCAAGATTGCGGTGGATTTCTGCATTCAAGCTTCGAGGAGACGGTGGTTTTGGGCTTCGGTGGATACCGCAACACGAGGAGTGTTGAGCAACGCGTTGGAGTTTCGCGGACTACAACTTCAGAGGTCGAGGACGACATAAGCATGTCTTGAGTGAGTCAATGTCTGTAAGTCTTTTGAGTCTCTTGTAAAACCTTTTGTTGTAGTGGATTTTGTCTAGGCCCAGCCGTCCGAGGTTTTTCCCATTTGGGTTTTCCTCGTACATCGGCGTGTTGTGGTTGGGATTTTCGCACTTTCATTTTATCATATCACCTAGATACATGTTTAGGATAAAATGAATTTAATTGGAATTTGTTCTTGCAAATTTGTGAAACTAAATCTAAAATTGAGATAGAAGAATACAACTTTCATAGAAATAATAAAATTGGATTAAGTGTGTGTGTGTATTCTACGAATTAAACTAAGACCATATAACCCTGCAACTTCAAATTGGTATCAGAGCGTGTTTCTATAAGTTATTTAGATGAATCTTGGAGGTTATATGGATAGTTTTTCGTCGAATAGACTACCTTTATTTGATGGATCAAATTATACCTATTGGAAAGCACGTATGAAATCCGCTCTTAAATCTATTGATGAACGTGTTTGGGTCACTGTTGAAAGAGGATGGTCCCCTCCTACAATGGTTGTTAATGATGAACGTATTTTGACTCCTGTTGAACAGTGGAGCGAGGAAGATTTAAAATGGTGTAACTTTAACTCAAAAGGATTAAATGCCTTATTTGGTGTCGTGTCTCCCGATGAATTTCGTCGTATAATGACGTGCAAAACATTAAAGGAAGCTTGGAACATTCTCCAAGTTACTCATGAGGGAACGAGTGTTGTTAAAGCATCAAAACTTCAAAACTTAACTACACAATTTGAAACTATCACCATGAAAGAAACTGAAACTTTTGATGAGTTCTATGCTCGTTTATCTGACATAGTCAACTCTTGCTTTAACTTAGGTGAAAGAATACCTGAAAATCGTGTGGTTAAGAAAATACTTAGATGTCTTCCTAAGCGTTTCATTCCCAAAGTCACTGTACTTAATTCTTTAGGAAACCTAAATACCTTAAAACTTGAAGAACTTGTTGGTGATCTGCAAACGTATGAACTTGATATGTTTCCTAAAGATAACAAAGGGAAAGATAAAGGAGTAGATTTAAAAGTTAAGAACGTTGATGTGTCTGATTCTGATGAGTCTGACTTTGATTCTGATGATATAGCCTTATTTGCCAAAAAGTTTAAAAAATTTCTCAAGTTTAAAAAACAAAACTCCAAATTTGAAAAACCTAAATTTGAGAATAAAAACAAAGGAGGAAATAAAAAGTTCACTAATCAGGATACAAAGAAGTTCAATAAAGACAACTTTAAGAAGGATGATTCGAAAAGATGTTTTGAATGTGAGGGACGTGGTCATAGAGCTCTCGAGTGCCCCACAAAACTTAAAAGACAAGGCAAAGAGAAAGCCGTTTACAATGCTACTTTAAGCGACAGTGATAATGAGTCTGAAGACTCTGATGACTCTAACTCGCCTAGAAATAACTTCACTACCTTTATGGCGAGCCTTGCTAGTAATTCGTGTGAGTCAAAACTTAATGTTGACAATTCTGAACATAATCTAGAGGTGTTTTCTACTCATTCTACTAGTAGTGATGAAAAAGAGAGTGATAGTGATATAGATGAGAGTGAACTACAAACTGCCTATTCCGAACTCTACAATGAATCTCTTCGCATTCAAAAAGTCAACAAAAGATTAACCTTGAAAGTTTTAACTTTAGAAAAAGAGTTGAAAGGCCTGAAGGAGAAGGAGGCCTTAGTCAGTCAACTCGAGGCTATTAAAATATCTCTTTCTGAAAAACTTATCGTGATTGGCAAAGAAAAATGTGACTTGATTATCTCCTTAGAAAGTGCTAACAAAGAACTTAATGAGTCTCATGAAATTAGAACATCTCTAGAAACTAAAATAGTCCAACTTGAAAAAGATCTCAAGTCCTCTCGTGAAGTTAAAGTCACACTCGAGGACAATTCAGGAAGAATGGGAAAACTGTTTCTAGGTCCTGTTTTAGGATATAAGGAGAAAGGGTATTAAGAAAGAAAGGGAATAGGATATGAAGAAGGAAATTCTTCAAAAGTCAAAACTGAACCTGTTGCTAAGTTTGTTACAAAATCTAATGTTCCTAAAGATAACAAATCTAATGTTCCTAAAGTTAATCCCTCTATCAAACATTTAAAAGCTGGCCCAAAACAACCTTATGTATGTTCATATTGTCACAAACAGGGTCACCTTAAAGATTTTTGCTACAAACTTGGAAAGAACTCTCAATTCACAAATTCAAAACAACCTTACAGCTCCTTAGCTAATCTTAAGAGTCAAGTTGAGTACCTTATCAATACTTCTAAAAATCTAATGGAAGAGTTTCTTAGGTTCTCTAATGTCAAAAGAAATAACTCTAATTATAAGACTAGAGCCAACCAAGGGAAGAAAACTACTCAAACTTGGGTTAAGAAAAATCAAATCAAGAAAGCTTTTGTCGCTCACGTTGCTCTTAAGGCACAAAATACCTCTCAATGGTACTTTGATAGTGGTTGTTCTAGACATATGACGGGCGATAAATCTCTTTTTACCACTCTCGAAAACCATAAAGATGGTAAAGTTACTTTTGGGGATGGTAGCAATTCCCAAATTATTGGTAGAGGTTCTATTGAAATCTCAGGTTTCCCTAAACTTGAAAATGTTCTTTATGTTGAGGGTCTAAAAGCTAATTTGTTAAGTATTATCCAACTGTGTGATGATAATCTTGATGTGAAATTTAGTCAATCGGAGTGCATCATTTATGATCAATCAGGTGAACCGATTTTGCATGGTGTTAGAACCAGTGACAATTGCTATGGAATCATTCCAAAATCTTCTTTAGTCTGCAATAATGTAAAAACCTCTTCTACCGATCTTTGGCATCAAAGATTAGGTCATGTTAACTTTAGAGATCTTGACAGACTTGTGAGAAAAGAGCTTGTTCGTGGCTTACCGCCACTAGGAAAGCCAACATCCACCATTTGCGGACCGTGTCAATTTGGTAAACAAATCAAAAGTCCTCATAAAAAGATAAACTCAATAACAACATCTCGTGTCTTAGAATTGATACACATGGACCTTATGGGTCCTACTCGTACCGAGAGTATAGGAGGAAAAAGATACATCTTGGTTATGGTGGATGATTTCTCTAGATACTCTATTGTAGGCTTTTTGAGAGAGAAATCTGAAACAGTTGACTTTCTTACTGTTAAATGTAGAGCTCTTCAAAATCTTCACGGTGTTACTATAAACCGTTTTAGGAGTGATAATGGAACCGAATTCAAGGAATCCGGTGTGAATGCCTTCTGTGATGAAATAGGAATAAAACATGAATTCTCGGCCGTTCGAACCCCTCAACAAAATGGTATAGTTGAACGTAAAAATCGAACGATCCAAGAAATGGCAAGATCCATGCTCCTTGGAAGAAATGTGGCTCGTAGGTTTTGGGCCGAAGCGGTTAACACTGCTTGTCACACGGTTAATAGTGTTTATTTACGTCCTAACACTAACAAAACTCCTTATGAATTGTGGACGGGTAAGAAACCCAATTTATCCTATTTTAGAGTGTTCGGAAGTCCATGTTATATTCTTAGAGATAGAGAACTTCTAGGAAAATTTGACTCGAGGAGTGATGAGGGTATTTTCCTAGGATACTCTCAAAATAGTAGAGCTTTTAGAGTCTTTAACTTAAGCAACTCTAAAGTAATGGAATCCATTAATGTGGTCATAAAAGATGATGCTCCGGCCACACAAATTAATAATGAGGAAGATTTATCATGTGAGTGTGATGTTGAGTCAAATGATGAAAGTATTGCATTTCAAAATGATTTGGGTGTTCCATCTATCGATAAAAGGGAAGTTACTCCTTGGGTGCGTAAAAATCATGATACTTCACAAATTATAGGAGATCCCGAGGTAGGTGTCAAGACTAGGGCGCAATTAGAAAATGAAGTTACTTATCTCTGTTATACTTCTACTATTGAACCTAAAAACTATAAAGAATCCCTAAAAGATGAACATTGGATTAATGCTATGCAAGAAGAATTGTTTCAATTTAAGAAAAATGATGTTTGGGAATTAGTCCCTAGGCCTTCTAATACCAATGTCATTGGCACTAAATGGATTTTTAAAAACAAAATGGATGAAAATGGTGTCATTGTTCGAAACAAGGCTAGATTAGTGGCTCAAGGGTATACTCAAATAGAAGGTGTTGACTTTGAAGAAACTTTTGCTCCTGTTGCTAGGTTAGAATCGGTTCGTCTCTTACTTGCCATCGCATGTCATCTTCAATTTAAATTATATCAAATGGATGTCAAAAGTGCTTTTTTAAATGGTATTATCCAAGAGGAAGTATATGTTGAACAACCAAAAGGGTTTGAGGACCCAACTCATCCTACTCATGTCTTCTTTTTAAAAAAAGCTTTATATGGCTTAAAACAAGCCCTCCGTGCTTGGTATGAAAGACTCACTTCTTATCTCCTTTCTCGTGGCTTTTTGAGAGGGGGAGTAGATATGACACTTTTTGTTCGGCGTGATGAAAAAGGTATTCTTGTTGCTCAGGTTTATGTCGACGACATAGTGTTTGGGTCTACATGTGATAAACATACTCAAATTTTTTCCAAAGAAATGCACAATGAATTTGAAATGAGTATGGTAGGTGAACTTACCTTCTTTCTAGGTCTTCAAGTTCGTCAACTCAAAAATGGGATATTTTTGTCCCAAACTAAGTATGCTAAAGACCTTGTTAAGAAATTTAATATGGAATCCGCTAAACATGCTCGTACTCCTATGAGCTCCTCTATTAAACTTAGTAAAGACACCGATGGAAAAGATGTAGAGCATACACTCTTTAGAAGTATGATAGGTAGTTTACTTTACCTAACTGCGAGTCGTCCAGATATTTCCTTTAGTGTAGGAGTTTGTGCTCGTTATCAAGCCGCACCAAAAGAGTCTCACTTACTTGCTATTAAACGTATCATTAAATATGTTAGTGGGACCCTGTCTTTTGGCATTTGGTACTCCTTTGACACCAATGATTGTCTATCGGCATATTCAGACGCCGATTGGGCAGGAGATGTTGATGGATGTAAAAGTACATCCGGCGGTTGTTTCTATCTTGGAAGTGCACTTGTCTCATGGATGAGCAAGAAACAAAATTCTATTTCCTTGTCCACGGCGGAGGCCGAATACATTGTCGCCGGGAGTTGTTGCACTCAACTCATTTGGATGAAACAAATGTTGGAAGATTACGGTGTTTCCCAAGGCACTATGACCATATATTGTGATAATACTAGTGCAATTCATATTTCCCGTAATCCCGTTCAACATTCTAGAACCAAGCATATTAAGATCCGTGAACATTTCATTCGTGACTTGGTTGAAGAGAAAATTGTTTCTCTAAGCTTCGTTCCTACCGATCAACAATTGGCCGATATCTTTACTAAACCTCTAGATGCTCTTAGGTTTGAAAACCTTAGGAAATCAATTGGGGTTTGCTCCATTGATTGAGATCGAAGTCGTTCATCTAGTTTAGGTTGCTTCTCTTGCATATCTTTTTACCTATGAACTAGATTTCCTTTGTATATATTTTATTCAAAAATCAAAAAAAAAAAATATATATATTTGTTTATTTTATTCATTTTCAAGGAAAACGGGAATGGTTAGATAATGCTATCAAACCTTTTGTCCATATGGCTTTGTGGTCGATGTATTCAAATCCCTATCTTTTTCCATGTTCACGTGGCCTACGATGAATAGTTAATCCATACATGGTTTATCTTGCGCACAATAAATAATGCTTTGTTTTATGATATATAATGTTGTGATTTCCTCACATATTTGCCTTTTGTACACACCGTACACGGAATATTTCGAATATCTTGTTCACATTGTACTTGCAAAGTGAGATTTGGTGTTGTCTTCTCAATCCTGTCACATCCATTATAAGCAATCGAAAGTGTGCATGATCATCCGTTGCCCGGATTGAAACAAAATGACTATATTCTTCCGGTTGATTTCCGTTTCTAGCAATGGAACCGAGCTGCGAAAAACATCAAAGTTTTTGCGTGAAAAGCCTCCATTTGTATATTCAGACGTGTGACTAAAATAGAAGCATTGAAAATAATATATATACAATGCAAAGCCAAAATAATAGGCTTGATTGAGTCTTCAAAAGATTCGTCTCAATCTATTTGTTATTTTTGGGAGATATAAGTTGAAGATCAACGGGCATGCACATTTCATTAATTTATTGCTTTCTTCTTGTGACTTTATTGGCGAGAGAATCATCTATTTTGTATGCTTGTTACATTCGTGGTTAAGTGTTCAACAATATTTCATTTTTGACACAAGGCTAATCTGAGTGAATATTGGTCGTATATATTGTTTGGCATTACGCACTTGTACAAATGTTGTGGCTAAAGACTTTCACGCGTATTGTTCACACCCCTACATTTCCGCTCCCACCATTTGGATATGTTGGCTCGAGGTAGGATTAATACAATCACATTTTTGGCAATGATCTGGCCATCCCAATTCCTGATATTATGGTATTTTTCAATCTATTTTATAATATATTTTTTTTCAAAATTTTCAATTTTCGTTAGAAATTCTCGTTCGAACGAGATTTCTAACGACATTTTTTTGCCCCATACTGTCTCGTCGTTCGAAATATCGTTCGAACGACAATTTTCGTTTGAACCACCTTCTAACGAGGTATCTAACGACCCGAGGCTGTCTCGTCGTTCGAAATATCGTTCGAACGACAATTTTCGTTCGAACCACCTTCTAACGAGGCATCTCACGACCCGAGGCTGTCTCATCGTTCGAACCCCTCGTTCGAAAGACATTACTCGTTCGAACGACCTGCAGTTAAAACGGTCAGATCCTCTTCCCCCAAAACCTGCCACCTCTCCCATTTTTTCAAACCCACGATTTCCAATACCCCATTTCCCCTATTTCCCAGATTTTTCTCACCCTTCTCTTCCACTTTCCCCTCTACATTTCTCTCTCTCTCTCCCACGATTTTATCCCTCTTCCCACTCTCTTTCTATTTCCCTCTTGCCTATTTCCTCAACTCTTCCTCCATTTCCACTCTTACCGATTTTGTACTGCTCTTCTTCTTCCAGGTATTTTTTTCTTTTTCCTTTTACTCTTTTCCCATATATCTATATTTATATATATATATATATATATATATATATATATATATATATATATATATATATATATATATAAATATGATATGTGTGTGTATCATATTTATATATATATATATATATAATATACACACACATATCATATTTATATATATATATCTATATATATATATATATATATATATATATATATATATCAGATGTTGGGGCCTATTTTCACCAATCGATTCTCAATTTTTTTCCCAACTTGTCTATATATGCATGTGTATATTCCACATTTTTTTTGGGGCTGTCTTTCTTGTGTATTTGTATATGTTGCCCCTGATTAAAATATCTCCCATGAATATTGTATTTTTTTAAATGCAAATTCAGTTACCATTCATGGAATTTATTTTAATCAAATTTTTTATTTTTCCTTTATTTTTTATTTCTAAAGGAGTATGGGATTTTTGCTGATTGATTGTTCGGTTATTGGTGTAATCGGTGGTTTGGTTGGACGTTGTTCGGGTAGGTTCTAGTCTCTATAATTTTTCATGGCCCGTAATCGCCGCCAACGCCGCCTTAGCGATTCCCCCGAGGAACGCACCACGTCCTCGGATGAGGAATCCCGGGGTATTCCCGACCTAAAACTACGTTGGCGCACCCTTTCCCAACATACCCGCTATCACACCCAAGGGTTTGCAACCCGTTCTGTTGTACGGGAGAAAGTGATTAATCTCCCCTCCCTCCACGGCACAAACGTGCATTCATGGATATCTGATTTAGGGTGGGACCCACTCTTCTCCCTCACCGATGTTGTTTTTCCCGACATAGTACGGGAATTTTATTTTAGCCTGATTAATAGGGATACTCATCTTTACACTCGGGTGCGAGGTCGGGAGATTCTAGTCACTCCCGACTCGATTGCTCAAATCCTTCCCCTCCCTCGGGTAAATAATCCCTCTTTTCCATGGACATCCGAGACCACCCCCGATCCTACTCTTGTTTTTAATACCGTTTTTAGGATTCTTCCTTCCGGCACGGTTACTATTTTTCATAAAAATTTACATCCCGATTTTATGGTCCTTAATTGGATCGTTTGTGCCTGCCTTCTCCCTCGTGCCAACACCACCCAAATCACAAAACAGCACGTGGATCTCATGTTTGCTATAAGCATTCGGGCCCACATTGACCTTCCCTCCTATCTTTATAGCGTGATCCGGTCTGTTAGGGTTCTTCCCGCCAGCCCCACTCGCCAGGCCCTCCCATTTGCGGCCCTTACCCGTATTTGTCTTGCCGCCGGTTGCCCCCGTGTGTCCACCGATATCCCCACCACTAAATACCAAACCGTTGACCTCACCTCCATTAGTCGCTCCTGTGGTCATTTGCCACCGGATACCCCTCACCTCACCCCCTCCGCCTCCTCCCACTCTGCCACCTCATCTCACCCCGCTCCCAGTCGTCCAGCTCCCTCCCGCTCTGTCCATCACCCCGCCCCTTCCCAGCTTCCCGCACCCGTCGCGTCGGAGGATTTTATGTTTTTGCGTTCACAGGTGGACCAATTTCAGGAGGACCGCCGCCAGGACCGCGCACTTATGCAGGAGCTCATTATGTCTATGCAGCAGGACCGCGAGGCCCACGCCCGTCGAGAAGCCGCCCTGGATGAAGCTCAGGCACGTCGGGATGAAGCCCAGGCTCGTCGGGACTCTCTTCTCTTAGAGCATCTTGCTGCCCTCCGCCATATGGAGCTGCGCCGCGGGGCCGGCTCTTCCGGCACCGGCTCACTCCTCGATGACTCTCCACCTGCTGATCCTGCATCTTGATTTATTTTGTTCATTTCCTGTTTCTTTCTGTTCTGTGAGGATGAGTGCTTTCATACTATTTTGTATTTGGATTTATTTCCCTTGGTTATTTCATTGTCTGACTCTTAGCTATTTCCCCTTTACCCCTTACTTAATGCATGCTCCCACTTTTCATTGTCATGATTCATTATTTCTATTTCCTGCCTTGTTATTTATTCTCATTTCTTTTGCAGGCCCCCTTATCCCTTTGTCTTTTCCGGGCAAAAACGGGGAGAAAATTTTAATTAATATGACTTCATATTTAGGGGGAGTTTGATAAATTTGGGTAATTTAATTGACATTTCATATTCATTGCAATTAATAATAATTTAAGGTAATTATAATTGAATTAAGTTATTATAATTAAATTTCCAAATTGATTCTAATATTGACCTTATGCACAATTAAGGGGGAGTTAAACTGTTCATATTGAATATTGAGACATTTATGCACCATGCAAAAAATATTCTATCGCATTGTCTTATATATAACATCTCTCTATTTCCCCATGCGTTTATGAATTTGTTGTTTCATGTGTGTAGGATACATCTCCTACTCCTTTGCAGCTCGTCAGTCTTGTCTTTGTGTCTGTATTTTTTTTGGGTTTTTGGGACGGGACTTAGATACGGCTTGACGGCTGGCTTAGCAAATTCAATCTTTTATTTATTTATTTATTTATTTTGTTTTGTCCCGGAATAGCCAAAGGGGGAGATTTGTAAGGACAAATTTTCAATCGAGTCATTTGTTATATTGGCTTAATTCCGTTGGACAAAACATTTTTGGGTCATACTGCATCAACGATCATTCAACACAAGGATTCAAGCATCTCATTCAAAGTTCACGCATCATCAATATTCATGCCGTGCTATTTATCCTACGAAGGTATATGACCTAAATACAATTTTATAAGTTGGAGTATTTTGACTAATAAATAAATTTCAAATAAGCAAATGTTCATATATAAGCTATATTAATTTTGAAAAAGTCCTTGAATTAAATTGGAAAAATTTTGGGCAAAAATCAGATTCTCGTTCGAAGTTTAACCCAGGTCGTTCGAACGACCTGGTTCTAACGAAGTGGTGCCTCGTTAGTAGTTCGTTAGAAGTTCGTAAGAAATGTCGTTCGAACGACCTCGTTCGAACGAGATTTCTAACGACATCTAACCATCCTAAACTGGCACGCCGTTAGATAAGTCGTTCGAACGACATGTCGTTCGAACGAACTCGTTCGAACGAGTTTCGCCAGAATTGATTTTTTAAACTTATTTTTTAATGCAGTTTTTTCCTACAACTGTTTTTTGCCCACTACTTTTTCAGTTATTTTCTAATGGACGAAAATTCAGTTTTATAACTTAAGGAAGATCATTTTGCAAAGAGAACTTTTTCCATAACTTCCATCCTTTTGAGAAAAATTACTCCAACATTTTTATCAACTTTTCAAATCAAAACCCCTTCATCAATTCACATTCAACAAGCAAGATTGCGGTGGATTTCTGCATTCAAGCTTCGAGGAGACGGTGGTTTTGGGCTTCGGTGGATACCGCAACACGAGGAGTGTTGAGCAACGCGTTGGAGTTTCGCGGACTACAACTTCAGAGGTCGAGGACGACATAAGCATGTCTTGAGTGAGTCAATGTCTGTAAGTCTTTTGAGTCTCTTGTAAAACCTTTTGTTGTAGTGGATTTTGTCTAGGCCCAGCCGTCCGAGGTTTTTCCCATTTGGGTTTTCCTCGTACATCGGCGTGTTATGGTTGGGATTTTCGCACTTTCATTTTATCATATCACCTAGATACATGCTTAGGATAAAATGAATTTAATTGGAATTTGTTCTTGCAAATTTGTGAAACTAAATCTAAAATTGAGATAGAAGAATACAACTTTCATAGAAATAATAAAATTGGATTAAGTGTGTGTGTGTATTCTACGAATTAAACTAAGACCATATAACCCTGCAACTTCAATTACCTTCCCGAGTCTACAGTCTGACTCAAATTTAATTAGTTTACACATCAATTAATTTAGTACTTGGTGTCGCCCAACCAATATACCCGGACTCGCTCACTTGGCCCGTATCATCGTTAATACCCGATTCTATATTTTGCCCCCCCAATTAATTAATTACACCTGAGTTCATTTAATAATGTAGTGCCACTCAACTATAATACCCGAACATTTCCCTCGGTCTGAAATAACTACTAAAATTGATTTCCTAAAATTCATCCCTTGAGACATACAATTATCACTTGTGTAAACCCAATTATATCCCCTTATAATTTCCAAGGAATATGTGCTACATATAGATTTATCACTAAAATAAACATGGAAATTAAATTTTAAATTAATTTTCCCCTAATGTATAAAACTGGCGAATTTGCCAAAAATCTGGGACCGTCGATCAATCGATGCCCTGGGTCGATCGATCGACCAGTTCCCTTTCTTCTCCGATTTTCTGTTCAACCATTAACGAAAATCCAAGATTTCTTTTCTCAAATCCCAACCTCAATCCATCATATTTATTTTCTTTTTACATCGATTATGAACTATAATCCTCATCTAAACCTTTTAGCATCATTGATATTACGAGTTATCATCAACTCAAGAAAACGAATTCCTAAGGTACAATCCCAATTGAAATTAGAAAATCTGATTCTATAATCCCCATCAATTCATCTCTAATACATGTTTTTTGTTATAGTTTTAATACCAATCAATAATGAATGATTCTATAACATCAATTGAACTCTTAAATCACACAACATGTTCAATTTCATAAAAAATCCAATTTCATGCAATAACCCGCCTAAAATGAATTTTGGTTTACACCTCCCATAATATGAATTGGTTATCATCTATTTAAGAATCACAACAGTTAACCACTTGCCTCTAATGGTTCGTAGAGTCTGATCTGTTGGTGCAGAGAAAGGGTTGATGAAGAATACCCAATTTGTCCCTCGATATGTCTCCAAAAAGTCCCCAATTTGTTCTTGATTTGCTTCCTCTATTTCTCTTTCAAAACCCTAAGTTTAGAATTGTGTTAACTCCCGTTCAACACTCCCTCAACTAGGCTTAAAACCCCTAATCACGTTTTTAGTCACATGGGCCTAATTAAAATGGCCCAAATCCCCCGTGTGGGCCCGACAATGCCCAATAATATCTTGAGACCCGATTACTACCCCCGGTTACTCTTTTTCGACTATCTCAACCCATCCAGACTCAACCGTGCACTCAGAATTATCATCCGAAATACTTTATAACATTTCCAAATTTCGACCTCAAAATGCGACACACAAATAATTTGAACAATTAAACTTAAAGTCGCCAAATATAAATAATTCTTCCCACTCAAATAAATTTTCCAAATTGTAAATTTAAGTGTCTCCAATTTGAATAATTTTATTTCTCCCAAAAATAATTAAATACTAAATCCTCAAAATTACGAGGTGTTACAAGATTTAGGCGTGACCAGGGTAGATTTGAACATGGAAGGTGAGAGTATGATTGAACAGAACGTGGTCGATCATAGATTCGTCACAGGAGTAATGATCATTAGGATAAGAACATCCAAATTATGGTTCGTAGAGAAATGGTCCAGCATGTAGCCTATCGAGGAGCAAAAATTTAGCAGAGAACTAGCTGGAAGAGCTCTCAACACCCATATGAAATCCCCTTTTTCAAGAGCGATCGAGGAAGAAGAACCCACAAAGAAGTTTGTCATTCCCAGGTTCAAGATTTATAACCTAAAGACATATCCCATAGACTACGTTTGGAAGTACAGGTAGACAATGACCCCGTGGAGACATAATGATGACTTGATGTGTCAAAATTCTCCTTCTACGCTACATGATGTAGCACATAAGTGGTTTAAAAATCTGCCTCATAGGGAAGTTAAGAGCTTCAAAGCCTTAGGAGAGTCTTTTACTGCTCTCTTCATAACTTGTAGTTCCCACCCTAGGAGGGTGGATGCACTTCTCACAATGAAGAAGAAGTCACAAGAGAGTTAGTGACTACGCAAAGAGGTATTGGGAGCTCTTTAATGAAGTGGAGGACTGATCGGAGAAGGTCATCATTTCATCCTTTAAAATCGGTATGCCGATCACATATCTTCTGCACCAATCCTTGATAAAGAAAGAAGCCAGCACCATTGAGGCTATTGACACAGTATTCAAGGAACCTATATATAAGATCTTAAGCACGATTAAAGATCAATTGTTCATCAAGTGGCTCAAGAAGATGGGTGGTGACCCGACGAAAAGGAATAATGCTCTGAGATGCGCATTCCACAAGGAGGGCGATCACAGAATTGAGAATTCCAAGGCTCTGAAGTCACACTTGGAAGAATTGGACCAAATTGGGCATCTTAATTAGTACATAGAAAAAAAGTCTGACAAGGTTACAACCGATGGTGACCAAAAAATGGATATTATCCATGATGAAGACATGGAACAAGAGTTTGTGGTAATCCATGGAGCATTCGACTAGAAGTAGATCCAATGGTACGTTATTCGAATGGAGATGAAAAAGGTCACTATTGTCATGAAGTCATTCCAGATTAACCCTATAAAAAGATAAACGGGCAAGCATCGATGACTCGAGGACGTCAACTACACCAAGCACATCGTCTTCATTGAAGATGACGTAGTTGAGTAGGGACTACACACTATGATGCACTTTTGATAACTCTCATAATTACGAGTTAGTTAGTAAACAAACTACTAGTGGACTAGTGAAGCTCATCAGAGGTAATGTATCTAAATTTGTTCCACAAGTTGATGCTCAACCTTGCCAATCTCAAGGAGGCCCCAATATCATTGGTCAACTTCGTAAGGAAGATGACAATGCCACTGGGAAAGATAGTCCTGCCAGTTAGGTCCATCAATATCTCGAAGCTAATCGAGTTCATGGTGGTAGACATAGAGTCCGTATATTACTCCATTCTTAAAAGAGGTTGGTTTCATGCAATGAGGGAAATAACATCCACTTACCATCAGAAGCTAAAGTGTATCACCAACTGAGGTATGGTCGAGATTCATGGTGACCAGGCCACATAAAGAAAGTGCTTCATCGCGGACATACATACTAAAAAGGGAAAGAAAAAGGAACCTAAAGACGTTCCAGGGGAAGCCTAGGATGGGGATACACCCCTCTAAATGGAAATGTCAAAATGAGTGTCCGGGCACAATATTTGGGTTTCGAGGTCTTCTAGGCTAGTTAAACTTAGTTAGGGGTATACGAGTCATTTTATGTGTTTATTATAATTTAAAGTTAGGCTAAATAGATATATGGGTTATTAGGCTTAAGAGTGAGTTAGCTAATTTCATTTGCGAGAAACCCACTTGAGAGAAAGTGAGAGAAAGAGAAGGGAATCTTGGAATTTTTCTGCCAAATTCGAAACTACGAAGGGGATTCAGATTCTACAACTTTAAGGCAAGTTATTAAACTTTCTAAATAATTCTTGTTTGTGAATTATTATACAATAAATTTTTGGGTTGTTGCATTTTAGGTTTAAGGGATAAATGTTAATTTTTATTGATAAACCCTTGAAATTGTTGTTAGAGATTGTAACTTGAGTTTGATGTTATATATATATATATATATGTGTGTGTGTGTGTGTGTGTGTGTGTGTGTGATTTGGATGGTGGAAATGTTGGTGGAGTTAGGTTAGAAATGGGTTTTAGATGTTTGGGGTAAATCTCGTAAGGAATAAATCTAAACAGGTCGAACTGGTTCGATTAGTAGTCCCTGGATCGGTTCATTTTTTAGAATTATCGATTCCACTTTTGAAGCCAACGGTTCGGTTCATATGCCATATATTTCTAACTCTTATTTAACTCTTTTCCAAATGGGTTTAAAGATCTAAAACCCTCTAATATGAAGTGATATAAATGATTATGATTTAAAAAGTGGGAGAATGATGCTATACGATGGTAGAGAGACATCGGGATGATTATGAAAGTATATTAGAGAGATTAATATTACTTTTTCTTATTTAAGATATGGGTTACGGGCTAGCTGAGAGAAGTCGTGTGCCCTGAGTTATATCCAACTTGTGAATTAATCAAGTGTGCGATTAATTATTAAAGCTTAAGTGAGTAATTGAGTAATAAAGCGGAATGGGTATATATGTGAGGAAGTATCAGCTAGTGCAATGAGTGATATGCACAGGTTGTATGTACATACGAATATGAGATGGCATGTATAAGTAGGATGTGTATATATAAATCTTGTGTGTATGATATATTATGTGGAACATACCCCCCTAGTGCTATTATGGTAAGTTGAGCGATGTGGGTGAATCCCCTGTCTAGTGAATGCAGGGAGAGTATAGTCCCCAGGTCATAGGCATCTAGTATTCTTACAGTGTGACTTTTCTCATGGGTGAGACGTCTTGGGTATGATTCGTCTCACTTTCAGGTGAGGAACTATGGCCTCTTCCCATGCGTTTGTGCTTTGTTTTACCAAGTCGGTGTGAGAGTCCGATTATTGGTACCTAGGATGGTGTGCGTATCCCATGGAAGATGGCATCACTTAGAGATTTCATCCAGTAAGCAAATGCTTTGAGGGATGGTTAGTATATATATAATGAGTGATATGTATGTGTACTTGTTATGAAATAATGAATCATGTATAAAAATGAGAATAATATTATACATGCTTAATGATTGATGTGCTAATCCATATGCTTATAACTAGTGAAAGTTATTACTAATGAATATATATTATCATTGAGATTGATATTAAAAGCAGTTATACTTGTATGAATTAGATACGCGAGTGGGGGTTAACCTGTAAGCATGAGGTTGGGTTATCCATAGATGATTCGGGTAGCTTAAATAAGATTTAAAATTTATACATTAGGTGCGCACTGTAATTGAGGGGGTAAGCATGAGTCTCAAGTGAGGGTAACACCAACTTAATTATGGAAATTTTGCATTCATGATTATTTTGCATTTTAATTCACTTGCTAAAATAATTTTTAAAACCAGGCACTAACCCCTATATATCTTTTCTTTTGCTTTTTCTTTGTCATATCTTTTAGATGTCCCGCCACAAGGACGCCAAGGATGAGCTTTCACTCCCGAGTATTTGGAGCTACAACATATGTGGAATGTTGCAAGATTTTTTATATAAACACTTCTCATTTTTGTTAATCTTGTTAATGACACGTAGTGTTATTCAGGTGTGTGTTGCCCAAGTGTTGTACTGATGTATATGCTCTATATTTCATACATGTGATATATTGTATGGGTCTGTTAACCGACATCTTGGTCGGTTATTTTTGTTTGTAGTTTGTTACTTGTATATATGTTCATGTTTGTAATTACTATTAATAGATTTGATTGTATTATATATTTGGAAAACTTTTGGCATCCGCTCAATTTAAATTGGGTGGCTAGTTGTATATTTAGTCTGTGTGACAGTGATGCTAAGAATGAGCCATTTGAGATTCCTATTTCTTTTAGTAGAGGGTTGGCCACCCGTTATTTTAATAAGCGGGGTGTCATAGCTCTTTTGTTTCCAAATCAATAACACTTACAAGAAATCCTTAGCATCCATTCTTAAGAAAACTATAGGCTTGCATTGCAGAATTAATACAAATGGGAGATACACTGCTAGTTCCTTCAAAAATAAATTCTAATTGGTTAGGAATGTGGAAGGTGTACCTCTTATCAGAACAATTTACCTTAGCATTATATGATGTTAATCAATCCATCCCCAAAATTACTTCAAAATCTCTTATGTCTATAACTATCAAATCGATAAATACTTTATGATTATTGACATCTATAAGGCAATACTTATATACCAATGTACCCATTAATAAATCACCAGAAGGCGTAGAAACGTTTATGCTATGATTCAAGGGTTTAGGCTTATTAAGAAAGCGATTAACAAAATTACATACACAAATGAATGGGTAGAACCATGATCTATTAAAACTTAAAAATGTTGTGCACTTATAGAATATGTACTTAACATTACTGTATTAGAAGACTTTGCATCAGAAAGAGTCAAAATTCTACCATGTCTTCCATGATCCTTATTGCCATTAAAAGGATTTGTTGGCGCCTTCCCTTTGTTAGGCTATAATCTCTCTTTTCATGTCTCTTTTGGCCACACCCAAAGCAATTTCATGTCTCCAAGTAACATGGTTTCCTCTATGAATATTACTAACTCTTTGGCATCTATCAACATTAAAGGGTCTATTTATAAAAGATTTCTCTACTTTGGGTATAGTCCTAATGGTTTTATTAGCGTGGGTCCTTCATATTTGTTCCCCAAACTTCATCTTCCCCTTTCTGACTTGATTATATTCTTCACTGCCCTTCTCAGCTATCGTTGCCCTAGTTACCATGTCAATATATGATGTTAACTTCTGGATGGAAATTCGGCTAAAAATATTCAAACTTAACCCAGATTCAAACTTCTTAGCTTTTAAAACATCAGTTACCACAACATGATGTGCAAAATAGAATAACTTGATAAACTTTGCCTCGTATTGACTAACCGTCATATTTCCTTAAACCAAACTCATGAAGTCAGCTGCCTTTTGTCTTACACCATTTAAGGGAAATATTTCTCATAGAAGATAATGAAGAAGTCATTCTAACCTATATGATTATTCCCTTCCTTATGAATTCTCTTAGTTACTTTCCACCAATTTTCAACTTCTCCTTCTAACAAAAATGTTGCAAATGAAGCCCTTTGTTCATCTGTACATTAAAGAACACCGAGTATATTTTCTATTTGCATCATCCAACTTTCTGCTTGAATGGGGTTAGGAGTAACTTTACAAGATGGAAGAGTCAACTTCTTAAACTTTTCAGTAGTACAATTACTTAGTTCAGGATTCCTTGGTACTCCATTATTCTCCTGATGCTCCACAATCTTTGTTAGATTTTCAATCGCCTTGCATGCACCTTCCACTCCTTCCATACTAAAATCACTAGTTCTCGTACTTGATCTTGCCTTGGCCATTTTCTATAGCCATGGCCAAACATAAAATGTATTATACTATCTCATGATTTCAAATTAGAAGAACATTACATACAACGTAACACATATGGAGGGTTATCACATAAGTCGAATATTTAATCACATCTCTCAAGTATGGAAACTTACAACTATATCGTTCAAAACTTATGTTCAGTAGTCGATAGGTTCATGACCTATGCTCTAATACCACCTCTTTCACTACCACATCCCAAAAATTGTAAAAAATGAGTGTCTTGACATGCCACCAAGGCATTCAATATTTAGACCATAAAATATTTCTTAAAACAAATGCAACAGAAATACATTCACATGGTCATGAATCTTAAACTACAAAAAATAAAGGAATTACATGATCAAAGCTTTCTAAAAGGAGACTTGATATATATTAAAGTATCAATAAGTACAAATTAAGACAAAATTTGAAAACATGTTACTAGAGAGCCAAAACACGCTCAATTTAATAAGACAAGCATCCTACTTAAAATTATCACAGAAATAGCTCCATAAGCTAAATCTTCAATATAGTCCTTTTATAAAAGACAAGGACTAAAATCCGAAAGAAATTTAATCTCCCGACATTCCAATTTTTTCAGAAAATAAATACCTATTCAGGTCAAAAGAGAAGGCATATACATATATAGATAGGAACTTACAATAATAGGTATATAAATTTAAATGAGAGTTTGTATATCACAATTTAATAGATCATAATAAAATGTATGCGACAAAATAAAATGAAATATCTTTTTCTTCAAATCATTTCAATTGTATGGACATGTACACTCTATTCCTCTATTCTTTTACCATATTATTCCCGAGTAGTTGAGGGTCAATTGAACTACTTCATCAAAATGCCTTATCTAGGGCACACGAGTGATAAGCCAGATGGAAAGGTCAATCAGTAAGATAGGTCCCTTAGGTTGAATCTTATTTCCAATATTCAACCTCTTCATGACAAAATAAAAACATATAAAAAATGAATCAATCATCAGTATTAAATGTATTTTGATAATAAAACAGTTCACAAAATATATATAGTTCGTATAATATCATATAATTAAAATGCGCAAAGAATGTCATAGAGTAATCACCTAAAATAGAGGTTCGAAAATATAGATATTGACTCTTAGATCACACGTTAATCTAACAAATACAATATAGTTTTAATTACATATTCTAATCAAAGCCGAGTTCATATACTGTATCCATACAATGTATTTCAATATTATAATAACTCGTTTTAACGAATTACTAAAAACCATGCTCTCAAATTTTAAAATTCATTGATCATAATTGAAGAATCCAATTCATAATGCTTTATAATCAGTAGGTTCCCGGTATAGATGGTGGGTCATACGAGCACAACTTAAATACAACATTAAACAAGTTCGATTTTGAAAATAAGTAAATTTAAATCTTGAATGTAAGTTATACTATTACATGTTTAGAAATAAGAGATAATATTAATTTTAATCACCAAAAATAATCTAAATTAATTAGTGAAAATCTCTTTTTGAAACTCAACAATTCATTATAAAAAGAGTTCTATGTTTCAATTTCATAAAATAATTCAATTTAGAAAACCCAATAATTTTTTGTTCACTAAAATGGGTCTTTAACCTTTTACCAACATTTATACTTAGTATAGCTATATTACAATAAATTAAAACTATAAAGAAATATAACATTAGTAGAAGATTACCTTAAGATGAATATCCCTAAGAAATTTAAGACCTTATAATTCTTAAGGAATCAGTGTGAGTTTTAATTGACTTCCAAAGCTCCAATTTATACATTTCTAAAGACATTACAGTGTTGATACATGTCTATGTGATAAGGCTTTTACATTAAAGAGTCAATGTTGAGGTGTCGCGTAACAGAGGGGCCTTGTAGTCTTATTTCACTAAATAGTGACATGTATTTTATTTTTCTCTTTAAACACAACACGTGTAAGGTGGAGGTGTTAAAATAAAGCATGAGGTGGAATGGTGGTAAGGGTATAAGGGTAATTTTATACATGAAGCGTATTTTGATAATTTTAAACCATATATTTTAAATATTTCTTGGGCATTCTTAAAAAAAATTTATTTGTAGTAAAGGTCCTTTATATTTTTCATTTTTGTCCCTAATTTTTTTTATTAAAATAAAGTCTGTTAAGTTTCATAAAATTATATTTTCTACCTGAAACTCATCATTTACCTTAGGATATGTCATAAAACTTCAACTTAACCCAATTTACAGTTGATTATTCATTTTTAAAAATGGGTTTTGTCATATTAAGAATCCATAATATAACATTTGATATAATATAACATTTATAAGATAATAAGTAACACACACTTGTGTAAGGACGTAAATTTCCAATTGAGTCGCCGTATTGTTTTGACTCAATTCCGTGAACAAAACTGTATTTGTAATATGTCATAGGGAGATTTTATTTTGTCACGATCCCACTCAGTCTATGACGTATTGAAGAAATTGAAGATGTTACGGCAAAGCTTCAAAGAATTAATCATGCCGAAGTTTAATTGATGCATGTTTATTCGTCTTCAAGTTTATTGCATTTAGATATCACACGGGAATGAATGCATATTGTTAATGAGATTCAGAATTATTTTTATAAAAGATAAGGATGTAATTTTATAGGAAAAAATATTTTAAAATGTTATAAAAGTGTTTTAAATGTTTTACACTACGTTTTATTCTTATAAGCTCGAAAATGAGTTTGACTGAATTGGGTCTCTTTTGGAAGAAATGTTTTAAAGAAAAAGTCAAACTAACACGCGCGTCATTCGAATGACAGCTGGATCGTTCGAACGAGATGGCTATGTCGCGCGAACGATTGGTCAATCTCGTTCAAGTGACACATTTTTTGAGGCGGTTAATTTTTCCTATTTAAAGCGTGGTTTCGTCAGAATTAAAGACGTGTGCAATCTGGAAAATCGTTTTCAATCCAGTACGAGTTTTTGCACATATTTTTCTAAGGTTTCAAAGCTCAAACACATTCTTAGAGTTTGCAAATATCCGAGTTATCATTACTATATGTTTATGTGATCTTACTGCACCAAGAAGGTTTGTTCTATACTTGAACATCTGGGTTTTGCGGTGAAGAAAAGAGAAGGACTTCATGTTCGGCATCGTAGATATATCAAAGCCATTCGGGGACACCGAGACATACGTGGACACGTGTGTTGTGAACAAGTATCATGGAAGAAGGACTTTCTGCGTGGGCACTGTGAGAGGAGTGGTTGAAAGTCAGAAGAGCATCAAGACCCGTGGGGATCGAGTCGTTGAGTGAGTCTTTTCTCTGTTCGTTGTAATTCCATATTCATAGTGATTGTCAGGCTTGTCCCATCCGAGGTTTTTTTCTGTCTTGGGTTTTTCCTCGTGCATCCTGCATTGCGAGTATTCTTTACTTTACTTTACTTTACTTTACTTGATTTAATCACTAGATGCATGTTTATGATTAATCAAGATAAAATTGGTTTAAAGTCAAAATTATTTTTTCACAACTTGGTTTGGTGCACATTAAAAGTTAGATAATTTTAGGTGAAAATTGGTTTGATTTGAAACACACTCGTGTAGGGACACTCTTTCAAATTAGTTTTCATTTATTTGAGTCCTATTGAAAAATACAAAGAGATTCTGTTTTTGAGAAAACTTTTGAAAAACCAAAAAGCTTTTTCTTTTATCTGAGTCAAAATATGTTTGAAAATCCAAAAAGATTTTTTATTTTTTTTTTATTTTTGAGTTTACATGTTTAATGTGGCATATTGGTGTGCTTGAACCCTCCCTCCCCATCGTTTCATTATCCATGTGGCTAGGACATTTGGTCATTATCAACGATTCTTAGAATGATCTTAACCATTGTTCGCATGGGGTAGTTTCGAAGTTGATATGCATTTTGATTTGACTTTTTATATATGCCATCATTGGACACATGCACGAGTTTATATGGATATTTGACTTCTTTTGCATATTTGAATTTGGTGAGGCGTTCTTATCTCAATCTTGCCATCTATGCGTAAGTAGACTTAAGGAGAAGTGTGCATGTAAGAACCGTTTACCGTGAGGATTTGTATTGATATCAAAATTAATAAAATGATGAGTGATTCACGGGAAAGGGCCGCGAGAGTTCAAATTGACTCGTCGTGAAAACCACTGTTTAAAAGAGCCCAAAAGAAAAAGAAAATGCTAAGAAAAAGGGCCAATAAGATTTTCTCTATGTTGATAATGCTAGAAACCTCAAAAGAACTTAAAAATTATGTATAAATGAGGGAGTTTGGTTGGAGAAAATTAAATGGGTTTGCACAGCTAATCCCAATGTTGAAACATTGCATTTTGACGCTATTGTTTGTAGAATCGTTAAAAATCTGGATTTGTGTGCATGTAGTATGTTTAGTTCATTAAGCTCACACTTTAATTGTCATATGGCTATGATAAAGTTTGATGATTTATCGCTATCAATTAGAGCTTCTTGATCTTTTTGATGTGTTAGAATCGTGACTCATTTGTTGTAGTTTCACACCCATACATTCCATGTCATTGTTTGAGCACATAAGTACTATGTTTGTATATAACTCGCATTGTTAGTTTTTATGCGTTTTGGGTAAAAAGCTTATTATTTTAGCACTGTTTTGCTGCTGCATCCCCTTCATGGCATTTTTTCTAGGAAATTTTTCACTGGGCAAAAATTTATGATATTTCTGGGAATCTGGAAAAGTTTGGCTGTCGCGAGAATTCTTTCAAATGACATCTCATGTCGCGAGAAGACCTCGTTCGAGCGACATTACCATGTCGCAAGAAGCCTCGTTCGAGCGACATCCCCATCTCGTTTGAGCGTCGTCCCTGGATCGTTCGAACGAAAGTCTGGGAATTTTTTCTTCCTTTTGTTTGCAGCACCCTAGTTATTATGGTATATTTTTTGGTACTGCTATAAGCTTTCTGAACTGAATGGTTTATATGAAGGTTATATTGTTTCAAAATTGATATTTTGCATATGATTCCGTTTATCACACCTGATTAGTTTGTTATGTTCTTTGTGTGATTCCTTTGTTTACTAACTACTGATTTGTCATTACTTGATTATATTTAGTTGGTTGTTTCATGATTATCTAGCAATTTTTATTTGGTATATCTTCATGCTAGATACTTGTTGATTGCTTTATCTTTTCACCGGGTTGTCCATTCGAGACAAAAAGGGGGAGAGATGTATGTGATGTAGGGGGAGATTTGTTGAGCATATTTATTGAGATTTGATTTTTTTATTTAAATGTTGTTTGATTACATATTTTACAACTTATAAAAATAAATTGTAGATGATCACATAAAAGTGGGGTCATTACATCCTCCCTCTACGTCCTCCGATGATGTGATTCACATAGTCGAAAATCTAAATACCAGAAGGCTTATCTCCTTTACCGATGAAGAAATTCCCAAGTATGGCCCTGACCATAACTATGCTCGACGACTAGGACGAGATGGCTACATTAGTGCTCGTTGATATCGATCCGTCCATAAAAATATGTCCATCGTGAACTCTCCATTGCCTAGGGCTATAGGTTGGTGATCTTACTCTGACATCTGATGCTTAGTGCGTTTATGATGATATTCGAAGAGAAGTCATGGGGTCGATATTGCATACAGTAGGGGATGGCTTTATATGCCCATAAATATAATTCTAAGTCATTAACATCCCAGCCTGCTTCAATTTTGTTTATGGATGCACGTGGTTTCACAACATCAGAGGGGGTGAATCTCCTCTTCACCAAAATCTGAAGTTCTTTGCATACAATCAGGTTATCACCATTATTGGGAATGCCAATAACTCATATGGCATCAGTACTAGCAACCTGGTCCTAGAAATCTAATATAATGCGAATGATATGTTTATCCTCGACTTCAAGATCAATCCTCTTCCTCTTTCGGTCGGAGATGATTTCAAGAAAAAGGTGAGTCTCGAATATAACCCACATTGGAATGTCAATGTACTTCACATCTTCAAGAAAATGCATTTCATGCCACGAATAGGGTTGGTTTCTAGGAAGTAAAGAATTCCCAAGACGATTATTCTGAAGAAAGCCTATTCTCCATATAGTATGGGATATCAATTATTTTCAATTGAGCTTATGGATCTCCACCAATCATACATAAAAAGGGTGTTGAAAAGGAAGGAAGTGATTTTAACAGATTCTCTAAATAGGTGTTTTGTCAAAGAGGGTGAATACTTCCATTATTGTGGCCTTTTGGAGCCTTAGTATGACCCAGTTGATAAACATATGAAGACTGGATTTGAAATCTTCTTCGAAGACAAGTGCACTTGGATCACCCAGCGCGAAGTAAAGCCCTCAACCATCAAGTTATCTGACTCAAGATTTTCTGATATGAATAACACTAAAATCACTGGTAGTGGCTAATTATTTGGTTTTGTTGAGCTAGAAATAGAATATTATATGATCCACACTGAGTATGATATGCCTGAACTTTCACTGAAGAAATCTCCTGAAAATAAACCCCTTATCAACTAGTCGAGCATCCTAGCAAATCCAACCCTGTAAACCAAGAACCCTGATATTTATCACCTAGAAAATGAACATGTTTTTCCAATTTTTGATGCAAATATTAATGAGGACTCCTTCGATGAGGTCCTCAACGATGTTTTGCCTGAAAATATTATCAATGAAAGAAATGAATATTTTGAGTATCTTGTTTTGCCTTATATTAATTGCATTGATTCTAATAAAATAATTAACAAAAATGAGTAAAATGAAAAATACTTAACTGGTCCCAATAAGGAAAAAGTAAAACAAAATGATTGCATTTAAACTAATCATGATAAGACTATTGTTATTAATCTTAGTTTGAGTGGATCTCCATGCGATATTAAGATAGGGTCCACCCTTGACGAGAGTGAACGATCGCAATTCGAAGAGCTTTTAAAAATGTTCGTAAAAATCTTCACATGGTCTTACAATGATATGCCTAGCATCAACCCAAAAATCATATAACACGAGATCCCATCTTATCCTGAATGCAAACCAGTCAAGCAAAGGTTATGGAATCTTCGACCCAAATGGTCCCCGAAAGTGAAAGATTAAGTGGTCAAGGAATTGCATATAGGTTTCATCAGTGTACTCGAGTATCTGAAATGGATTTTTAATATTGTTCCTCTGCCAAAATAAGGAGGAAAGGTCCATATGTATGTCGATTATCGAGATTTGAATAAAGCTTTTATGAAGGATCATTAACCTTTACCCAACATTGATATGACCATTATGTTACCATTCACGACCTCATATCACCCATTGATGGTTTCGCAGATACAATCAGATCAAGATTCACCCCAATCACGAACAAAAGACTTATTTAATCACCCTAAGGGGGATAATTTTATATTGTCACTCCCTGACGTCTAAAAAAGTCATGCCTACCTATTAAAAGGCAGCCAAAAACATCATGCATGATCTTATCAACAAAGATATTGAAGTATATTTTGATGATAAAATCATCAAATCCAAAACATAATAAGGTTACACCCCCGCCTTGAGGAATTTCATCTAACGACTAATATAGTTCAAATGTGCCTTAACTAGTAAAAATGCACTGACGGTCTCATAAAGGGCAAACTCCTCAGTTTTTCAGTCAACAAAAGAGCGATCGAATCATACCCTATTATAACTCAGGGAAATCCTCGAAATGCCACAATCTAGAATTTAGAAATAAGTTCGCGATTTCAGGGGAAAACTTTAGTAATTAACAAATTCATTAGCCAACTAACTTCCACATGTGAGCCTATCTTTAAGATCTTCCAAAAGGATTAAGCCAAAGTTTAGAATGAGGAATTGTAACACACCGACTAATTAAATACCAGGTAGCTACTCCTTTATTCAAATTAATACAAAATGTCAAGCTGGTTCAGTTCATAGCATCACTGTCGAAAATGTTTTAATAATTACTATCCACCTAATATTTAAAAAGTGAGTTGTCAATTTTAATTAAATTTGATTAATATACAATCCATTTAAATTATGAAATACTAATACCACAACCACAACACGGTCACAATAGAATAATAATGGAATGGCAATGAATCTGGAGGAATACTCCTCTAATAATCCAAATACTGAATACAACCAAATACAAAGTCTGAATTACAAATTAATTACAATCCAAAATCTGAAATAAAACTGAGTAAGTAGGATGTCTCTAAAAGAAAAGGGGCAACATGCCCTACCGATGAGTAAATATGAAATAGAGTCAAGATAGAAAGTGGAGGCGTCTACTATCGAGGTCCTGTAACTTCCACAGCAACTACAACACGTCACCTGAATGGTACTCCTACACTTGGTGTCCTTGTGACTGGGCACCTAAAAGGTTTTTACAAGAAAATAGATTTGAAAGCAAACGGATCAGAGCCCGATTGTGAAAATAGTTTAAAATACAGCAAGTGTTTACTATCATTAAACAGTGAATATAAAATACATGATAGTGCATGCACTCACATGAGTTCCTCACCTCTCAACTAAGTGTGCACTCCTACGTACCCGTACCCATTCTAGTTATTCCACTAACTAACTAGTCTAATACACTATCTGAGTTTACTATACTATTCGTAGTTTAAATTTTACGGGCATTTTAATATAAACATATAGTTTTACCTTCATTCCTCAGGATTAGTTGCAATAATTACTAAGAGTTTTCCCACTTTTAACTTTACAAAAGATGTTACATTAATTCACATTTGTACTTATATAAACAGTTCATTTCAGTATTCCAGTATATCATTCTCATCATAAATATACAACAAATGCACCCCTAGACGAAGCTGCGGTGCACACATACTCTGCTATCAAATCCCCGTACATCACGTACATAAGGATCACGTATTCCGAATCTCTCAGGAACCGTTTTGATAAGTAACAATCACACACAATGGAGGCGAACATAGTTCACATCATATGGGTCATGAACATACCTGCTCTCCCATGATCAGCAGACTTATTAACTTCGCCATAAGTCATTCTCTGACCTATGCCCTCGAGGTACCAATCTAAATCCCCCAGTAGGCACACAAAGATTAGATGGCCCTGATCGTACACCAACCTCCCGTGATAGCAAGTATGGTAGGCATGTTATACATAGATAAACACATATACTAAGCATTCACACATCTTAGATATCTTATAATATCAATAGAGGTATATTTTACATTCCTATAACGTCATTAAATGTTACACGTTTACAAATCCCCGAATTATATATATTAAAAGTTGTCAACCCCTCTCACGTCGTAAATTTTAGGTACTTATTCCCTAGCCCATGAATGTCATCCGATTTACTACAAAATTCTAAGTTTTAATCCTCAACGTACTCTAATCTCACAACTATACCCACTAGGCAACAAGGGAAGGTTAACACTCGATTAAAATAAGTCTACTTGGATGTTCGAAATAAAATCAGGCCTAAAAGGCCATTCTGTCATCTCGTTCAAACGAGGTTGTTCGAACGAGTGTCATTCGAATGAAGTCTTCGAACGAACTCATTAGAAGGGATACTGTCATCTCGTTAGAAGGTCGTTCGAACGACCTGGGCAGGTCTTCTAACGAGATGGCAGAATACACACAAAAATTTTCTAACTCGCTTTTCTTCATTTTTTTCTTCTCTAATTCCATTCTAAAATCATCCCAATAACGTTTTTATGTTTTTAAACTACTCTGAGTACTCCTAGGTCGCTTCTTAGCATATTCTTGGGGTCAAATCCTCCTAATCAACATGCAATTATCATAAATCCCCAAATTTTACCCCAAACCCTAAGAACGTGAACACAAAATATTATTGTACCGAAATAGTCATCATAAATCCGTTTTTAAATCATCCAAGTTAAGTTTTAGGGTATCAATTTCTTCCAAAATCACTCTACATACAATTCCTAACCAAAATTAAGAGTTTCTACAACAATCCCCTTGGGTTTTCTCCAAAACTTTCAAAGCGTAAGGTTTCTTCACTAAACATGGAGGAAATATTCATTATAATTAATGACATCAAATCACTTGCCTTAAATCCGATGTTCTGATTCGTTGTTGATGATCAAGGTTCTGATTCTTTACGGTCACAATTTCCTTTCAAAATGCTGGTGATGGAAGATGGTTTGGTGGAACCTCTTTTAACTTTTCTCTAACTCCTCTCAAAACTCTCGTAGCCCACTCTCTTGCCTTTTTCTGGTAATGGCCTTAATCGCCTCTTTAAAAATATAAAAATAAACACTAAAATTCGTGGGTTTTAATTCCTCAATTTTTAAAATTACCAAAATACCCTTCTAGGTTGCCGGTTTGGCCTAAAAATGCCCCGGGATCCAAACTAAGCCTCCGGCTAATGTTTTCTGACTATTTCGACCCATCCGAACGCGTTGGCGTACTCAAAATGATCATTCGATTGATAAAATATAATTTACTTTTTAATTTAAATAAATTCATTTCTGACGCGACTGACACGCACGTTCCAATTAAATTTCCCAAATTATCGTATTTCTGCCTCTTGACAATTTAAATTTTTTCAATACTCATAAATTACCATATATACTCAGAAATATTCAATTTTAACATCATAATCAAATACCAACTCACATCTCGTTAGTATTTATATCCAGATTAATTCCCAATTAATTCTCATTTAATTCAATTAATCCCTTAAATACAAATCAATAAAATTATGGGGTATTACAGGCATCCCAATAAGCTTTTTATAAAATCAAGTAATATCTTGCCCACCTATCAGTGTTGATGTCATCATAACTTGGTTTACCCCTTCTTGTGCTCTTAACTATCATAGACATTGCGGTTGGGGCTACGCTAGCCTAATGAATTGAAGAGTCAGGTAAGGAGATAGCTATATACTATACTTGTCGAAACTATAAGGGTATTGGGTGAACTATATAGTGATAGAGAAGGCATGTGTCTTGCTGGTTTTGGTCTCTCAAAAACTCCTACACTACATGCTTGCATTCCCTATCAAGTTAATGTCTCGAATAGATCCCATAAAGTACCTACTAAATAAAGCCTACCCTGTCAAACTACATTATCTATTGTCTATTATTGTTGGTCGATTCGACATCACCTATGTCATACAAAAAGACAACAAAGGAAGGGCCCTTTTTTTTTACCTAGTCTACCATTCCATGAGAGAAGCTGACGTATGGATTTTTGAGTTCTAAAAAAGATGATATTACATATACTTCTCATGAAGAACTTTGGAGGAAAATGTTGTTCGACGGAGCTGCTAACAATAAGGGATACAAAATTGAGATAATCTTGATCACGTTCAATAACTATCACACTCCCATTTCCACTAAGTTAGATTTCCCTTGCTCTAATAACATTACGAAACATGACTCATGCACCATGGGCCTCAAAATATCCCTGGATAAAGGAATCCACCACCTCTGTGTTTATTGGGATTCTACCATCATCACAGGATAAGTCCTCCAAAAATGGAAAGCCAAAGGTGATAAACTCCTACCCGTTCACACTCATGTTGGAGAGATTATTCCCAGTTAAAAAATGTGACATTTTTCTATTTCTTTCGTTCAAAGAATAACTTCATCGATGTGTTATCAACTCTGGCCTCCATGATCGAGATAGATGAAGGAATAACCATTGCCCCTTGTAAGTATAGAAGCATTTCATACCAATCCACTATTGCTATATCGAGCTCATTAAAGAAGAATATTCAAACAAAATTGGGTTATGGTCTTACGATATATGGTGCCTCCTTAAGCATAACTGACACCCTTAAGGGGATCATAAGAAAGATCGCATGACCTTTCGAAAATTCACATCTTAATGCACATTCTATAACAAGGATCTATTAAAGAGAAATTTAGATGGTACCCATTTGCAATTCATAGTAAGGGATGACACTAAAGATATTATTCAAAAACTCCATGGGGTAATATGGGTCCCACATGAACATCCATATGCTTTCTAAAAGGATTATTCGATGAGGATATTAATGGATTGCTATGGTCCAAGACTGCACTGCCTACGTCAAAATATGCTTCCAATGCTAATAATTTTTCAATCGCTAACTCTTACCTCCTCGAAAGTTGTACAACATGACCTCTCCCTAGATTTTCTCAACCCAGGGCATCGACACCATTAGGAAATTTTCTCCCAGGGCATAAAATGGGAAACAGTTCATTCTATTCTTCATCAATTATTTACCAAATGGGTTGAAGTGGAATTGTATGCGGTGTTGAATGCAAAGAAAATTGACAAGTTCATTCGAATGACTATCATTTGTTTCTACAGTGTACCTTATGAGCTTGTATTAGATAATGACCTACAGTTCGAAGTCAAAGTCATAGAAGTGGTTGAAGAATACAAGATTCATATGCACAAATCTTTTCCATAAAATCCACAAACCAATGGGGTTGTTGAAGCTGCTAAAAAATCATCAAATCCATAATCAGTAAGATGGTCGAGATTTATAGTGATTGGGCTGATAGGATTGCTTATGCTTCTAAGGCTACTGAGCATGCATCAGATTACCCATTGGGTATAACTCCCTAGTCTATGGAATGGAAGTGGTCTTACTAGGCAAACTTGAAATTCCTTCCTTACGGGTTATGCCCAAAAGTAAGGTTGGAGATGATATCTTACTCTTGGATGAAAAGAGACTGAAAACCTTATACTACATACAATTATAGCACCGTCTCATTACTTAATCATTCACAAAAAAAACAAACACAACTATATACGAGAGGGATAGTCTACTCCCAGCAAACATGGCACCAAAGTTTACAAGGATGATAGAAAGAGGTATGATGAAGACCTACAAGTCGAGCATAACTTTAGTTATCTAATTATAAAACAGGCATCAGTTCTTCACCATCAACCACTTTCTTCTAACGACTAATCTTTCTTCATCACCTTCTCCCTCAACCACTTTCCTCTTATTTTCATTCGAGATAAGGGTTAATGTAATCTCATCCAAAAAATACTTTCATGTCTTACATCATCATAGACACCAAATGATCATACCTTTAGGGAAGAGAAGCCAATAAAACCATAACCTTATCTTCTTTCTACATCTTCACCTCCATGTTTAATAGTTTTGGGAGAAGCCTATTATACTCCTTAAGGTGGTCTTGCAATGTAAGGACATTTTTTTGTCATTGTTCCTAGAATCTAGGACTTGTTTGTAGCATTCTAGATTATATAAGATATAGTGTATTCCGCTACATTGGTCACGTCTTCACGATCATCCACAATGTCCATTAATCCAAATCTTTGGCAACGTGCATCATCAACGTGCACCGCTCATCTTTAACGTGCTCTACAAACAACTTCAATCGTTCTCCACAACTCCACGTTCTTTATAATATATTCTTTGTTTGGAGTTCTTAGTTTTTTCATAAATATTTTTGGGAGAATTTTATTTTATTTCACAAAATGAGTAAGGATTTTAATTTAAAAAATATTTTTCGCCAATATTCCTTAGAACAACATGCACATGTCGTTTGAACGATCAACTTAAGTCATTCGAAGGGTTGTTTAATGGTTAGCATCAAACGTACTTCAAACGAGGGAATACTGTTTTAGTTTTATCAGGTCTTGAGATGGGTCGTTCGAAGCATCTTCTAATGAGATTTCTATCTTGTTCAAATGACACTTCGAACTCGTTCGAATGATTTGACGTCGCCTTGATTTTCATATTTTCCTATAACATTCTGTTTCATGTTGGTATTTTTAAGACTTTTCAATCTACGATTTCTAGAGATCTGCTACATAAAAAGTCTTATTTTAAAAGGCCAAAAAAACCTTTTGATTCACAAAACCTCCCATTGAATATTTTGTGAATCAATTTGAAACCCTCACACACATAATTCCATATTGGAGTTTTTCTTGTGTAGAAGGTGTCTCCATTATTGATCTTGTAAATCTTCTGAGAATTATTGCCGAGGAAGAATTATTACTGAGGAAGACGAAGGATCACCTGCAGGAATTTCGTCTTAAACACTATCTGTATTTCTCTATGCACATGTAAGTTGCGATTTACATATAGCAGTGAAATAAGAAAAGGTTTTGCTCCTTTGGGGATTTTTGTTGAAATCGGTCTTCTTGTTTGTCTGGTCCATGCTTCTTGATTTACTGCTTTCAATCAAATAGTTGCCTGAACTAGGATTTAAAGGATTAAAATTGGGTTAAGTTGACATTTAATTAAATGAGTTTAGGAGATTGAACTGTAGTTCACTCTCAAATTAATATCAGAGCCATTTACAAAACTTTAATGTGTGATTGATTTTCTGCAAATTTTTTCTTGATATCAATTTTATGAAAAAAAATGATTTTTGAAAAAGCTAAGTTCAAATGGATAACTTATATAATAGAATGTCAACTTTTGATGGATTTAATTATGCGTATTGGAAATCTAAAAGATCTATTTTAAAATAATTGATGAAAGAGTCTGGATTATATGTGAAAGAGGGTGGACACCACCCACTATGGTTGTAGGTAATGATATTAACCCTAAACCTGTGAATTTATGGACTAAAGAAGAATTTATATGGAGTAATTTTAATTCACGTGTCGTTAGTGCTATTTTCGAAGCCGTCACACCCGACGAGTTATGACATATTATTATGTGCAATACATCAAAAGAGGCATGGGATATTTTGCAGGTTACACATGAGGGAATAAATGCTATTAAGGCATCTAAATTGCAAAAGTAAACTACACAATTGGAAACCATACTATTCTTGAATCCGAGAGCTTTGATGAATTTTATGCTCGCCTATTGGATATTATTAATTCGAGTTTTAATCTCGGGGAAAGAATTTCTAACACTAGAGTAGCCAAAAAGATTTTGAGATCGCTCCCTGTCCATTTTATCCCAAAAGTCACTATGCTTAATTCTTTAGGTTTGTTAGATTCCCTTAGGTTAGAAGAACTCGTAGGAGACCTTCAAATTTATTAAATCGACATGTTTCCTAAAACTGTAAAACCAGAAGAGAAAGGGATTGTACTTAAGGTCTAGTCTAGAAAGAGTGAGGACGTGTCTAAAAAAGAGAGAGGAGACGTCTAGAAAGAGAGAGGAGGTGACTTTTGACATCGAGTATGATATAGACTTAGATAATTTAACCCTTTTTGCTAAGAATTTTAAGAAATTTCTCAAACTTAAAAATAATGGCACATCTAGAGATAAAAAGATTTTTGAAAAAAATAAATTTGGGAAGAATTTTAAAAAAGATTAAAAAGACGCCCCTAAGAGAGAGGAAGAGAGTTGTTACGAGTGTTGGGAGAGGTCACAAAGCGTATGAGTGCCCAACTAGGTTAAAGCGTCAAAGGAAGGGAAAAATTACATCAAATGCCACCCTTAATGATGATAGCGAGGTTGAGTCGATGGATTCAGGAGAAAAATCACCGCATGAGTGTAACTTCATCACATTTATGGCTAGTCATGTGAGTACGTCTAGGCATCTCATGATGATGAGGAAGCAACTTTACATGGACACCTCGATAGTGAGAATGACATGAGCGAGGGTGAGGATGAAACAAGTGAGAGAGAGAGAAAGTGATCTACATCATACGTATGTCGAGTTATACGCTAATCCCTTTAAAACGAAAAAGAAAAATAAAGGGTTAGAAACTAGGATCATTATGTTAGAGAAAGATTTAGGAGAGACGAGAGAGAGAGTACTTCGTTAATGAGTCTTTGAGAGAAAGAGAGAGAGAGAGAGAGAGAGAGAGAGATAGAGTTTGATAAATAGATAGGGGACTTGATCAAACAAGAGGCTAGTCTTATGAGTGAGCTCCTTGCATCCGTGGAGACTCGAAAGAAACATGAAGCGCTTGTAGCGCAACTCGGGAAAGATTTCGATAGAGCTCGGGAGGTCAAGTTAAAGATTGAGGACACATCTAGGAAAATGGGAAATATGATCCTCGGCCCCGCTTTAGGGTTTGGTGAGGGGTAAGGAATAGGTTTTGATGCTCTTTCAAGTCACATGTGGCACCAGAATCGATCCCTGAATTCACTATGAATCCTTATAACCCTCTACCAAAATTCTATAGTAAATTTCGATCAAGAACATAAAACCAAGGGAGGCCTAAGACTGTTTATTTGTTCGCTTATTGAAGAGAAAAGGCCACCTTAGGGAGTTTTGTTATAGTTTAGGTCAGACTCGAGGTACACATACTCCATTGCACCACTTTAGCGACTTTTCTAGTCTTAAAGAGCATATTGAGTGTCTAGTCGCCATTTCTCATAGTTTGATGGAAAAGTTCGAATAGATGTCCTTACCGTTAGTGGATATTTCCAACATCCCGACTAGAACCAATAACTACAAGGGTAAACAAAAGGTCACCATTACTTAGGTGCTTAAGCATGAAGATAATTGCTCTTAAGGCTTATAATACCTCCTAGTGGAATTTTAATATTGGTTATTCCAAACATATGACTAGTGAGGTCTCATTTTTTACCAACCTTGAGGATCCCAAGGATGGTAAAATCACCTTTGGAGATAGGAGTAAACTTTAGCATTATTGGACGTGGTATAGTAGAGATACCCTGATTTCCTAAGCTATATAATATTCTATACGTCAAAGGTTTAAAAGCAAACCATATTAGCATTAGCCAACTGTGTGACGCAGACTTTGCGATAAATTTTGACCGGAGTGAGTGTAACGTTCTTTATCAAGCCGGTAAACTTTTAGTGCAAGGTGTGAGGATAAAAGATAACTATTATGGGATTGTGCCGAATTCCTCATTTGTGTTCAAAAGCTCCACAATCTCTTCTATGGATTTTTGGCATCAGCATCTAGGTCATATTAATTTTAGAGCATTGGAGCGTTTAGCAACAAAAGACCTAGTACGATTGCCATCGCTTGAAAAGCCAACTTCCATGGTTTGGGTGGTAAGAGGTATATCCTCGTGATGGTATATGATTTCTCTCATTATTCTATATTAGGTTTCCTGAGAGAAAATTCGATGCTATAGAGTTTCTTATGACCAAGTGTCGTATCCTATAAAATCAATAAGGTGTCACAATCAATAGAATGCATAGTGACAATGACATATAATTTAAAGAAGCAAAAGTGGATGGTTATTGTGATAGCCTTGTAATAAAACATGAATTTTTGGCAGTGAAAACTCTTCAGCAAAATGGGATTGTTGAGAGGAAGAATCAAACAATTCAAGATATGGCTAGATTCATATTTATCGATTGTAGAGTGCCTAGGAGGATTTTAATAGAGGCAGTGTCTACCGCATGCCATATGGTGAATAGGGTATACATTCGTCCACACACACTTTCGACGCCATATGAGTTGTAGATATGAAAGAATCCCAACCTTTCGTATTTTTGTGTCTTTGGGAGTAAATGCTACATCCTGAGGGATAGAGAGCAATTAGGAAAGTTCGACTCCCGGAGCGATGGGAGAATTCTATTAGGATATTTAATCGACGAGTAGAGCTCACCGAGTTTTTAACCCGAACAACTCTAAGGTTATGATATCAATAAATGCCACTGTTAAAGATGATGAGCCGTAGACGTTTATTGATCCTAATCCTTTGTGTGAGGATGGTGCACCCCTTTGTAATGATCCCATTGTTCCTCACATACCCAGGGTGGACCCTACTCCTGATTTAGGGGACACGCCTTCTTGGGTTCGCAAGAGTCATGACCTTTTGGTCATTTTCTGAGATCCCACTTTAGGTGTCAAAATTCACGCTTAACTTGAGAACATTGTTAGCTATTTGTGCTACATGTCCAAAGTCGAGCACAAGAATATTAAATAAGCAGTCAAAGATGAATAGTGGATATCCTCTATGCAGGCTTAGTAGCTTTAGTTTAGAAAGAATGACGTCTGAGAACTTATCCCCCGGCCTAGTGGGATAAATATGATTGGTACGAAGTGGATCTTTAAGAATAATATGGATGAGAATGGTACCATTATCCGTAATAAGGCTGGGTTTATCTCTCAAGGATACACACATATTGAGGGTGTAAACTTTGAGGAGATATTTTCTCCTGCTGTGAGGCTTGAGTGTTTCCACATACTACTCGCCATCACATGTCATATGCGCTTCAAGTTATTTCAGATGGGTGTCAATAGTACCTTTCTAAATGGCATTCTATGGGAGGAGGTTTACGTGGAACAACTAAAAGAGTTTGAAGACCCTAAGCACCCACAAAATTTATTTTATCTGAGGAAAGTCTTGTATGGTATGAAGTAAGCACCTTGTGCTTGGTATGAGAGTATTACTTCCTATTTCTTAGCTTGTGGCTTTAAGAGAGGGAGAGTAGATAAGACATTATTTATTAGAGAGAGAATGGTGCTATTTTGGATGCCCAAATCTATGTGGACGACATAGTTTTTGGATCCACATGCTCTCGCTATGATCAAGACTTTGAGGAGGAGATGAAGAGTGAGTTCAAGATGAGCATGGTTAGTGAGCTTATATTCTTCCTTAGTCTCTAGATTCGTCAGCTAGAGGATGGGATGTTCATCTCCCAATCTGGGTATGCAAGAGACCTAAAAAAGAAGTTTATGTTAGATTCCTTTATGCACTCACGCACCCCTAGAGGACCTCGACTAAGCTTAATAAGGACACTTCAAGCAAGGACGTAGAGTTAACCTTATATCGGAGTATGATAGGTAGTCTTCTCTACGCGACTGTTAGTCGTCCCGACACAACCTTTAGTGTTGTAGTATGTTCGCATTATCAGGCATCCCCTAAAGAGTCTCACTTACTTGCTCTTAAACGTATTTTTAAATACGTGAGTGGGCCTCTCTAATATGACATTTGATATTCCTTTGATATCGAAGACCGTTTATTCGCCTATTCGGATTTTGATTGGGCCAGGGATGTAGATGTATGTAGGAGAACTTCAGGTATGTGTTGCTATTTTGGGAGTGCTCTTAACTCTTGGTTAAGAAGGAAGCATGACTCCATCTCTTTATCCATTATGGAGGCTAAGTACATCACCACTAGGAGTTTTTGCAGGCAACTATTATGGATGAATAAAATGTTGGAGGATTATGGGATGTCATAGGACACCATGACTATTTCGTGTGATAATACGAGTGCGATTCATATATCCTGCAATCTTGTCCAGCATTCGCGCATGAAGCACATTAGGATATGCGAAAATTTTATCCGAGACCTAGTAGAGGACAAGGTCGTGTCCTTGAGCTTTATGACCACCAACCGCCAGTTAGCCGATATTTTTCACAAAACCTTTAGATGCTTTTAGATTCGAGAGTCTTAAAAAGTCTTTAAGTATCTGCATAGTTGACTGAGGGTTGGTTACTTTGTCTAGTATTGGATGATTTTTTATGCTCATATTCTTGATTCTTATTGCTAGATCGTATCATTTGTATTATTCTTGTATTATTTTTTTCTTCATATTTTGAGAAAAATACAAAAAGATTTTTGATTTTTAAGAAAAATTAAAAGGCAAAAAAAAATTCTTTTTATAAATTTTTTGAAAAACACAAAAAGATTTTTGTAGTTTTTTTACACCTTATATGGATGTACAATTAGGAATGCCAAGTTACAATATCATTCCATTATCCACGTGATGTTTTAACAGTGCTTTGAGTCACAATATCATTTCATCTATTTCATTGAGATGTAATTAGTGATGACTTTCTACATGTTTCGCTCATTGTCTCCTTTAATGCACACATTCACAGATTTATTTTCAGCATCGCACTTGTCTGTCAAATGTTGGTCAAGCTGTTTTCATCTCAATCCTTCTTTTAAAATGAACCAAATGCGGTAAGACGAGATAATGAAAGTAGTGCTTGTAAGAACCATTCCCTAGATTGGAAAAATTGAATTTTATATCTCCGATAAATGTGTTAATTTAAAAGCAATGGCTCGGGCTACGAAAGTAAAAGGATCTTCATTTGAATTGCCACCATTTGCAAAAGAAAAGAGACTACAAGAGTAAAGGAACTCAAAAGAAAAAATATAAAGTGCTAGGCCAAATTCAAAGAACATTAATGCTTTGCTACATATAAGCATTGATTTTTTCAAAACAAAAGAGTTGAGATAAATATTCAATATGTGGAGTTAAGTTGAAGATCAATGGGTTTGTACGTCCTGAAAAATTCTAGTAAAAGCATTATCTAGTTTAGGGCAATATTGGTGTGAAAATCATTTTAGACTTTGATTGGTTAATTAGATTGAGTCTATATCATATAAATTCAATATTTTTACACCTTAAAATGATTTTGAGTTCATTCAATAGGAGTATGCAAAATTTATCGTGCACATATTTTATGATTGTTTGAGTTTATTTTCCTATCGAATTTGTTCACACCCATTCATTAGGCGTTTATGATTTGGTTATCTTAGTGTTAGTCATGTTGTGTATTATCTTTGTATTTTTTATACTTGAGAAACAATTTGAACAATTCAAAAATAGTTGTTTATTAATTTGTGGCACACTCTGATTTATTGTGTATGTTTCTTTTGCTTGTCTATTTCGGACATCATAAAAAGGGGGAGAACGAATTATGGCAGAGTGGGAGTTTGAATATTGATTATGCTTTCTAATGTTTACGCTTATGCTTATCAGTATGCGTATCATTTTATTTCAAACTTTTTCGCGTCATGGGTATTTTTTTATTGTCTCATGTGTGTAGGTTCATTTGAAGATCATATTCATGAAACACTCGATGAAGACAAAGAAATTTCAAGATTTTAAGACTTATGTATTTTGATATCATTCCATTTTGTGGGTTTTAGGAGGGTATTAGAATGTTGTACGTCTTAGGATTTTTTGGGGCTGCATAATATAGATTTTTTATATATGTACCGATATAACCATATGGAGGAGATTTGTAAGGACATTTTCCTGTCGCTGTCCTTAGAATCTAGTACTTGTCCATAACATTCTAGATTAAATGAGATATGGAGCATTTCGCTACATTAATCATGTCTTCATGATCATCCATGACACCCATCAATCTGAATCTTTGACAACATGCATCATCAACATGCACTACTCATCTTCAACATGCTCCACGCACATATTCAATCGTTCTCCACAACCCCACAGTCTTTATGGTATATTCTTTGTTTGGAGTTCTTTATTTTTTCATAAATAATTCTAGGAGAATTTTATTTTATTCAATTTTTTATTTATTTTACAAAACGAGGATGGATTTTAATTAAAAAAAATTGCCACCAGTAGTTCGAACGATCAGCTTAAGTCATTAGAAGGGTCATTTGATGACCTGCATCAAACATACTTAAAACGAAGGCGTAGTGTTTTAGTTTTTTCGGGTCGTTAGATGGGTCGTTCGAAGCATCTTCTAATGAGATCTCTATCTCTTTCGAACGAAACTTTGAACTCGTTTGAACGACTTGATGTCGCCTTGAATTCTGTGTTTGCCTATAAAAACTTTCTTCCTGTAGGTATTTTGCAAGAGTTATCGATCTACGTTTTCTTTATATCTGCTGCACAAAAACTCTTCTTTTGAAAGGCCAAAAATACCTTTTGATTCACACAACCTCTTATTTAATACTTTTTGAATCACTTTAAAACCCTCACGCACACAATTCCATACGGAGTTTCTCTTGTAGAGAAGGTGTCTCCACTGTTGATCTTATAGTTTTTGTGGAAACTATTTTTTAGGAAGACGATGGGTTGCCTACGGAAATTTTATCGTAGAATATCTCTATGTACCTGTAAGTTGAGATTTGCATATAATAGTGAAATAAGAAAAGGTTTTTCCCATTTGGGGATTTCTGAAGTCCATCTTCCTGTTTGTTTGGTCACATGCATCTTGGTTTAGTTCTTTCAATCACATAGTTGCATGAACTAGGGTTTAAAGGATTAAAACTGCATTAAGTTGACATTTAACTAAATAAGTTTGGGCTATTGAACGGTAGTTCACTCTCATGCAACAAAGTAATTGGGACTTTTTTAGATTAATCTGATTAGTCAAAGACTTCTCCTAATGAAGCTTCTCGAGTTTTACCTAAAACACCTTACGAGAAGTCTCACTTAAAACGTTGTGTTTAATCTCTTTATACAAACACAACTTAATTATGGGAGAATCCTTCTTATCAATCTTCTTCCACTCGCCATCATTTATTGCGTCATGTTTTCTTCTTAAGACATGAATCATGCCCTCTTTAACAATTATGTCCATAACCTCAACTTTCGAAAGGCCAAAATTTCTCTTTGTATGAAACTTCTCAACATTATACTTTATCTTGGCTGTCGTAACAAAATAACCTAATTTGCAATATAGGGTCTAATACCAATTTGTTGTGCGAAAGCGTGGTGGTATATTGACAGTAGGGCTACGTGACAAACAAACCAAACACACCAAAATATATCATTCCAAATAAATAAGTAAATGAAAAAGAGAGGAATAATCGAAAAAGTTATCTGGTACACTAAGTTGACCATGTCTGCAAGCGATACGTGTCACTAAATAGATGAAAATTACAAATGGAGGGATTTCTTCTTCCTTTCTCACACATAATAATCCATCTTCTCACAAATGACCCAATAACACAATAACTCACACAATTTTATCTTACCAAAGGCTCCTAGATTCTACCCAAATCCTCAATAGAGAATATCAAACACTACACCAAAACACGCCATTAGTAAACAATTTTACCGTTGCTAAATATATTAGTAACACAATTTTTCTGTTAGAAAAAAGGTGTGGGGCACGAAGCTAGTAACGGTAAAATTCTGTTACTAATAGTAACGGAAAAAAGTAGAACTAGTAACTGAAAATTCTGTTACTAATAGTAACGGTAAAATTCAAAATTCGTAATGGTTAAATTTTGTTACTAATAGTAACGGTAAAATTCAGAATTAATAACGCTAAAGTTGTGTTACTAATAGAAACGAAAAATTCAGAATTAGTAACGGTAAAATTCAATTACTGATAGTAACAGAAATATCAAAATTAATAACGATAAAATTATGTTAATAACAGTAACAGTAAAATTCATAATTAGTAACGGTAAAATTATGTTACTAATCTTAGTACATATTTAAAAAATATATATAATCCAAGTTCCCTCCCCAAATCCATAACCTTTGGCCAATTACACCAGATTAATAGAAAACTCAGTGATTTCAAACCACTTTAGACAAATTCGAAAACAAGTAGAGATCAATCGCACCAGATAAGAAATCAAAGCAATTTTAGAGTGAAAAAAATACAGCAATAAAAATGAGGCAAAATAAAAAATGAACTATTTTTGGCTTAGCCATCATAATGCTAAGCCAAAGAGAAAGGACATGAATTTCCAATAGCAGAAAGAAAAAAATATATCCGAAAATAGAAAACAAGAATAATAACAAAAAATGGCTAGAACAGATCGAACAGCTTCATCTTGACTAGTATATTAAATAAATGCATATCCTTTTGACTTCTTTGTGGATGCATCCTTAATAAGCTTGATTGCCAACAATAGAGCTAACAAACTTAAGAAAGGGTGTCTTTGTAATTTAACAACTAGCCGAGTAAAATATTGCACATACCTTCCGCTATCTGGCTAAAATTTGAAAATTCCTTCTGCAAACAAGTCTCACTGGTGGAATATGATAAATCTTCAGTCCACAATGCCCCATTATAACTTATATATAATCTATAAAAGATATATATACTGATACCTTTGGGTATTTTCACATTAAAGGGATACAATTCACTTCTTGTCTCTGAAATAAGTCAAAATTATTTCGAAAAGCAGTTGAATGTCTATATATGTGTTCTCAACAGTTGTTTAAAATTAGGGGCGGTAGTATTTTGATACAGTGAAAGTTAAATTACTTGATTTTGATATTTTTTAGTATGTCCATCATATTAATATCTTTGTATACAATATTATGTAAAATGCAATAGGTTGGTTTCATGAGGGTTATTCTACACCAACAATTACATTAGTATTCATCTAAAAAGAGGAATTTTAATAATTAGAAATAGATCCTGAAACCCCTCTTTTAGAGCTTCTATCCCCTCCCTTCTCAAAACTATTTCAGTTTTTCACATATCAAAATGGAAGGGGAGGGAAGAATCCTCAAAGTTTCAAAAGGTAGACAGAAAAAAGCGCTAAACAATAACCAGAAAATTTAACATATCACGGTAAAAAATAAACATGGACATTCTTTTGAAAGTATGAGCATTGGCTTCCCTAGGAAATATTATACGGTGATACAATGATTTTTGTTTTCTTTAAACACGGACAATAACAATAACATGATGCAATAAAGCAGTTAGAATAATGAGTACCAAAAAGTTTAGTATACATGTTACAACAAACTCAAGAATGAAGCACAACGAATATCAAGGAGAACATTAATGTAATCTAGCCAATGTGTCAAAAGAGCTAATTTGAGCCACAACTCAACAATATAATTACACACCAAAATCATTAATGTAAGTAAGCATGTACACGTTAGACAAATTTATTAGACAAATATATGGTAGGCAAATTTACTAGGACTTCACACAAATAAAGACTCACAAATCAATATCAAATGTTAAAAAAGACAAGATTTTTTTCTATTCAACTGCATCTAACTAATTCAGATTCAATAGGAGGTTCACACGCGAAGACAAATTTTATGGCTACAGCAGCAGGGTTGTCACTTGTGAGAGACTATCAAAATCTCCTCTGAATTACTAGCATATAACATAATGAAACAGTAAAACATTTGAAAAAATACTGAAGAAAATGGCAACAGTTACCAAGAACTCTTCGAATCCTACACCAAATGCACACTCGCAAGTACGTGCAAGCATAATAACATAAACATATAGACCAAAATTCTACCCACAAGGAAAAAAATATTAACCTGGTCGATATCACACATAACCACTTTTTCAATTGACTTATGCTTTAGTGCTTACCTAGTAGCTGACCCTTCACCACCTCCCATTATGAACACAGTTTTGGGGCTGCACAAATTTAGTGTTAAAATATAACGATATTAGCTTAAAGCCGCCTATAAACACATCACCATCATCACATGAAAAATGAGAAAAATTCTAGGTGTGAAACACATTCACCATCATCATAAGTGCGTCTTACCAAATTCTGGGCCAACTCATTCATCAAATTCTCTTATAAATTCTGTTAGCAGATGATCAAATTAGCAGGTAATAACCTTTTAACACTTGGATTGGTTATTACTTGTGTTCAATACTCTACTAGAAATACACAATGGTTTTAGAGTATTACTTGAATCTGCCATAAATAATTCTTCATCGTGCGATTTCCAAAAGAACGAGATATTGTTATACACCTCCTTTCCTCCAAGTTTCTGAAAACTAATCAAATATGAGAACCTAATGATAACCACTAGCTCCAAGTACTGTTAAGGGTAATTAGGGAGTCTGAGCTTGTGAGTGGTAGAAGTGATTTGATCGATCCTTCACTACCACCGTGATTGCGAACACGATGGCTATAGAGATCCTTCACTACCAGACGCTCTAGTCATTCCACTTCCTCGTGAGCGATTTGTGGATTTTTGTTCAAATTGAGCAGTTTTATGTCGAAATGTCGAAGTTTTTGGAAAAAGTGAAAAGAAGCCTTAAAGAAAGTTGATTTTTTCCATTATTCCAAACAAGCTTTTCCCCATCGATCTCAAAAGAGTAAATTCTCTATATAAGAAGCGCCCATTAGAATTGTAATGAAAATCCTAATTCCACTAGGGAACAAGCAACAATCATCTCATCAAAATCTTCAATAGAATAAAAATTAAGCTTAGAGCCACAATTTTTTCTTATTCATGTGAAGCCACATTAAAATCTCCTATAACCATCCAAGTTTGATGATAGGAGTTGATAGTTAGTTCTTCTGAAGTAGCCCAGAGTACATACACACAAATGCACGATTTTTTTTTATTCATGTGAAGACACTTTATTTCTTAACACACGCACACTTCAGCCCACAAGCATGTATATACACACAAATGCACACTGTTTTGTAGCAGAACACACATGCCACATGCCCACACACTTTGACAGACTATGTTTTCAACAAAAACACACAAGCACGTAATATGATATATATTTTATATTTATCTGGAGTGAAAGTTATTAGAATCATTGAGCAGAGGCTGTTGTGTACATATTCAACAATAAAAAAATCAGTGCTTGAGATAATGGTTTGAGTACATCCATGAATTAGGGCTTAGGGTTTTGCTTCTTATTCTATTCTTCAACTAATCTTTTTTCCAACTGATTGTTTTGTGTTTTGCAAGGGGTTAAAAAAAATAAGAACATCACTTAACTGGTGATAATCAACTTATTATCAAGTCTGCAAAAAATAGGAAGGAGATCATTGAATTCAACACGAGAAACTTTGAGACCGGAGATGATAGTTTTGATACGAAAGACACATGAAATTTTAAAAACATACAAGAAACATAAAGGTTATTTCAATTATAGATTGTGACACGGATTATAATAATCTTCACCAATCACGTACCAAACATCGCATTTTTGAAAAGTCTGTGTAGGAGAAGGTAAAGCTTCTTTCTTCTCATCCTTTTTCTATTCCTTTGGAGGACCTACACTTGTTATTGGTGCACTGCTTCTGAACTTCCTTACATTCTTAATGATTTTTACCTGATCGACTTCACCAATGACCGTGAACGTATTTTTTGATAGGTCTAGTACAATAGAAACAAGTCAGGTTCTTTGTTATCATATCATCACAATCTTGGTTATTTAAATCAATTCCAGAATTGATTTAAACGTATGTTGGCAATGGACACACAAGAGGTTTGGCAGATGACGGGTTCAGCAGGGCTGCACATTCCCCATGATTATGTCTTAGAGCAACTCGTTATTTTACATTAAAATGACTCTGAATCAAAACCATTTCTATGATCAGTAAAATTCGTATTATTCATGAGGGCCTACAAGTGAGAAAATTAGTAGAAAATATATGATGATATCAATTTCAATCCAAAGCAAAAAAATCATATCATTCGTAAACAAATAAGTTTGGGAGATCATAGAAAGCGTATTGTCAGTACCCGACTATAGTTTGAGGACCTTCAAATTCAGTGCCACTACCTTTTACTTTTGTCCATAAGCCCATGGCATTGTTGCTGTAGTAAAAAAAGCAGTTAACTTGATTAGAAATGAGAAGCCCATGCTCTGTCTAGGTTTTTGTCTGAGCTGAAATCCAAAATGAAGTGCATTAAACACAATTCAGTGGGATTTCTTGTGAAGACTTAAATAGGCCATACTCAAGTCCCTGCATAAAGAAACCAAATCAATGACATTTGTCATAGAAAGAAAATCAAAATGAAGAATGGTAACTCAAAATTAAACATATGCTTACCTTTCCCTCCTCCTTTATCCGGGCTTGGGACCGACAATGATCAAATAAATATTAGCATTAGCGGAGTTAAAAGGGGTTTTACAGTACAAAAAATAGTGCAAATCAATTCCAAATCAAATATAGATAGATCCAAACAAAGTTCACAACAAAACATATTGCAAATTAAGTCCAAATAAAGATAACTCAAGCAAAGTTCACAACAAACGCATAATGCAAACCATGTCCACATATAGATATCTCAAACAAAGTTCAGAACATAAATTAAACATATTTTAGCCAACAATCCAGCCAAATCAAATATCCTCCCAATAGTAGGTCAGCAAAAGTGAATTGTCCACCTTGAGGAGCATCAAATAACCTAGCATCTGGCTTCATCACTTCATCCCCATATACTTTCCTCTCCCCGACTCCAACTCGCTTACCATGACATATATTCTTTATTGAATTTGTCACGACATACCCCTTTGTCAATTCTTCATTATACCTATCAAGCAAGATGACTTTAGGATTGTTGGTAAGAGAAGGTGTGGTCACGCAAATAGGATGAGAAGCAGATGGAAAAACATTATCCAAATTTTGACAGAGATTTCTATTCTGTAGACTTGTATTGGATGCATGCTCACTTATCAGTGTGATTGGTGGACCCTTTTCATTTTGAGCATTGAAGGCATCAACCAAACGTTGTACAACATCCTATGAAAAAATGGATCAAACAATAGTAAGTTAATATCTATTATATCTAGATATGTCTTTTTAATAAATGAAATTATATAAAATACATATATACCATAATTTGTGTGTTATTTTCCTCAAATCTTCTATTGACGGAAGATATGATATCTTCCTTCAATGCATCCACATCATCATTTTCCTTCTTTCTTTGTTTAAGTTTCGCCTTTGCCACCCTTAAATGCATCAACTGCTTCTTCAAAATTTGGGGACAAACTGCACGAACTCCTCCCTTTTTCTCCTTCCCAAAAACCTCTATCAACTCATCATTCTCTATGCATTGGATCTTGCTACTACCCTCTCCACTCTCACTCTTTCTTTTCTCCACCGTATCCTTTACTTTATCCTATCAAATGATAGTTATAAATCAGAATGAGAAAATTTCATTAATAAACGCAATACTAAAAATACTGTTATTTTTCATATAAATACGCACATAGTAAATCTTAGCACTTTTTAAAACATTCCCCATTTTATCCTCGTGTCCCGCAAGCCATGTATCTACTCGCGTTAATTCTTGTTCTGGGTTTAATAGAACCTATAATTTAAATATCACATGTTATACACAAAAGTAGTGCTGATAATTAAAAAACATTATGATACATACCATTTCATTTTGCAAAGCAGCATAAATGCGATGACCAAGTGTATGGGAATATTCTAAATTAGTTCGATTCTTGTCATTTTGAATGTTTTGTGACTTCTTTTTTTCTTTCCTTTCATTCTCACAAAATAATCTCCATATGTTGGGATCAACACCTTCCGTTAGGACTCCAGGATTGTCTTCGATAGGCAAAACACATCTCATATTACTTTTGTGTGTTCTAAACTTCTGTGCAAACCTTTTCTCCATCAGCGGGCGGGCCACCTCCGGTTCAACATCTAACTCAAATCCTACCATTAAAGCATTCCAAACATCATCTTTGTAATTATTTGGCACAACTCTCCAATCTTCGTAACTAATCGGAATATAATATCTAACAAGATCACCAACACGAGTGCTCCATCTCCCACTCCACGGACCGACTACACTCCCATCCACTAGAACGGTGATTCTCATTTTACCATTTTGGGTTATATATTGTAATTGTTTAGCCTTTTTAACCATTTCATCCTGATTCTTTTTATTTTCACTTGAGGTAGGTTGCTTCGAACCTCCATCGACTAATTCTTGCTGTGGAGTGGATGATATTTGTTGTGGTGTTGATGATGTTTGTTGTTTCGAACCACCACTTGCACTTGAAGCCATGACGCCCAATACAGAGCTGCCAAAACAAAAAAAAAGATGCCAATAATGGAAATAACAATCATAAAATAATATGTATTGAATTATCATATTACTACAACATCAACATATTGATAGAGATATATATAGAAATCACAAGATGACATCATTAAAATCACAACTCGCTACTTTTAACGGTTAACATACCACCAATAAATTAATATATTAGCAACGGGGTAAAACAAAATGTAGTCATGTTGGAAAAATAAAGAAGCTTTCAACGGTTACAATATCCAAAAGAACATATAAAATAACTAAATGGAGTCGTATTGCTTGAGAAAACTTTCCAAGAGCGGTTGGTCTTCAAGAATAGATTGGAAGATTGTTGGTGTCTCTAAGTCGTCCACTTGATTCGTCAATCTCTTCGGTGAATGTAGAACAACTCACCAATTGGGATTTTTAAGATCTTTCGAATAAAATACTTGACTAGCCTCGGATGCGAGAATGGCAGGCTCATCATACTCATTATCAACGCTTTTAAACTTATCAAAATTTACCATCACTAAGTTGGAGTCCGTACAAAGCTTACAACCATTAGTCTTCTCCTCCACTCTCACCCAATCAAAATAAAATACCACCTCCTTAAACAAGGTATAGTCGAGCTTAATAATTTTTTTTGATAACTCCATACCACATAGTCCAAGTATTTGTGAGATTCTTATCACTTTTTCCAGCTCGAAATCATGTCCATGCCTTCAAGCAAACGCTGCTATCATGTGTGACAACAGTATCATCGTCATACTTAGGGTAGAATACGAAACCATTTACACGATACTTTTTATATATTTTATGCTTGAATTGCGGCCCTTGAACTAACCGTCACAATGTTTCATTTGTTTTCGTCTCTCCTGATTTCAGCAACTGTTTGATGGAAACAAATCATAATTACTACAATGTTTCAATTCTCATCATACTTAATGGAAAGATTAATAAAAATATTAGTATTTATATAATCACCTTCTTGGATAACCAAGGGATAAAAGAAGTTTGTTTCTTCACTTCTGTCATTTCAATCCCCTTCCCTTCAGCACGAGACACAGATTTCAGTGATGCTTCATACTCATTGCAATATGTAGTTTGATATAAGTAATTATAACTCAAAATGATAATTAATTCTTAACTATAAGCAAACAAAAGAACTCAAACCTATAGTACTCTTGAAGTCCATCAACATTTAGTCGAAATAATACCCATTGACGTATTTGTTGAAACTGTACGGGTCCCAACATTATAGTCTTATCATCAAGCAAAGGCCCTTCATCAGAGAACTCTCCACCTTCCTCTAAAAAGGTTTCACGTGAGCGTTTGTGATTTCCATAAGATGGATTTGGCATATACTCCAAGCAATATCTAACTGATTAAACAACAACGTAGGATTCTGCAATGGAACCTTCAACATACCGCTTATTGTTGGGTATATCTTTAAAATCTTTCATCGTCCTATTTGTATAAGGTAGTAAAAATTAATAACAAGAATCATTAACTTAAATGGGGCATATTTTATTATATTAAAAGGTAAAAAAATCACCTTTCGAATGGATACATCCAATGAGGGTCGGTTGGTCCACAAACCAGGGCTTCATCTGCTAGATGCACAGTGAGGTGAATGCTAATATAAAAAAACGTAGGTGGGAAATATTTTTCCAACACGCACAATGCTTCAACAACATGTATTTGTCTCTTTGGATATCTTGTCAAATTAGGACCTTATATCACAACATGTTAAAGAATAAACTTAATTGTTGGATTGCTCTTCTCAAATCTCAATGTTTCGGAAAGGCATGTTGGAGCAACACAGGTAACAGATGTTCAATTATGACATGATAATCATGCAATTTTAAAGAGTGCAAAGATGGGGGACTAAGACTTACTATATTTCTCAAGTTAGAGGAAAAACTGGTACGAGGCTTTAAGTCCTTCAAAATTTGGCAGAATTGTCTTTTTTCTTCTTTATCCAAGATAAATGGTGTTGTTGATTTTATCGTTTTTCCAGTGCGTCCATCAACTTGAAGCCATTGACCGCTGTGTATGCCCATACCCTTCATATCCAATCGCCCATTTTCAGTATCCTTTGTTTTATTATCATCAAGAATTGTGTTTATTAAATGCTCTGCAACATTTTTTTCAATGTGCATCACATCAAGGACATGTCGAACATGATGATATGGCCAGTATTCCAAAAAAAAAAATAGATTTTTTATACCAAGCTTCTTTAACTTCAATATTATCACTCCCATTAGCATTATTAGACTTTCTCTTCTTAGCGGGAACTTTTGAGACTTTTCCAAGTACATACTTTATATTTCTTAACTTCTCCACAAGTGCATCTCTGTTTATTCGAACTGGGGGACGTCCAACTTCTTGTGTCCTAAGTCCCAAACCTCTACCACTTCTAAAAGGATTATCTCTTTTAAGAAACTTATGATAGTTTGTGCAAACTATCTTCATGTTGTGTTCTACCCGAATGAATGGAGCGTCATCGCCACAAATACGACATGCTTTGTAACCATGTGTTACACACCCAAATAAGTTTTCATATGCGGGAAAATCATGAATCCCCCACATCAACATAGCTCTCAACGTAAAAGGTTGCATTTTGTGCATGTCAATAGCTGGAACTCCTTCTCATAGTTGCTTAAATTCATCTACTAATGGTTAAAGAAAAACATCAATGTCTTGACCCGGGGTCTTTGGCCCAGGAATCAGTAAAGATAAAATTTGAAACTCACGCTTCAAGCATAAAGAAGGGCCCACATTATAAGGTGCGGTCATGACAGGACAACAACTATAACTACTAGACTGAATACCATAGGGATTGAACCCATATGTTGCTATTGCAAGCCAAACATTCTGCCCTTCCTCGGTGAAATCGGGCCATCTACTTTTTAGCACTCTCCATTGGGATGAATCACAAGGATGTCGTTGATAATCCCATGAACTTGTTGCCCGATGGTGCCATGTCATTTCATGCGCTATCCAAGGTATAGTATACAATCTCACTAGCCTTGGAATTATAGGGAAATGTCTCAACACTTTCACCAGTTCTTTACATAACATTTTCCCTTTCTTTGAGGTCATTGCATATCTCGGTTCTCCACACTAAGGAGGTTCCTCCAAATCTTCATTCTCTTCCGAGTATAAAATACCGTTGTTAACGTAAGCATGAATGTAATTTGCTTTCATCCCTAGGTCTTTCATCATTCCCTTCATGTGCGGATATTTTTATGGTAATGTGTTTCCTTTTGGAAGACACCTCTTTAAGACCAACAAGAGAGAGGTCATGATATTTCCCGACCAACCGAACTTCTTTTTCAAATTATGTAATTCCACAATTGCAGAGAGAGTGGTCTCAGGACCCTCGCATGAAGGGTATAATTTCTCAATCGCTAATTTATTATATTGATTATACTTCTCATTGTCGACATACGATTTTTCAGAAAATCCTTCATGATCAGGTTCTACACAATGTTGTTCGTGCACTCCGTAACATGCGCCAACTAAGTTTCGCAACCTTTCATTCTCATTGTTATCACCTTCATCATGTCCTTCACAATCAATAGGTTCTACTATGGGACATGTTAGGTTCGATGATAGTGTTTCACCATGTAAAACCCACTTAGTATATGTCCTATCTATACCATGCATTATCAAATAACCCTTGATATCTACCGCAGTGAAACGCTTCTTATTTCGGCACTTAACACATGGACAAGGAAAGGTCGAGAATTGATGGCCATTGTTTGCAATTGCAAAATTAAGAAAAGACGCAACTCCATTTGTGTAAACCTCACTTATTCTATTACTCTCATTCATCCACTCTTTGTTCAATGTTTGTGACATTCGGCACTACCCAAAAAAGATGGTTTACTCACAAGTTATATGACAATATACAAAAAATAGAATTATTGATGCACATAAGAAAAATCACAGTTAGAACATGTAATTTTTTAGATGGGGTAAAACAAGAAGATAGTACCAATTTACTTTTTTAAGATGGGGGTGAAACAAGAGGATGGTACCAATTTCTCGATCGCTAATTTTTTTAGATGGGGGTGAAACGGTTATAACATGTAATTTTTTTTAGACGGGAACAGGTCTCTACAGTCTCCCCAAATGACTTGTGTACATAACCAACCAACCACAATGAAAATTTAAACAACCCCTGTGCCACTGTCTTAAACCATACAGGGTTACTTCACTTAATAGTTAATAATACCTAAACAATACCACAACGAAAATTCAATTTATTACAAATGTTGTATCACTTTATATATCCAAGCACAAAAACTATAGGGCTATTACTGTAACAAATATATACCCACCATTTATATAAACACACAAACAAAATATATAAGTAGATATAAACATAAACATCCCACAACCTCACAACAGTGCAGGAACATAAAGACAATCAAAGATGATATTTTTATCTTGAACTCAATATAATTTGAGAAAGTTGGACTCTCTATCTTATATATTAGTTATCATTTAAAAATTACAAAATCTAAAAACAGGGTTCGGTGAGAGAAAGATATTGAGTTCAAAGGGGGAAAATTACAAAATCTAAAATATTTATGAGTTGCTTCAAAAAATAACTCATTAGGGTATGTTTTTGTCTTGGCATAGTGAACAGGATCAGAAAGCAAACAACAAAGGTATAACACAGAAAATCTACAAAATGAAAATTAGGGCACAATATGTAAGAATGATTGTAAGAACCCTCAAAATCATTGTGTAGATAAGAGTAAAACGTAGAAAACCCACAAAATGAACATTAGGGCACAATAACTTCGAAAATTAGGGTTTTTTGTGTGTGTACATTCTTTCGTTTTGAGGGTTACTAGCAATACCACTATTGAAAGCAATAAATCTGTGAGAGAGAGATGCCAGCAATACCTTCGAACAGATAGATCTGTGAGAGAAAGATACCAGCAATACCTTCGATACCGAACTACCAGCAATACCGAAATACTTTTGATTGCAACAATCTGCTTTGAGGGTTACATGTAGAAATACTTTTGATTGCAACAATCTGTTTTGAGGGTCGTTCAACAATCTCCCATGGCGTGGGTGAAAGCGAGAGAGAGAGAGAGAGAGAGAGAGAGAGAGAGAGAGAGGGGGGGGGGATTTTGGGCGTGTATGTGTTTGACGTTTGAGCCGGATTTTGAGTTTTGGGGGTGAATTTATACTAACAAAAAATATCTTAAAATATTCAATCAATATTACTAACACTTATATTAAATTACTAACGGTATTTTATTGTGATAAATAGTAATGATAAAATACTGTTAGTAATCTAAAAAATAGTCTGTTACTAAAAGTGTGTTTTGGTGTAGTGAAAAAGTGATTCCCAAAACAATCATTTTTTTTGCAAAATAGTGAACCCCTTACTTTTCACTCGCAAAATTCTCTATTTGGTCATTGATGGAGATTGTCCAATTCTCATATTTAAAAGTAGGTGGGGAAGCACTTCTTAAATTGGAAATAAAATTCAAGAGTCCCAAATGGTATAAAACATCTCACAAGCTTGATAACTAAAGATACGGAAATGACTAAAATTCCAACATATCTACGAGTCACAAATAACTCCCCCAAATCTCTTCTAAAAAGTAATAAAGTGTTGTCTCCTTGCGGGATCCATACCACAAAATAACACTTTATAGATAGGTGAAGGAATAGAATAATGATATGGGTATCAAAATTTCTCTCAAGAGTGACGTGAATTCTATTTATTCTCTCACTTTCCTATTAAGTGTTGCCTTGTGGTATGAGTAAAAAAATTTATTTCTTTTGGAGGAGATGTTGAAAGACTTATTTGGGACTCATTGAAGGATTCCAAAGAATATATGAGATCCACCTCACTTTTAGTACCCATATCATTATTCAATAAGATAAGATTAACAATAAGGTAATTTGAGTTAAACTCAAATTCTCTCTCCCAGAGTCCATACCTGTAGGAGTTTAAAATCGAGCCAATTCTACAAGGTATTGGTTGATTAGTGGGGCATTCAAATTTTCATGCTTCTTGTTGTAATGGGCAATTTATGTTGGGAGAAATACGCCCATCCATCAACCGTAAGCACGAATAAAGGAGTGGGCTATATCTTAAGGTTCCAACGTTTGAACTAATTATTTCTTTTCCGGAACTGTTCATCCTAATTATCTATGAGTTTCAGATAACTATTCGTTGAAATTTTAATGTGTAAAATTTGCCGAGGGAACAATAATTAGTTCATTGACAGTTCTGGTGTCTTCGCATACAAATGCTTAAATTAAAAATTAGAAGTGGCATGAATAATTGAGTTGCTATATTATTCTTTTATAAGATTTTAATCAAGTGACACAGTAATATTGTTCTTTTGACACAGAAACATCATCTGCACCTTTACAAAAAGAATATCCCATTTCTTAACATTAGACATTAGACAACACAGCTTTGTTAAGTGGGGAGGAGGGTGGATAGAATCTTATCCTCTTTTTCCCTCCTTTACATACTTTTCTTTTGGGGTACATGCCCCTACACAAATCTTTCCATCCTTCATAGACAATCTCCTTTTGGATAGAAATACAAAGTAATTAAATCCCAGAAAGAAAAAAGGGAAAAGAGAGAAAGGCAAGTTGACATCATTAAGGAAAAAGAGCTATGGAAAGCAATGAAAAGAGAAGAAGCGCAAAGTTTGATCTATTTACCTGCAAAAGAAAAAAACAAAAGGAATCCAAATGAATCATATATAATACATCCATGAATTCACGTGTTCATAACTTTTTATATTCAAACGTAGAGGAGAGTTATAATTTCTAAAATAATGATATGAGTTTCAAAAATATCTTTTAAATCTTTGTAAATAATGTGATATTTTGGTAAATATTATACATTGCATTGTAATAATAATATATTATAATACTTTATAGTAATGAGCATTACTGTAATTTCAAAGGTAAAGGAAAAGAAAAAGAGGTCTTACCATTTCCTCCAAATACCTTTCGCATGAAAGTTAAGAAAATGATTATTAGTGCAACTCCAGCTAATAATCCAATTATGATAGCAAATGTCTTCTCACCATCGTCATGAGAATCATCTGCAATCAGAAAAAAAAAAAAAAAAACTCAACCACGTAAATAAATGCCACAAAAGAGAAAGAAAAGAAAAGTACGTGTGTTGTTTTTTTGGGTGGGGTGGGGTGGGGTGGTTGCGATGTATAATATGTGATATTCAGGAACTAAAGACGTTCCCAATCAATAAAGTCAGTGAAAATAATCATCATTGTGGTCATAAGATAATCAAAATTATCTTTTACTTACTCACATGTTTTTTTTTTCTTTTGCTAGAAGTACGTTTTCCTGGCTGATTTATTAATTTTTTTAATGAAAACATGAAAATAAGTGCCACTAGAGTGTTCTCGTTTGGTTTTGTATTCTGAAAATTCAATTTAAACGTTGTTTTTAAACGCAGTTTTAAAATTCAATTTTTTGTGTTATATTTATTAGTGTGCATTTGGCATATTTGTTTTTCTATACAGTTTTTTAAAAATTTGATAAAATTGACAAATATGTATATTTATATTATACATATATGTGTGTGTGCATATATATATAAACACATACATTAAACTTTCATACATACTTGAATGCATACATGCATACATACATCTGAAATTATATACATGTATATTTATGTATATTTAATAAAAGTCATGTTGGGAAGTTTAACTATATATATATAGGAAAATATATAGGAAAATGATCAAGTGAGGTTTCAGTATGAGGACCCTGAATTAAGTCCATTTTTTTGAAATAGTAAAAAAAATAGTTTTTGTCTGATTTTTTTAATGATTTTTAAACATTTCAGTAGGACCATAAAAAAATAATCAGCTAAAAATGAATTTTTTTACTATTTTAAAATAATCGGTCAAACTATGTCAGATTTTAAGTTGTCTTTAACGTGTTAAAAACTGACAAAGTTTGACCGATTTTTTTAAAATAGTAAAAAAAATCATTTTGCGTTGATTATTTTTTATGGTCCTACTGAAATGTTTAAAAATCATAGAAAAAATTAGATCCAAAATATTTTTTTTACTATTTTAAAAAAATGGACCTCATTCAAGGTCCTTAAACTGGGGGACCTCACTTGATCCGCTATATATTTATATATATATGTGTGTGTGTGTGTACTATATGTACATTTTACATTTTTCCATACATTAATATAAAACTATATATAAGTATTATGTATCTATTGATAATATTATTTAACTTTATATTATTCCATACATAATTTTGTGTACATGTACATATATATTTTTTGTTTATAAGAATTACACACATATTAATTAATTATGTATATATATATTATATATTAAGGTATAAATGCATTAAAATATTAAGAATTAATAATTCTGAGTTGAAAAAAAAAACAGAAGTTATAAAATATCTTGAACCTATTAATGAAATGCTTGATTATAACACATAAATATTATCATTCAGTGTTAAAAATAGGTTGTCAAGCGCAGATTTTTATCAGAATTGTATTTAAGAACAGAAAACAAAATTGTAATTGCAAACCAAACCGAATTAGTTATTTCTTTTCATATGTATATTTTTTACAATTTTAATATATTTTTATAAATATTCCAATTGTCAAAAATATAGTATAAGCTGTACATAGTTCCTGACCGAATTAATTTGTTGTTAATTTAATTAAGAAAATATCGCTGCACATCTTTGTATTCACTAAGAACTATTATTATTATTATTATTATGATTATTATTATTATTATTATTATTATTATTATTATTATTATTATTACTATTACTATACGTGATAAGGTGAGATAGACAAAGCTATAGTTTATATAATTGTACCAAACAATATGTGATGTAAACTTAAGTTGAGTACTGTTAAGAAACAACTATATTATGTTCAACTGTGTAACTATCAGCCATTTATGTCAAAAAATTAGAATAAGTTTAAACTTTTAAGTCACACTGTTTTTTAAATCATCACAATTACTGTTTTCAAAACATAATTTAATTTCCAATAATTATTAAAAAATATAATTGAGATATCAATTTTTGCCTTTTCAAATGGTTATTTATTCTAGACCAACCAGAGCCATGAGATATCTCCATTGTCCGTTTATGTCATAATTACAAGTGAAGAAGGAATAATAGAGATCAACATAGTCTATAAAATTTTCATCACTGATAATATTGTAAATTTATACTGACTAGCACTTTAAAATAAGAGTGGATAACCCAAAAAAAAACACTAATTTAAGTCTCCCAAATACTGGAAACGTTTTAACTAATACAATGATGTTTACTTGCATCGGTTGATGATTGAAGTATTAAAAAAATAAATCTATGCATCAAGATTTTTTCTTTATTTTGTGCCTCAAATTGTAGTGAAGGTTATACATACGCTAAGAATACAACATTAAATGCAATTGAAAAAAAATTGATAGCCGTTTTCTTTTTCTCTCAAATTATATCCAAATGATGTAAAATATATAATGACTATCGACTGAAATATATGATGAATATCAAATATTGTAATATATACGACTACAATAATTTTTTACTTATTCAGATTTTGGCATGGATGAATTGAGAGATATATTCGACTCTAACATTACTTAATATTGGAATTAGAATTTTGAAAGTGGGAGAATTTTTTTTACCATGGTTGGATTTGGCATAAGCATGAGCTCCACTCGTAGAATACCTCGCATAACACTTGGCCAAAAACATATCCCCAAACACAGCCCCACTACAATCACTTTTCAACCGTTGGATCGCCTCTCCCAGACAATCTTGACACTCTCCCACACTCAAATCCCCCACACACTGAGCCACCCCTTGCACATCCCCTGACCCACTCACCCTATATGCCCCACCTGACCCACCCAAAGTCCCCAACACCAAATCTCTCCTCTCCATCAACCCCGAGTCATACCCAATTGACGGTGCACATTTCTTCATCACCACACTCTTATCTTCCACCCCAATAAAACTAGTGTTATCATATTTCACAAAACACCCTTCCAATTGTACCGCACCACCACATGTTTGTTGACACAAGTTTCCGAGTTGCGTAACGGATTTCGCAACGCATGTTGCGCAATCGGGCATTGAGGTGTCGCCGCGACATTGGTAGAGGCCGTAGAGTGTGTCTTGTTGGGTGGAGCCAGTGATGGTGAATTTGTTGTAGGATGAGTAGGTGGCTGAGTTTACGAGAGAGGTGAGGAGTGAGTTGAGGTTGGATTGGTAGGGGGAGTCCAGGGTGAATTTTATTTGTGAGCACCCGCCATAGACGAAGGCGTCGTACGAGGCCAGGAGAGAGAGTGGGAGAGAAAGGAGGAATGTGAGGAATGAGAGGAGAGGATTAACTCTTTTGGCCATATCTAGAGAGAAAGACAGACAGAGAAAGAGAGAGAGAGAGTTTACAAGGATATGTAAGGGAGTCTCTACCTTTGGTTGGAACCATCAACGTGACAGTCTTATAACTCTCTCTAATTAGCTTTCGTAAACCTCATGGGATGTTTGTTTGCTTGGATGAGAATTTAAAAAGCTATTTTTGTTGCTTTGGAATAAACCAATAAGAACTAGCCATGCATGCATAAATTATATGAAATTTGGGTCCCATCAGTACAATGAGAGAGCCGAAAGTTCTTTTTTACTTCGGATTTATTTGAGACCAGAATAGATGTGGTCACTTATATTTTTAGGGTCAGAATTTTTAGTGAGTTAGAGTCGCTGATTTATTCGCAAGACCGAATGACGAGTATAATATTAGAATTGGACTAGTGCTGAAGACCAATATTTTAATTTACACAAACAAACCAATTCAAAATATTTTACCAAGAAAATAATTAAATATGGTAAATATTGCTCCAATGTGTAATGAACTCTTCTAAGATTAGTTTAGATTTCACATCCTTGTACCTGGTATTTAGAATAATGCGGAACCCTCCGAGATTGTTGCAACTTTCTACTCTCCAAAGCTGTCTTGCAATATCTAAAATGGCTTCGGGCATTTGGTTTTTCCATTGTTGCCTGCCAACTTGTTGGGACTAGGAGCAACCAGCTGAAGTTGTTCTATATCTACAATTGAGTAAGAGAACAAAGTGCACTTAAGACCAAGAAAATGAGAGGATCCAGAAGCTAATAACATAAAAGTGTTAGAGATTTTTAAAATAAGTGAGTAAAAGTTTTGAGAGTAAAAGTTTGTTCCACATTAAAAGTGTGGGGAGAAAAGTGAGAAACAAATCCAATATAAAAGAGAGAGTGTCCCATATTGAAAAATGAGTAAAGCTAAGTGATACCCACTGAGCTATAAAAGGAGTGGGTAATCTTTTGTCTCATATTGGAAAAATATAAAGAAATTGTATACTTAATAAGTACAAATGGAAGATGAAGAGTTACTTCATCTAGCATTTAAGAGGGTATTCAAGAGAACTCCAATATCGTATGCGCTAGCGCACGCGCGGGGCAGCAGGGTGTAGAGGCGCTAGTGGCGCACTTTGCACTTTGTACTTTGCACCTGGTTGTCGGGATTCGTTCGGATCGGATCTCGGGCGCTGCCACTTTTTGGGTGGTCTGTGTAAAACCGGTTCAATTTAATTATACCTGTTCGGAAATGGCTTAAGACTGTTAGTAATTCACAATCATACCATTTCGGAATTAATTAAGACTCTTAATTCAACACTCATGACTCTTGAAGAGAAAGTCTTTCACTATCTATAAATAAAGGATGCCTAATTCGAAATTGCACATTAATTCACATTAACCCAATTCTAGATTTTTCAGACCCTAGCAATTATTCACTTACATTTTCAGAAGATATAAAACTATCTTTTTTTTTTTGCACAGAAACAGAATAAGAACTTGATTCACCGTTCTTCATTGCTGCATCCAAGGGCTATATTTAAACATACAATTTGCAGACAGTGCAATTGCTTCATTGTATCTTGAGTACGGATTTGCAGATTCCTGTTTGTATACCAAATCATCTTGGTGGGGCAAATACTGTATTTAGAAAAGTGACATAACGCCGTGAAGTTTTCAAAATTATTCTGAAGATAAATAAAATTGTATTCTGAAGTTTTCATTATTGTATTGAAGTTGACATTGTTGTTATAAATAGAAAAGTTCCATTTCTGCCTTTGCATATTTATTCTCCAATAATCTAAATACAGTAATATCAGAAATGGCTGACTCTTTCAATTCGCTTCAACAAATAACATAAGGCTTTGTCAAGTTGGACCATTTTGATGGAGGTAATTTTCTACGTTGGCAGAAAAAAGGTTCGCTTTCTTCTAACAACATTAAAGATTGTGTCACAACCGAAATCAAATGATGAAGAAGATGAAACCGTGGAACAGACTAGGCAACGCACAAAATGGAAAACATATGATTATCTCTGTCTTAGTCACATCCTCAATGTACTTGTTGATAATTTATTCGACTTGTACTAAAATGTTGAGACTGGGAAAAATTTATGGGACACATTGGAGACCAAATATCTAGCGGAAGATGCTACAAGTAAGAAGTTCCTTATCGGCCAGTTTTTAAGCTTTAAAATGCTTGATAATATGCCTGTGCTAGAACAATTTCATGACATCCAATGCATATTAAATCATTGCAAACTTAAAAATTTAAATATGGATGATAATGTAATTGTTTCTTCCATAATTGAAAAACTTCCTCCTTCATGGAAAGATTATAAGAAAGAACTTAAGCACAAAAAGGAAGATTTTTCACTTGAAGAATTAGAGACTCATTTAAGAATTGAAGAAGAGTCTCAAATTCTAGATGGTAAAGAGGAACAGGAAAATTATGTTTTTAAGGTCCATATAGTGGAGGAAGGAAAGGAGCAAAAATTTGGCAATCGTGGAAAGAATAACAAGCGAAAGAATTTTTAACAATTCTAAAGCAAACAAAAAGAAGAAAGAATTTTTTTTTCATTGCAATAAACCAGGTCACTTTAAGAAGGATTGTCGTGAGTTTAAGAAACTAAAAGAAAAAGGAGGATCACCAGACACAAAATAATAATTTGCTTCTATGATATCCGAGGCTAATATGCTTGGAGAAGATAACTCTTGGTGGATTGATTTTGGTGCCACAAGGCATGTATGTAAGGACAAGAGTTTGTTCTTTACCTATGAAACCGTGGAAGGAGATGTTCTCTATATGAAAAATTCTTCAACTGCTGCGGTTAAAGGCAAAGGGACAGTGAATCTTGAATTCACTTTCAAAAAATTCCTTAGTCTCATTAATGTTTTTCATGTTCCTGATGTTAGGAAAAATTTAGTTCCTGGAAGTCTTCTTAACAAATTTGTCTTTAAGCTTGTATTTGAGTCAGACAAATTTATTCTGACTAAAAGTGGTACATTTGTAGGCAAAGGTTATTTGTATAAGGGCACGTTTAAGCTCAATATCAATGAAAAAGATTCTTCTACTTATATCGTTGATTGTCTTTCATTATGGCATAGTTGTTTAGGACATGTTAATACAAAGAAAATGCATTTCATGGTTAATTTAAATTTAATTCCTAAATATGAGAATGATATGAATGAAAAGGGTAAAATATGTATGCAAACAAAAATAACAAGATTGCCTTTTTCAGAAATAGAAAAAACTACATCTTTGTTGCAGTTAGCACATAGTGATGTTTTGTGATTTGTATGGAACACCTATTAGATGTGGTAGTAAATATTTTGCTACATTTATCGATGACTTTTCAAAATATTATTACGTATATCTTTTAAACTCTAAGGATGATGTGCCTAATAGATTTAAGACATATAAAAATGAAGTTAAAAATCAATTTGATACTAAAATAAAATGTCTTAGATATGATATAGGTGGTGAATATCACTTTCCTCAATTTTGTGAAGGAGTAGCAGAAAGAAAAAAATAGGACACTAGCTGAAATGGTTAACATTATGCTTTCAAAAATTGGTTGAAGTAAAGGGTTTTAGGGAGAAGCACTTTTAATTGCGTGTCATATTCTGAATAGGATACCTGCTAAAGATAATAAGATAACTCCTTACAAATTGTGGAAGAATAGAAAACCTAATATAGTTTATCTTAAAGTTTGGGGGTGTAGAGCTCTTGTAAGATGGCCTAAAACTAAGAGAAAGAAATTAGGAAGTAAAGGTATTGAGTTTATTTTCATAGGTTATGCACAATATAGTAAAGCCTATAGAATTTTGGTTAGTGAACCTAATGATTCTGTTGAGGTAAATACAATAATTGAATCCAGAGATGCATTTTTTTATGAACAAAGGTTTTATTCTATTCCTAGAATAAATAATGAAAAGAAGTAAACACTCTTTCACAAATACCTGAAACTCCACTAGTAGAACAAGAAAAGATTAGAAAAAGTAAAAGACGTAGAAAAGAAAAGAGCTTTGGTACCGACTGTGTAGTCTATCTTGTTGAAGGAACTAAAGACACACCTTGTAATCAATATGCTTTGACTCTTAGTGTTGAGACAGACCCACAAACTTATAGTGAGTCAATTAAGTTTATAGATTCAGCATTTTGGAAAGAAGCCATAAATGATGAAATGAATTCAATAATGGGAAATAAAACTTGGAAGTTAGTAGAATTACCTACAGGATCTAAACCCATTAAGAGTAGATGGATTTTTAAAAATAAAATAAAAATAGATGGAACAATTGATAAATTCAAGGCTAGATTGGTTGCTAGAGGTTTTACACAAAAATAAGGAATTAATTATTTTGATACCTATGCACCAGTTGCTAGAACATCTACTATTAGAATTTTGATTGCTTTAGCATCCATATATAATCTTGAAATTCATCAAATGGATGTGAAAACTGCCTTTTTAAATGGTGACTTAGAAGAAGAATTTTACATGGAACAACCTGAAGAGTTTGTTATTCCTGGACAAGAACATAAAGTATGTAAATTAATTAAGCCATTATATAGCCTAAAACAAGCACCTAAACAATGGCATGAAAATTTTGATAAAGTCATTATTTCCTATGGCTTTAAAATTCATGAATCTGATAAGTGTGTTTATAGTAAATTTGCTAATAGTAAAGGTGTGATCATTTGTTTATATGTGGATGATATGTTAATTCTTGGTACTGATTTAGAAAGAATTAATAATACAAAGAATTTTCTGTTTTCTAAATTTAATATGAAAGATATCCGTGTCGTTGATGTCATATTAGGAATGAGAATAATAAGGAAAGATAAAAATATAGTTCTCACTCAATCTCATTATGTTGAGAAAATTTTGAAGAAATTTAATCAATTTGATTGCACATCTGTTAGTATACCTTTTGAACCACAGCTAAAGGTGATCCCTAATACTAGTAGGGCTATTTCACGCTTGGAATATAAATGGGTAATGGGTAGTTTAATGTATGCCATGACATGTACTCGACCTGATATTTCATATGATGTTGGTAAATTAAGTAGATACACTAGTAATCCTAGTTTATTGCATTGACATGTTGTTAATAGAATATTAAAATATTTAAAAGGAACTATGGACTATAGTATATACTATAGTGGATATCCTTCACTATTGGAGGGTTTTTCTGATGCCAGCTGGATACGTGAGCGGGAGGATCATTTCTCAACAAGTGGATTGATTTTCACTCTTAGTGGAGGAGCTGTTTCTTGGGGATCAAAGAAACAGACTTGTATAGCTGACTCTATAATGGCAGCTGAGTTTGTAGCATTAGCAGCAACTAGTAAAGAGGCAGAATGGTTAAGAAATTTATTGATTGAAATTCTAGTTTGGTGAGTCTACACTTTCTAGAGCTTCTAGTAAAGTGTATAATGGAAAATCTAGACATATTGGCCTAAGATATAGTTATGTCAAACAAATGATTACAGATAATGTAATCATAGTGGATTACATAAAATCAAGTCAAAATTTAGCTAATCCATTTACAAAAGGTCTTGTAAGATCACTGGTGTTTAAGACATCATTGGGGATGGGACTAAAGCCCATTAACAATAATCACTCTTGATGGAAACTCAACTTGATACTTGACAAATTCAAGTCTCAAGTTCAATGATTAAAGTACATAATACAACATGATTGTAAGCACTACAAAATCAAACATCCCAAGGATAAGTGCTTAGAACATGTAATGAATAATGAAAGAGGATGAGTTTAACCTTAATAAATTTGTGGCGTTTTAGTTACGTGGACACCTATGATAATATACTTATATGAGTGTGGAAGTGGTGCCGCTTCTTATGAGAACTGGGATTGCTCTAAATCACTCACGAAATCAAGGTACAGACACAAGGCCTAAAACATGTGTCGGCTTATATGGATAATCAGTGACTAAAAGATAAGTGTGTGTAGACAAATTCGACTGATCAATATGGATTGATAGTTCAAACACAAGTCTAGTATACTTTCATGGTTAGCCTTGACAAATCTTCACAGGGTATTGGTTCAAGTCGTGAGACACCAGTGCTTATACACAGTCTTACACACAATCAAAGATTTACAAAACTTATTTTGAAAATGGTGAAGGAATATTGGAGATTTTTAAAATAAGTGAGTAAAATATTTGGGAGTAAAAGCTTGTCCCATAGTGGAAGTGTGTGGATAAAAGTGGGAAACATAACCAATATAAAAGGGAGAGTGTCCCACATTGGAAAATGAGTAAAGCTAAGTGATACCCACTAAGATATAAAAGGAGTGGGCAACCTTTTGTCCCACATTGAAAAAATATAAAGAAAGTGTGCACTTAATAAGTACAAATGGAAGATGAAGAGTTCCTTCATCTAGCATTTAAGAGGGCTATTCAAGATAGCTCCAATACGGTGCGAAGCACCGTACGCACGCGCGCATGCGGGGCAGTGGGATGTAGAGGCGCTAGTGGCGCACTTTACACTTTGTATGCGCGTGTCTGCAGTGGTAGCGGGTCGCTAGGATTCATCCGAGTCGTATATCGAGCGCGTTCACTTTTTGGGTGGACCGTGTAAAACCACTTCGATTTAATTATACCTGTTCGAAAATGTCTTAAGACAGTTGATAATTAACAGTCATACCATTTCAGAATTAATTAAGACCGTTAATTCAATAGTCATGACTCTTGACGATAAAGCCTTTCACTATCAATAAATAAAGGCTTCCTAATTCAAAATTGCACATTAATTCACATTAGCCCAGTTCCAGATTTTCCAGACCCCAGAAATTATTGACTTACATTTTCAGGATATACAAAATTACTTATTCTGTTTTGTGCAGAGAAACAGAATAAGAGCTTGATTGATTGTTCTTCGCTGCTGCATCCAAGGGTTGTTTTCAAACATACAATTTGCAGACAATACAATTGCTTCATTATATCTTGAGTACGGATTTGCATATTTACGTTTGTATACCAAATCATCTTGGTGGGGAAATTACAATAATTAGGAAAGTGACATCACGCCTTGAAGTTTCCAGAATTATTTTGAAGATAAATAAACTTGTATTTTGAAGTTTTCATTATTGTATTGAAGTTGACATCGTTGTTATAAATAGAAGAGTTCCATTTGTGTCTTTGCATATTTATTCTCTAATAAAAAGTAAAAGTTTTAGAGGGGGCTTTGAAGGTAATCCTGAGATTAGGGATAATTCCATAATTGGCAATAGTGTTTGAGATTAAGCAATCGAGGCAGCTCAAGCGTTGCAACTCAGCGCGGCAGCTTGGCGTGGCAACTCATACTTTAGCTTGTTGTATTAGTCATATTGTATTTCTGTTTATGTTGATTGTAGGCTATAACGGTTGTAATGCTGTAACGAGAATAATAATGAGTTTGTGTGAGGTCAAACGGTACTCGCGAGAGACCAGGCTTGGCGGGCCTGTGAGAGCTTTCGTGCTCTATCGAATGACCTCGTCGTGGGAACTTAGAGGGACTTGGTTTGGAGGATTGAGAAGTGAGGCACCATTGGGGATTGTCCTGACCATCTTAGATACACTTGATAAAACACCAAAGGACCCTGACCGTGGAACCTTGGGAGGAGCAGCTTTGAGTTCCATTGGGCGTTGAGTTGTGAACCAAACAACCCTCTACTTAATGTCACATCTACTATAAAGTGATGTCACTAGCCAGCTAAACAATGTCATATATGCACTTGAGTAAACCACCATGGTATTTGGGGCTGTCAGGCAGTTGGTGAGACACCTCTGCAATAACAGCCCCCTGACACACAGTGGTTAGGCAAAAGGCATGTCTTGGAATTTAATGTTTATGACGTGGAGACCACTAATGCATCAAGTATTTAATGTTGTGACATAAAGTGTGAGGGATGTCTTTCATAGTCTTTAATGATTGAGTTGCCTCGGGGGTGGTTGGGGGGGGGGGGGGGGGGGGCTATTTAAAGACCCCAACCACCTTTGAGGAAGGAGAGGATGTTTTGAGAGTTTAGGATTTATTGCGAGAGAGAGAATACACGTCAAAGAGAGTCATTGCAAACCAGAGGGTTTACTCGCCCACCATTGTTATTTATTATGAAGCTTTTAATACTTGACAGAGATTCTTGAGGGTGTTTAGTGTGTTTCTACCTGTCTTCCAAGGTGTATCTAGGGTGCTTACTTCTCTCTCCCTCTAGCAGAGTTACTTCTAAGTTCATTACTACTTTCTGAGGTATACACGATAGATTTGTGAGTTTAAACTAAGTCTTATCTTCATCACGTTTGTGTTCATATGCCCAATCATTAATCCAAATCTTTGGCCAATTAGATTATCATTACTATACTCAAATAGGGGTTACGCCTCCATCTATCTTATCTAAAGTACCCTCTTACATTTGGCGAATCTGCTGAGTACCCTCAAACAGGCGCACGATCCAGCTCATATAGGAGGGGCCAAGTTGTATGACTAGTTTATGACTTTGGGATACTATTGGCCAATAATGGAGAAAGATTATGCTGAGTTTGTTCGAATGTGCAAGGCTTTCCAGCTTCATGAAAATATGATCCATGCCCCGTCAGTGGACTTACACTCCCTAGCAGCACCTTATCCTTTTCATACTTGGGCGTTCGACCTGGTAGGGGCAATACACCTTTCTTCGAGGGGGAAGATATGCATCCTAGTAGCAACGGAGTGTTTCACAAAGTGGGCCGAGGCGATACCACTAAGGAGGGAAACAGCATGAGTAGTGAGTAACTTCATCAGAGAATACATCATTTGCCATTTTGGGATCCCAAAGGTTATCCTTTCAGATAACGGAACCCCTTTCGTCAATTCAGAGGTAACGATGCTCACAAACAAATACTCCATTATCCACCACACTTCGACGATGGCATACCCAAAGGGGAACGGTTAAGCCGAAGCAACTAACAAGACTTTGGTCAATATCTTGGCTAAAACGATGGAGAATTTTCCAGGATTGTGGGATGAAAAAATACCAACCATTTTATGGGCCTATCGGACGACTAGGAGGAAGCCTACAGGGTATACGCCGTTCTCTCTTATTTATGGGGCTGAGGCGATTCTCCCAATAGAGTTAGAAGACCCCTCTGCTCGATATGCTTTGTGAAGTAGCATGATCCCTCAGAATAGACACGTGCAGTTAGAAGCGTTGGACGAACACAGGGATAATGCGATGCAACACTTTGAAATGTACACGAAGCAGCTCTCCAGGGCGTATGATAATTTGGTGAGACCAAGGAAATTCGTGGATGGAGATTTTGTATTAAAGGCAGCAGTAAAGCATATTAGGGGGCTCCCTCTACCTAAGTTTGAAGAGAATTGAGAGGGACCTTTCATTGTAAAGGAGGCTCATGACTCAGGTTATTTCTTAATTTCTAATATAGAAGAAGACATGCCATTTAAGATTAACAACAAATGGTTGAAGGTCTATCATGTATAAGCAAATACGTCTGGGGCCACCGCTGTATCTAACTATTATGAATATACGAGTTAATTTTTGCTTTATACAAGTTCTATTTATTTTAATTCAAGTAGAGATGAAAGAACTACAGAACTTCATGTTTCACAATCTATGTAAACAGTTGTAAACACAAAATGGCATGGGAATAAGTATCTGTTTCCATTCATATACTTTGTGGCATTACAAAATTGGGAGCTATCGCTCAAGGATTACATGAAAAGAAAGGAAAAATACATATACAAAAACTCATTGACCCAGGAGGAACCAAAAATCTGGGGAGGAGAAAAAATCTCCAGGAAGGCCCGAAGAAGCTTTCAAACAAGACCGTTGGGAATTAATGGAAACTTCCAACCTAGTTTGTGCTTGCATACGTTCGATAAGAATTTTTTCTCATTTTAGCTTTGCCAAACGCAGAGCTTCTTCGAGGTCCTCCACCTCCTTATTAATAGCTCCAAGGAGAGGTGCTAGCTCGGACAACTTGGCTTCCTCAGCCCTCTGACTCTCCTGATGCTTTCGTAAGATCTCCCTCTGGCTGTCCAACCATTGGCTCTTTAAAGTCTTTAAATGTGCGATGAGCCAGTCAAAATGAAACCCATCACGACCTAACTCCCTCAGATAGCCCAAGAACTGATTGAGCAGGGATCTGGTCACGTTCGCAGTTGGAGTATTGGCGATCTCAGAAATAACAGTGGCCATGCCTTGGAACCTATGACTCATAACTACGATATTTGAACGGAGGCAGTCCACTGTAAAGGTCTCAGGATGATGGCTCACAAGTTGCTCAATGTCCAAATGGTAGTTGGCAGGCATTTGGGGAGAACGTTGGAGCACCATCAGGTAGAAGGCGGGAGGAGCCAAGTCGGGCAGAGGAGGCTCGCACCCAAATTCGCTCTCCGCAGCGGCACCTGTCGTGGAACGTTGATCATTATGGCTAGATCCTTCGGAGGATACAAGTTCACGATGCGACGAGGTAATAGGCGAAGGAACTGGTGGAGAACCCTGCCGAGCAACCTAAAAATAGCCAAAGGAAATACAGAGTTAGGGAAAAATCTTAACAAGCGTTTTCATTATTAAGTCACCAATATAGGGGGAGTTTATGAAAATCTTAACAGGTGTTTTCGTTGTTAAGTCACCGTTATAGGTGGAGTTTATGAGAAAAATCTTAACAAGCATTTTCGTTGTTAAGTCACCAATATAGGTGGAGTTTATGAAAATCTTAACAAGTATCTTCGTTGTTAAGTCACCGTTACATGCGGAGTTTGTAAAAAATCTTAACAAGTATTTGCGTTAAGTCACCGTTATAGGTGAAGTTTATTAAAAAATCTTAACAAGTGTTTGCGTTGTTAAGTTATCGTTATAGGTGGAGTTTGTGAAAAATCTTAATAAGTGTTTACGTTGTTAAGTCACCGTTGTAGGTGGAGTTTGTGAAAAAAATCTTAACAAGTGTTTGCGTTGTTAAGTCACCGTTGTAGGTGGAGCTTATGGAAAAACCTTAACAAGTGTTTTCGTTGTTAAGTCACCGTTATAGGTGGAGTTTGTGGAAAAAATCTTAACAAGTGTTTACGTTGGTAAGTTACCGTTATAGGTGGAGTTTACAAAAAAATCTTAAACAAATGTTTTCATTGATTAAGTCACCTATATAGGTGGAGTTCGAGAAGCTGAGAAATACAGAGAAATTAGAAAATTACCTCAGCAGCAGGAGCGAGATTAATAGTTACCACGGGAGCTATAATGCTAGAAACCGTGGGAGGCAGGCTCGTTACCTCAGTGGCTTCAAAAGAGCCTCCAGCTGCAGAAGCCTCAAAGGTAGGCACACTCCCCTCGCCAGCATAGGGTACTATGGCCAACACGAGCATATCATCCGAAGGAGATTTTGGACCTTCAAGAGATGCCCCAACGAGAGCAGCTACTCTAACCTGGGCCTAAGAAGGGATAAGGCTGCTCAGCGCAAAAGGTGGAGAAAGACTTGGAGAGAGCTACAAATATAAATAAAAATGTTAGATGAAAGGAGTAATCGCAAAGGGATAAGAGAGAGAAATGCACTTAGCTTACCCCCATTATGGCACTAAAGAGAGGAACTGCAGTAATGGGTCTTGACAATGCAGGAGGAAGGAGAATGTTGGCTATCAGCGATGCCACTTCCACTTACAGTAGCTCAACAGGTTAGAATTGATAAATAAGCCAATGGGAAAAATAAAATATCCAAGGCTCAAGAAGACATTTACCTATGGGACACTCTCTTCGACCACAACCAGGGGCAGAGAGACCTCCTGCTCTAAGGGCAACTCAGGGAAAGCTGGAACAGGTGCCTCGGGATGGCCAGAAAACTCAGTATCACCCAAGGCGACATGTCTAGTCTGGTGGGAGGAGGAATAATGCGAATAGGTAAGGCTTATTAACAGAGAGCGTGGAAAAGAGGCAGTGGCCGGAGGAGTACCGCAACGTCCCCCCACGAAACGACTCACTGAGGGACTGGGGGGACTGATCCTCACTTCTTTAACTCCCTGCACTAAAGATATCAGGAAATAAGTAAAAGCGCTATGTCAAGAAAAGAATGAGAAATAAAGAATGCACATATACCTCAGATCCGGAGGGAAAATGAGAGGGTATGACCATCGGTGAACGTGGCGAGGGGGCAGCAGCCGAAGGAATTGGGGAGGAAGGATCCTCATGTGTCTGTTTCCTTTGGGACTTAGTACCCAGCGTTTTCTTCCTAGAGTTCATCGCACCACCAGTTTCAGGTACCTTCGACCTTCTCCTCCTATTAGCTGTTGGCTCCGTGGGATCAACCACGATCACAGGGAACATACCCGGAGGAGGAAGGGTGACTGTGCATCATTGGAATTCAGCATTTATTCGGGCAACTTCGTCCTCCACCCGCCTCCTCAGCTCTTCAGCCAGTTCCGAAGACATAGGAAGGGGAATAGAGGTAATTGGGAATGCCTCCAATAGAGTTTGCGTTTGACCTTTGGCCTTAGCCTTCTGAAACTAGGACTTCCTGACTTTCTTGGCAGGTGGCTCAGAAGGCCCTTCTCCCGTGGCAGCTTCAGCTGTGGGGACAGGTGGTTTAGGGGTCGCAACGGCTTTGGGTTTCGAGGTGGCAGTTTGGATCATTGGGTAATGAGGGGTAGTTCATGAGGAGACTCCTTAATGGTTTTACTTAAGGGAAACTCAACCCCAAGCACAGAGTTTCCCTTTAGACCGAGCTCAGAAGAAGAAAAGGAAAGGACTGGGGGATATTGAGGGGGGGACTGGATGTACTCATGAATCATGGCCAACCGCTCCATATGGAACTTCGTGGCAAAGGATATCGATACGTCTCCCTTCCTAGTAGCACTAGGAAGGGTGATACGCCCATCAATGTGTAATACCCCGTATTTTTGGTGATATTTATTTATGGGATTAATTGAATTAAATGTGTATTATTGGAAATTAATCCGGATTAAAATACTAACGAGATGCGAGTTGGTATTTGATTATAATGTGTATATATGATTATATACGGATATGGAAATTATGAAATTTGTCGTGAGATTGATATATGACAATTTGGAAATTTTGTTGAGGCGCGTGTGACAGTCGCGTCAGGAATATAATTATTTTAATTAAAAACTGAATTTAATTTCTATTAACCGTATGGTCGTTTTGAGTGCGCCAACGCGTCCGGAAGAGTCGAAATAGTCAGAAAACACTAGCCGGGGGTTTAGTTTGGGTCCCGGGGCATTTTTAGGCCATACCGGCAACGTATAAGGGTAGTTTGGTAATTTTGGATTTTTGGGAATTAAAACCCACGAAAATTAGGAATTTATATCTGATTTGGCAATTACCCACTAAACCCACTAATAACCTAATGGGCTACGGAGGTTATTGAAATTAGTTCCAAAAGAGTTCCTAAGGCAAACCCTAGCCACCATTGTCACTTTGGAGAAGAAGGCTTGTAGAGAGAGAGAAGAGAGGAGAATTCTGCAGAGAGAGAGAGAGAGAACACTTCAGCAATTCGACATCAAAATCAGAGATACACATAAGGCAAGTGGTTTAATTACATATTTTGCAAAGAATGCTTCTTCCATGCGTAGGAAATTCATAAAATTTCATTGTTCTTGGAGAATGATAAAAACCCATTGAAAGATGTAGAGATTTATAATTTTACGAGGAGATTGCATGTAGAACAATGTTAGGATGATTAGTTAGAGAAAAATACATCTTTTATACCATAAAAATGGATTTGTTTATGTCTATGGATGAATTAAAATTCTAGGGTTCATGTTCTTGAGATTGGGGAAAAAGATGTAGAGATTTGATATGTGGATGAGATTTAGGATGAATTAATCCCACAAAATACGTTAGTATATGACCTAAGTATGTTTAGGAATTATTAGAACCCATGAACAATTGTTGGATTGATGTTTATATGAGATTAGAGGTGAAGAAAAGTTGGAAAACGATCTAGGGAAAATCTGGGCTCGAATCTGGCCACTCGTTAGAAGACCTGCCCAGGTCGTTCGAACGAGCTCGTTCGAAAGAGCTTCTAACGAGTTGACAGTTTGACTTCTAACGAGAGGGATGTTCGTTAGATGACTTTCGTTCGAACGAGATCTCGTTAGAAGTCCCAGTTCGTTCGAACGAACTCTCGTTCGAACGAGACTTCTAACGAGTTAACAGTTTAGGCTTTTTAGCCTGTTTTGATTTCGCGTGTCCCGTAACCTTGTTTATATGTAGAGACAACACTTCCTTGATGATTAATTGATACAGTAAAACCTAGAAGTGTAGTTTGAACCAAAGGGAAATTATGAATTAGGACGTGAGTGTCTATTACGATGCGAGCACTAATGACGGCCTAAATAATTATATTAACCGGGAACATATAAAAATTGTGTAGCATTATATGTCGGTACGAGAATAAGAAGTGTACCACAAATAAATTATGGTGATTACTAAGATGTGTGCTTACTTAGTACATGTATATGATTTTGTGTATGACATACCTACCATACTTGCTATCACGGGAGGTTTACGTTCGCTTAGGGCCCTCTAATCCTTGTGTTGCCCGGATTTAGATTGGTACCTCGATGAACATAGGTCAGAGAAGGACTTATTGGGATGTTAATAAGTCTGCTGATCGTGGGAGCGTAGGTATGTGTGTGACCCATGTGATGTGACTGTGTTCGCCTCCATTGTTTGTGATTGTTGTTATCTGAGAACGATTCCTGAGAGATTCGAAATGCGTGATCCTTATGTATGTGATGTACCGGGATGGATAGCAGAGTATGTGTGCACCGCAGCTTGGTCTCGGGGTGCTTGTATTGTATATTTATGACGTGAATAATATACACTTAATTAATGGGAACTTTAATGTTGGTATTATGAATATACTTATGGTAATGTTTTGAGAAAACATAACGGGTTAACCGATAGTGAATTGTATTACTAATTGAGAATCCGAGTGTATGTAAAGCCCTCTATTTAATTGATAACGTTAGAATGTAATATGGGAATCGAGTAGTAAGGGGTATAATGTATTACGATTTGGATAGATATGTATGTTGTTTAGATGGGTAGGGTACGTTAGGAGTGCACATGTAGTTGAGAGGTGAGAATTTCATGTGAGTGCACGCCCTAACATGTATTTTGCATTTAATGTTTTAATGTTATTAAAACACTTGCTGTTTTTAAAATGATTTCCACTTTCAGGCTCTGACCCATTTGCTTTCAAATCTATTTTTGTAAAAACCATTTTAGGTGCTCAGCCACAAGGACACCATGCTTAGGATCCTCATTCAGGTGACGAGCTGTAGCTGTTTGTGGAAGTTACAGGACTTTTCTTGTAGACGCTTCATCTATCTTGACTCTATATTCAACATTTATCAGTTGTAGGGCATATCACCCATTTCTTTTAGAGACATTTCATTTATTTCAGTTATTCAGACTTCGGGCATGTAATTAATTCAGGATTCAGACTTGTCATATTATTTTCGGTTGTGGGATTGTTGTGAGGAGTTTTCCTCCGGACTTCTTATTATTTTGTTGGTTATTATATTGCTTCGTTATGGTGAATGGATTATGTTGTTCTTCCATTATTCTTTTATTGTATGTTAATCAGACTTAAATAAAAATTTGGCAACTTACTTTTTAAATACTAGGTGGTTAGTAACTATAAAAATGTTTTCGACAGTGATGCTATTAACTGGACCAACTTGGCATTTTGTATTAATTTAATAAAGGAGTAGCTACCCGGTATTTAATTAGTCGGGGTGTCACAGGTGGTATCAGAGCCAGGTTCTAGTGTGCTTTAGGATCTGTACGGATTATTATGTTTCCGCTGAGCTTTCTTTGATATAGAGCCCTATATTTTAGGACTGTTGTATTCTTTTGTATATGCAACGTTCTTCAGCTATTTTGAGTTTATAACTGTGAACTTATAGACTGTATTCTTATTTCAGAATGCCTCCATGACGTGCACAAAGGATTCCCAGGGATGCAACGCCAGAACCACAGCCCGCACCAGTTCAGGGCACGATGAATGCCGCCGAGGGTGCAGCCATTGTGGCCCAGGCGATAAATGCCGCACTAGCAGTAGTTCAGCAGGCACCACCTCAGGCGCCGATAGCCACGCCAGTTCAGGTACATGCATTCCCGTCTGCTTGGGAACGTGTACGTGATGCTTTTCAGAAATCACACCCTCCGGAGTTCGCAGGTATCTCCGATGTTGTGGTTTCTAGTCAGTGGAGGAAGGACATTCAGCGGCACTTGAGGATGTATGAGTGCATCGATGTCCAGAAGCAGATACTAGCTACCTTTAAGCTAGTGGGGTCTGCACTGCAGTGGTGGGAGTCTATTACCACCGTGGAGGAGAGAGATACTCTCACTATCCAGGAGTTTTGGGTGCGGTTCGATCGCAAATACTTTCTGTCAGCTGTTCACACGGAGATGAGAAGGAAGTTGATGAGCCTCAAGCAGGAGGGTAAGACTGTGGCCGAGTATGAGGCCGAATTCACTAATCTTCTGAACATTGTTCCGGATGAGATAATGACAGAGGAGAAGAAGATACAGAAATTTACTGACGGGTTGACTTGGAGGATTCGTCAGCATTTGTTGGGGAACCTATCGTTGGCCACTTACTCTGATGTGGTTAACGCTGCATTGTTACACTGCCAGGATCACCGCTTTCACATGGCTGAGGGCAAGCGATCGGGAGAGTCCAGCCATCAGGGCAGGACTGGAGGAAATGGTGCCAGTGGGGCATAATCTGTTCAGGGGCAGAGACAGGGCGACCAGGGTTCCCAGCAGGGGGATCACAAGAGGTTCAGGTCGGGAAATTTCAGGCACGGACAAGGAGGTTTCCGACAGGGCCATCAGGGTCCGAACGGCCATCAGAACCAGCAGGGTCAGAATGGTCAACAACAGTTTCAGCAGGGCCAGTGGAAGAACGGTAACGGCCACCAGGGTCGGGGGCAGCAGGGACATAAAGGAGGGAACTTCCTGGGGAAGTATTTCGTTTGTGGCAAGACTGGCCATAAACGCCAGGACTATCCTGATAGGGGCAGGGCCCCGCAGCAGCAGCAGGGTGCTCGACATGAGCCACAGAAACCACTTTTTCCACCTGCCCTCCCAGCTCCAGCCCAGGTGCCAGCACTACCAGCCATTCCAGTAGTTCCTGTGCAGCAGGGGCAGTTACAATATGGACGTGTCTATAACATCCACCAGGCAGCAGCTCCACAGGCACCACCCGCGAGTGAGGGTATGTTTCCTATCCATGGTACTATGGGTCGGGTTTTGTTTGATACGGGGGCAACACATTGTTTCATAGCTACACATTTTGCAAAAGCCTTAGGGTTATTAGCCACAACAGAGAGCACAGTGACGTGTGTAGACTCACCATTGGGGAGTGGGTCACTTAAGTCTTTATATGCCGGGGAGTGGGGGTAGAGATTGGTAATTTGGTATTACCTGCAGACATGTTGGTATTAGATATGCATGTGCACGATGTGATTATCGGTATGGATTGGCTCGCAGACTATAGAGCCATGATTGATTGCTTCGGTGGGAGCATTGTTTTTGCCATTCCGGGGCAAGAGATGTTTGTAGTGGCGATGCCTCGCCCAGAGGGAAGCTCGACCGCTCATTTGTATTACATAGAGGATGATACCTCTAAGGAGGTTGTGATTCCTTTAGATTCGATCCCAGTTGTCAGGGAGTATTCCGATGTGTTTCAGGAGATACCAGGCCTACCCCCCAGTCGAGAGATAGACTTTGTCATAGACTTATTACCAGATACGAGACCTATAGCACGCGCACCGTACCGTATGGCTCCGGCAGAGATGCGAGAGCTACGAGATCAGATTGAGCAGTTATTGGGTCAGGGGTTTATACGGAGGAGTACTTCACCGTGGGGTGCCCCTGTGTTGTTCGTGAAGAAGAGAGATGGTTCACTGAGATTGTGTGTGGATTACCGAGAGTTGAATAAGGTCACGATATGGAATAAGTATCCATTTCCCCGAATCGATGACTTATTCGACCAGTTGAGGGGAGCTTCTTTCTTCTCAAAGATTGATTTGCGATTGGGATACCATCAGTTGCGTATCCGGGAGGAGGACGTCTCGAAGACTGCGTTCTTAACGAGATATGGTTCCTATGAGTTTCGGGTTATGCCTTTTGGTTTGACAAACGCTCCAGCAGTGTTTATGGACTTGATGAATACGGTGTTCAGAGAGTTCCTTGATCAGTTCGTCATTGTCTTCATCGATGATATTCTGGTTTACGCCCAGACCGAGGAGGAGCACGCAGAGCATTTGAGGCAGGTTTTGCAGACGCTACGTCAGAACGAGCTATATGCAACATATGAGAAGTGCGGGTTTTGGCTGAAGGAGGTTCAGTTCTTGGGGCATATTATTTCCGACCGGGGGATATCTGTTGATCTGGGGAAAGTATTCGCGGTGAGGGAGTGGGGACAGCCCACGACACCGACGGAGATCCGTAGTTTCTTGGGCCTAGCAGGATACTACAGGAGGTTCATTCGGGGATTTTCGAAGATAGCGGGTCCTTTGACACATCTGACTCGTAAGGGTGTTCCATTCATCTGGAGTGATGCCTGTCAGTTGGCATTTGATGAGTTGAAGGATAAGTTGACCTCAGCACCTGTGTTAGCGTTGCCTAGACCGGGAGTTGAGTATCTAGTTTACACTGATGCGTCCTTGCAAGGACTTGGAGGTGTATTACAGCAGGAGAGTCAGGCCATAACTTATGCTTCCCATAAGCTAAAGCCTCATGAGAAGAATTACCCCACTCATGACTTGGAGTTGGCGGCAGTTGTATTTGCCCTTCGGGTTTGGAGACACTACCTTTTGGGGGAGAAGTTTTGACTGTTCACGGACCACAAGTCCCTACAGTACCTATTCACGCAAAAGGAGTTGAATATGCGGCAACGGAGGTGGCTTGAGTTCGTGAAGGATTATCAGTTCGATATCCAGTATCACCCGGGGAAGGCTAACGTGGTAGCAGACGCATTGAGCCGTAGGCCAGTAGATGAGGTGACAGGGGTGTGGAAGGCCAAGTGGAAGGAATTGGGACACCAGGATGCAGTGGCCCGATCGTTCATGTCTGTGATGACCGTTACACCGCAGATTGTCACGAAGGTAGTAAGGGCACAGGCAAATGACTCGTTCTGTCAGGAGAAGATAGTTCGATTACTAGCAGAGGGAGACGAGTCCTATACCGTTAGCTCAGACGGGGGATTACGCTTCAATGGGAGATTGGTAGTTCCGGAAGGGGAGGAATTGCGGCATGAGGTGATGGCAGAGTCGCACGGCTCATGGTTCGCGGTACATCCCGATGGGGACAAAATGTACCAAGACATGAGACGACAGTATTGGTGGGGCGGGATGAAGAGAGATATTACCGTGTTTGTTTCAAAATGCGCCACTTGTCAGCTAGTAAAAGTGGATCACCAGAGACCGACAGGACTTCTACAGCCATTGGAGGTCCCGATGTGGATGTGGGAGAGCATATCCATGGACTTTATCACGGGGTTGCCTACGTCACAGAGAGGTCACGACTCCATTTGGGTAATTGTGGACAGGTTGACCAAAGTCGCTCATTTTCTACCCGTAAGGACAGACTACACTACGGGACAGTATGCCCAGCTCTTTATTGCAGAGATAGTGAGACTTCACGGTGTACCCCTAAATATCATGTCTGACAGAGACAAGATATTTTTTTCACGGTTTTAGGAAAGTTTTCAGGAGGTCATGGGCACGGAATTGCGGTTGAGTACGGCGTATCACCCGCAGACCGATGGGCAGACTGAGCGTACAAACCAGATGTTGGAGGACATGCTACGTATGTGTATCATTGATTTCGGGGGTGGATGGGAGCAGTATCTTCCACTGGTGGAGTTTGCTTACAATAACTCCAACCAGTTCACCATTGGCATGGCTCCATTTGAGGCGTTGTACGGTAGACCTTGTCGTTCCCCAGCATGTTGGTTGGATGTGGGGGACAACAAACTACTTGGGTCGAAAGTGATTCAGGATACTTCGGCGAGGATATAATTGATTCGGAGTCGCATTCGGGTAGCTCAGAATCGGCAGAAGAGCTATGCTGATGCGAAGAGGTTCTTCAGAGAGTTCCAAGTGGGGGACAGGTTTTGCTCAGAGTATCTCCTATGAAGGGGATTATGCGTTTTGGGAAGAAAGGGAAGTTGGCACCGAGATATGTGGGACCATTTCCTATTATTGAGCGGATTGGACCGGTTGCGTATAGACTTGGGTTACCGGAGCATTTGCATCAGATTCACGATCTCCAGCCTGATAGCTCCTACGAGGAGGGGCCGATTGATATTTTGGACCGAAGTGAGCGGAAACTGTGGTCAAAGATAGTTTCGTTAGTACGTGTTCAGTGGCGACATCATAATGTCGAGGAGTCCACATGGGAGCGCGAGGATGAGATGCGCGAACGTTATCCAGAGTTGTTCTTACCAGGTACTTTCTAGTTCCGAATTTCGGGACGAAATTCTGTTATTAGGGGGGAAGTATGTAATACCCCGTATTTTTGGTGATATTTATTTATGGAATTAATTGAATTAAATGTGTATTAATTGGAAATTAATCCGGATTAAAATACTAACGAGATGCGAGTTGGTATTTGATTATAATGTGTATATATGATTATATATGGATATGAAAATTATGAAATTTGTCGTGAGATTGATATACGACAATTTGGAAATTTTGTCGAGACGCGTGTGACAGTCGCGTCAGGAATATAATTATTTTAATTATAAAGTGAATTTAATTTCTATTAACCGTATGGTCGTTTTGAGTGCGTCAATGCGTCCGGAAGGGTCGAAATAGTCAGAAAACAGTAGCCGGGGGTTTAGTTTGGGTCCCGGGGCATTTTTAGGCCATACCGGCAACGTATAAGGGTAGTTTGGTAATTTTGGATTTTTGGGAATTAGAACCCACGAAAATTAGGAATTTATATCTGATTTCGCAATTACCCACTAAACCCACTAATAACCTAATGGGCTACGGAGGTTATTGAAATTAGTTCCAAAAGAGTTCCTAAGGCAAACCCTAGCCACCATTGTCACTTTGGAGAAGAAGGCTTGTAGAGAGAGAGAAGAGAGGAGAATTCTGCAGAGAGAGAGAGAGAACACTTCAGCAATTCGACATCCAAATCAGAGATACACATAAGGCAAGTGGTTTAATTACATATTTTGCAAAGAATGCTTCTTCCATGCGTAGGAAATTCATAAAATTTCATTGTTCTTGGAGAATGATAAAAACCCATTGAAAGATGTAGAGATTTATAATTTTATGAGGAGATTGCATGTAGAACAATGTTAGGATGATTAGTTAGAGAAAAATACATCTTTTATACCATAAAAACGGATTTGTTTATGTCTATGGATGAATTAAAATTCTAGGGTTCATGTTCTTGAGATTGGGGAAAAAGATGTAGAGATTTGATATGTGGATGAGATTTAGGATGAATTAATCCCACAAAATACGTTAGTATATGACCTAAGTATGTTTAGGAATTATTAGAACCCATGAACAATTGTTGGATTGATGTTTAGATGAGATTAGAGGTGAAGAAAAGTTGGAAAAACGATATAGGGAAAATCTGGGCTCGAATCTGGCCACTCGTTAGAAGACCTGCCCAGGTCGTTCGAACGAGCTTCTAACGAGTTGACAGTTTGACTTCTAACGAGAGGGATGTTCGTTCGATGACTTTCGTTCGAACGAGATCTCGTTAGAAGGCCCAGTTCGTTCGAACGAACTCTCGTTAGAAGGCCCAGTTCGTTCGAACGAACTCTCGTTCGAACAGCCTCGTTCGAACGAGACTTCTAACGAGTTGACAGTTTAGGCTTTTTAGCCTGTTTTGATTTCGCGTGTCCCGTAACCTTGTTTATATGTAGAGACAACACTTCCTTGATGATTAATTGATACAGTAAAACCTAGAAGTGTAGTTTGAACCAAAGGGAAATTATGAATTAGGACATGAGTGTCTATTACGATGCGAGCACTAATGACGGCCTAAATAATTATATTAACCGGGAACATATAAAAATTGTGTAGCATTATATGTCGGTACGAGAATAAGAAGTGTACCACAAATAAATTATGGTGATTACTAAGATGTGTGCTTACTTAGTACATGTATATGATTTTGTGTATGACATACCTACCATACTTGCTATCACGGGAGGTTTACGTTTGCTTAGGGCCCTCTAATCCTTGTGTTGCCCGGATTTAGATTGGTACCTCGATGAACATAGGTCAGAGAAGGACTTATTGGGATGTTAATAAGTCTGCTGATCGTGGGAGCGTAGGTATGTGCGTGACCCATGTGATGTGACTGTGTTCGCCTCCATTGTTTGTGATTGTTGTTATCTGAGAACGATTCCTGAGAGATTCGAAATGCGTGATCCTTATGTACGTGATGTACCGGGATGGATAGCAGAGTATGTGTGCACCACAGCTTGGTCTCGGGGTGCTTGTATTGTATATTTATGACGTGAATAATATACACTTAATTAATGGGAACTTTATAATGGTTATATGGTAATGAAATAAATTCAATCTCCATCAACATATCGTCAGAAGGAGATTGAATTTCGAGGGAGAGATATTCATATTCGATGAGAAATTCTTTGAAAAATTGAGGTGAAACACAAGTTTCCACCTCCTCGTTGTTTTGTGCATAAGAATTCATCTCATCGCAAAGTGCTCCAACTCTTATTCCAACACCATTTAGGCTTTCCAAACCTTGGAAGTAAAGAATGAAAGTTTCTTCCAAAGTAAGCTTCCTCGGCTCAAGATCCTCGGATTCCTCATTTGGTTGAAACTCATCTTCGAAAGCATCAGAATAAGAATCGCCATTGGATTCGAATAATGAATCCAACTCAAGCTCCCAATAACGATTTTCATTCCGATAATTGTTTTCAATCCTTTCAATATCAAGAAAATCTTCAAAATGAAAAACTTGAAAACTATCCCCAAAGTAAGAATCATTAGAATGACCGTAATAACTATAAAAGAAAGACATGATTACCAAATTGAATGTAGATGGAGAATACGATGAAAATGCGCGCGAACGAGAATCAACGTTTCTAAGTGCTCAAGTATGAAAATCCTACAAAATGCGTTAAAACAAAGAATACAAATAGGAAAGGAAAAAATACTACGAAATAATAAAATGATTACAATCTAAAACACACTCCCCGGCAATGGCACCATCAATATATATATATATATATATATATATATATATATATATATATATATATATATATATATATATATATATATATATATATATATATATATATTGATATGATGCAAATATTGATACGATGCAATATATATACGGTGCATCTATTGATACGATGCAAATAATATTTGCATTGTATCAATATTTGCATCGTATCAATATATATATATATATATATATATATATATATATATATATATATATATAGGGCTGTAAACGGATATTGGAAAATTCGCATCCGCCCGATATCCGAATTCGAATTTGCACATATTTATCCGAAAAAATAAAAACGGATACGAATATGGATAATCAATAAAAATATCTAAGAAAATGGATACGGATATGGATAGTACTAGTATCCGACACGGATAATCTGTATCCGATGCGGAGTATCCATTTTAACGGATATCAGTTTTATCGGATATCCGTATCCGTCAAACATATGTTTAAAATATTACTAGTAATATTAGTATTGGTATTACTAATAAAATAATATTAAAAAAAACTTAATTGTTTATTCCCTAAAACAAAACAAACACATACTCCACTCAAAACAAAAACACCCTAAAGTTATTATTTTATTGTGTATATTATAAAATGCCATGTATTATTATTTTATTAGGTATATTATCATGGAGTTACATTAAAGTTACAATACACCCTATCACACATAACATACACCCACTAAAGAACATATACTCCACTCAAAATAAAATAAAAAACCCTAATTTTATTTCATTTCTCTTTCGTACAAAATAAGAGAAAATAAACCTCATTTCACTCCACAAAAAACTCTCATTTCGCCACCTCTCCCTCTGTCGCATCAGCCCGCCACCGCTACTCATCAACCCCTCTGCTACGCATCAACTCTGCCACTCCGTATCCCCTCCTCCTGCAACAGAAAGTTTGCAACAACAGGTACATACAAAATAAAAATAAAATATATAACTATATTTATATATTGTTCATGTGGTTGTTCATTAGTTTCCTTAATTATAAATAAATGTACGAGAGAAACAGAAAAATAAAGATATGGTTTTGATTATGATGAGAATTGACGTTAACAATATGTATATTATATACAAAATAAAAATTTATACTTATTAGAATAAAAATATCAGTATGTTTAGAAGACTAAAAGGTTCATGAGATTATCATTCTCAATAAATTTGATTTAATCTAAAAGGTGCATATTTATATTTACTGTTATAAAATGCTACTATAATTTTTTTGGATGGCTTTAAGTTTACATGGTTGTAAAGTAGGGATGTCTTTAATCCATATTATCATTATGGAGTGCTACTATTATTATGGAAACCATAATTTTTATGTTAGGAGGTAGCAATTTTGTTATATATTTATTCGAATTGGATTGGATTTCATTTGATTGGATATTTTAATAGTTATTTTTTGCGATGACTAACCAATGTAAACAAATACGGATATTATTCAAATCCGAGGTATCCGAGCGGATTTGGATATGGATAGTTATTTTAACTATTCGGGAGGATACGGATACGGATACGGATACGGATATCGATAGTGCATCCAGATAGCGAATACGTATATGAAAAACATGATATATGATCTGTATCCGTCTGTTTACCACCCCTATATATATATATATATATATATATATATAGAAGGGGAGAGAGAGAGAGAGAGAGAGAGAGAGAGAGAGAGAGAGAGAGACTCCTATACATCATGATTTTTATATCATCCATACATCATATCTAGTTCTGGGCCGTACAATTTTTTTTTTAATTTTTTTATTTTACTCATGGAGTTAATCTTCTAATAAAGACATATTCAAAAACTTAGGTCGAAATACATTTTATAGCTTTTTTTAAAAAAAATCAACGAAAAACTGTTGAAAATACCTTATTTATAAGAGTCTGTGCTAGCAGATATTTGTGAATTTTTAAATATTAGCTAGAAAATGTACTTTGACCTAATTTTTGGAACATGTGTTGATTGAAAGATTAGTTTTAAGAGAACAAAGAAAAAAATTTAAAAATATTTTTTAGGGCATAAAACTAAATTTGATACATGGTGTAATGTACAATATATATATATATACATTTATATACTGTGAGAGAGAGAGAGAGAGAGAGAGAGAGAGAGAGAGAGAGAGAGAGAGAGAGGAAAGCTTACCTACATCATGATGCACACCATACTACACACCTAATTCTAAACCCTAGAAAACTTTTTTTCCATATTTTTTTTTCTCTTGAAATTAATCTTCCAATCAACCCATATTCAAAAAATTAGGTTAAAATACATTATGTAGCTAGTTTTAAAAAATCAACAAAAAACTGCCGAGGCAGACACTTATAAATAAGGTATTTTGAGCTTTTTTTTATCAATTTTTTAAAAATAGCTATAAATTTATTTTGAACTAATTTTTTGAACATGAGTTTATTGAACGGTTGATTTCAAGGGAAAAATATAAAATTTTAAAAAAAAAGTTTTTTACAGCCTACAACTAGGTGTGATGTATGGATGATATATAGAGTCTGATGTAGGTGAGCCTTCTCCTATCTATGTAATAAAGTAGGAAACTTATGTATGTCATAAGATTGATTGATGATGTCATCGAATATGAGTTTTTTTGCAATATCTATTTTACCCTTGAAAATTTTGATTTCCCCCCCCCCCTTTTACACACTCTAATTTGTATTCCTCTCTCTTTAAAATTCAAAAACGAGGGCAATATAGTATTTGACCCATTCCCTCCAATTACCTCATTTTCCAAACCTACCCATCATTCTTACTTTTCACCCTCACTTTACTCTATCTCACTCCCTCTCTCATCTTTACATTCAACAACGCAAGAAGGTCTTGCAATCTCTTTTAATCTTCCTACTGCACCACGCAAGAAGTTCCTACAATCTCTTTTAATCTTCATCCCCTTGGTAGATTCATGTTTATTTGACTTTATAATCATGGATTTGGGTTTGGGGTTTTTGTGAAACTCTAATGTCTTTTATGCTTAACTAACTATATTTTCTATTTTCAGATGAAACTGGATTTTTCTCTTCGAATTTGAGGTATACCATCCATTTTTCTCTATGTTTAGTTTAGAACTTTCTTAGATCACAAAATTCTTTCTCTGTTGTTTATAACTAATTATACGGTTCCATTTTTTCAACTAATTTTTCATTTCTTTTTTTCAAGGTTTTTTTAAATAATGGTTGAGCACTAACACATTTTGAAAGATTTAGTCAGGGTTTTTCACCATTGAGAAACATACAACTATCTCCTCCTTTCTGTAGCATGTTTTTTCACATATAAGGTTGCCATTTGATACAGGGTCCTTAATTTATTGAAATTACAAAGTTATGCATATATAGATTTTATTGGATTTTAGCTTCATTGTTTTTAGCTTCATTTGATACATTTGTTTTTAGCTTCATTTGATACAGGTTGCCATTGGATTTTATCTTCATTAATACAAATGTGTTTGAAATTTGAACATTTGTGAAAGTTGAATTTGATAGATGAAGCTAGGAAATCTTTTGATAACCACACCATCAAAAGCTAGGAAATCTCCATGAGTTTAGAGGCTGGATACTATGACCCTATTTGTGAATATCTGCTTAAATTTGGATTGTGTTTCAGAATTTCTAGACTTGGTATTTATGTTAGCTTTAGTTTTATTCGATTTATGTTTGATGGCATATAATTTGTTTTAGTTTGTCTTGATTAGTAAAGAGAGTACTCCTAATGGTCATAGGTGCGGGGTTTAACTCTCACACTCGATAATGAGGGGCCACTATCCAATTTAGTTATGTTCTTAGTTGATTAGTAAATTTTGATTAGTAAATTTTGCATGACTATCCAATTTATATCTTCTTTTAACCAATGCGTTTAGTGCAATACGACAATCTCACTTTTACTATATGCAATCAAATAGGTTGTATTATTTTTTGTAGATATGTATCTGCTAACTTAGTAATAATTTAAATGTGTTTGGTTGTATTATATGAGTTCGGAGATTATTAGAGAGCTGCTAATTAGAAAGTTGCTCAATACTTTGTCAAGAGAATTTTGAGGCACTCAAAACGCCCACACGAGTATGTATCTCTTCTTTATGTGTTTATTGGAATGTTGCGTTGTGCAAATAGGTAAAGCGTTTCCCACAATAATTCAATGCTAAGAATGGTTAAGATATTCCCACAACACTTCACTGCCCTATTGATTGAAATGGGGCTACAAGTGTTGTGGGACAGTGCATCATTCGGCTCGCTAAAATTTGAGGCATTCATGTTATTAATATTATAAGATACAGCGCTGAATAGTTTTGATGAGTTGATCACATGCTTTTGTAAGTTCTGATTTGAGTCATTTCCATGTTTCTTCTTATTTGCAATTTTGTGGACTGAAAATTAAAGACATCAGTTTGGGGGACAAAAAATTATAGGCACTCAGATATTTGTTTGCTTTTAACTTTTTAATATATGATTTTTAGTTTTGATCTACATAGGCAGGGGATAAATTTCATGGCGACTTCGAAGCTCTAGGCTCCAGCTGAAAGGAATTGTTGCTTCTATTCCAACACATATCAAACAAGAAAGTAAGGATTCCTCTTCATTTTGGGAAAACAAAGGAGCTACAAAACGTACTACAAATCCTAATGATGTCCCTTTTCCATGCAAAGTGAAGATGCACACTATAAGAGGTTACGAACTTGAGGTACATACTCACAAAGACTAGCTTCTATTTTTACTAACTTGAATTCTTATATGAATGAGTATGCGTTGGATCTTCTTATTCAAATCATGCATGGAGTTTCTTATATGAATGCGTAGGTTCAAATTTCCTGTGTATTAAGTCCCTTAATGTGTTTTGTTACGACATTGTCATATGTTAATATGTGCAGAAACTTAGAGCTTATTGATATGAATAGTTTATTAGAGGGATTTGGAAAAGGCACGAGGGTAGTGCTTTGAGATTTTTTTAGTTTATTGGCGTTCAAATTAGGCGATATGAGTTTTTAGAAAAAGGCATGAGTGTTGTGGGAATCCTGACAGTTTCAATTCATTTTATATTGTTTACAAAAATCTGTTCAAACTATGCACGAGTTTTGGTTGGCACTAAATTAGTAGATGAAAATACGCCGGCGTATGTTAGCCTACATTTGAAAATGACGGAGATGCAGTAGGGTTCACCACCAAACTAAAAAAGGTACTTGAGGAGTAAATTATAAATATATGCTTTCATTTTTTATTCCATTTGCAGTTATGAAGTAATATATAATATCAATTTATTTACTACTGCAACTTGCCAACTTGACAACCTATTCTGTTTTTCAAAATTGAAGTGATAAGAATGTTTATAACAGAATTAGGAGCTGGAGTACTGATATGGTTGAAATATATTGGTAAAACAATTGGAATTCCGATAAAAGTGACTTACAAAGTGATAATGTAGGGATGTGCTTAAGAGTGTGCGTGAAATTACTTTTGAATGTTACTCAGTATGCCTAAACGCATTTGTAATTCTGCTCAAGTGCATTTTAATTTAGCATACATAGGTAATTCTGCTCAAGTGGAAATTACTTTTGAATGTATGATGTTTTTATTGGATTATGAGAATGCTTTTGACCAATTGAATAACATAATCAATAGTTCTTTTGCTGTGGTTTCTAAAACCAGCTCCAATAGAAGACTTTTGATTTCAATTTATTCTGCCTTAGATTTCAAATCTCTCCCTATTAAATATTTTGGACGCCTCTTTTTAAAGATATAATGAATATTATCTATTTATCCAAAGTCATTGCAAATATTAGAATTAGATTAAATAGTTTAAACTCTAAATTTCTTTCATAAGGAGGTAGATTGATTATGATGAAGCACGCACTTTCTTTTATTCCAATTCGTACATTAGTTTTTCTTAATCCTCCTCAATAGGTTATGATTAGAATTGAAATATCATTCTCTAAATTATTTTGGGCAGGGCCTATTGTAATATGATATTCATGTGGTTTTCAAAACTATGATTTTGAATTTCATTGCTATAGAAGACAAATAAGGAAGCTGAGTTAAGTTGTTTGATAAACTAAAAAGTGTCCCCACCGATCTTAAGTAGATTATCTTGCAAGAAGAATTTTTTATTTTTTTATTTTTTATTACAATATCTGGATATAATGGGGTAAACAAAATTAGATACAGTTACAAATGCGTGATCTGCTGTATACAGATACTGGCATCAGTTACTGTATCAGTGTTATAATGCTGGCTGAGTTAAAGATGTTGAAGAGAAGCCGAGGGAGGAAATTATTGTGGACAGACGAACTGACAATGAGCTTCAATTTGACCTGCTACAGAATATCGTGTGTACATTATATCTCTGATCAACAGTGAGGATCAATCGGGGAAAGAGAAGAAGATGATGGCTGAGATGATGCAAGTCAGCATGCATCAAAGGGCTCTGGTATTCACCCCTGCTTATCTACCAACCAGTAGCTGTGCTTCTGAAGCACCTTCTGAAGTTCCTTCTAAAGTTCCATGAAAGAAAATTATAGCAAGGTAGTTATTCAGAGATTGCCTCAATGGAAGAAGTAATTTCCAAAATAATTGTTGTGGGCATTATCATTGAGCTGGACACTTGCTAGAGCATTATGTTCAAATTACAATTATATTCGAGTTGATATAAAGTAATTTTGAAATATATTTTCTCTCTTTTGTAATACTTATTAACATTTGAAATCTGAAAAATAATTTGTTTGCTATTTTGTAGGTATTCACATTTGTCATCTGCAGATTTTGTAAGGGCCAAAAAAGAATTGTCATTTTTATTTACCAAGAGTAAATTTTTTATTGAGTATTATGCGGGTTGTTGTATCTTATTCCTTTTTTTCTAGAGAATTTGTTTAAATTTGTTTTAGTTAGAAAAATTTATGGTTGTATCATTGTGTGTAGTTGCAATTTTGCAGTTGTGAATAAAAATGAATATCACATATGATGTTTATCAATTTATATTAAAAATATTGGTGGTGTGAATATTAATGGATTTTCGTCGAGCCTCGCAATTCCATCCATGAGCCTCACATTCATAAAGTGGTATTGTCATAACTGATTGCAGCGATAGTACACCTGCTATCTGTATACATGTCGATCACATTTTCTTATCAAAATTAAAAAGGGTAAATTATATATATTATTTTTTTGGCCCCACACATAGTATACACACCGACCACAAAAAAATGCAACACTTTGTTTGGCTTCTCAAGGTGATAAGACCCCCATACCTCTCATTGCATAGCGATATAGCTCCTTTTTGTATTTTGGCAAGATGTGGCCTCTATAATTGCCAAAAAGGAGTTAAAACTAAAAGAAAGATTTGAATTAAGAAAAATAACGAGTTAAATGAAGAAAATATATCTCGACATTAAATGTAGCAAATATTTTATCACCCCACCCCGGGAAAATATTATGAATTACCCATCTTTATTGAAAAATAACAAAATGGGTGTTAAAAAATTTGAAAAAATAAATTATTTTATTATTATTATTATTTGGAGATAAAAATAGTTTATTCGAAAATAATAATAAAAAAATGTTTTTATTATTATTTTCTCTTTGTTGTTTTTAAGTTTTGAACAGAAAAAATAGTGACAATCCCAAAATGTTTTTTTATTTTTTAGTTTATTTATTAAAAATTATTTTTAGCTATTTTTAATAGAGAAACGGTAAACATTTTCAAAACAATTTTTAACTATTTTCTATGAACATTATGTTCTTTTATTTGCTTTGGAGTTAAAAAACATTAAATACTTTGGAAATTTTGTCCGGGACCAAAATTTTCACCGTTTTGCAATTACGTGCTTTGAAAATTTTTGTCGTTTTGCAATTATATACTTTGAAATTTTCGTCGTCCCTTTCGGCACGGGAATATATGAAGAATCTACTCCCGTGTTTCGAACTCAAGACCAGCCGTAGCTTTGGTGAGGGCATTTTCCATCGAACTAAGGCACGGCTTTATGATTTTCCAAATTATCAACGTGCCTTCAGGCACGGGTATACCCTATATATATATATATATAGTAGGAAACTTATGTATGTCATAAGATTGATTGATGATGTCATCTAATATGAGTTTTTTTGCAATATCTATTTTGCCCTTGAAAATTTTGATTTCCCCCCCCCCCTTTTTACACACTCTAATTTGTATTCCCCTCTCTTCAAAATTCAAAAACGAGGGCAAAATAGTATTTGACCCATTCCCTCCCATTATCTCATTTTCCAAACCTACCCGTCATTCTTACTTTTCACCCTCACTTTACTCTCTCTCACTCCCTCTCTCAGCTTTACATTCAACAATGCAAGAAGGTCTTGCAATCACTTTTAATCTTCCTACCGCACCACGCAAGAAGTTCCTGCAATCTCTTTTAATCTTCATCCCCTTGGTAGATTCATGTTTATTTGACTTTATAATTATGGATTTGGGTTTGGAGTTTTTGTGAAAGTCTAATGTTTTTTATGCATAACTAACTATATTTTCTATTTTCAGATGAAACCGGATTTTACTCTTCGAGTCTAAGGTATACCATCCATTTTTCTCTATGTTTGGTTTATCACTTTCTTAGATCATAAAATTCTTTCTCTGTTGTTTATTACTAATTATACGGTTCCATTTTTTCAACTAATTTTTTTATTTCTTTTTTTCAGGGTTTTTTTAAATAATGGTTGAGCACTTACACATTTTGAAAGATTTAGTCAGGATTTTTCACCATTGAGAAGCATACAACTATCTCCTCCTTTCTGTAGCATGTTTTTTCACATATAAGGTTGCCATTTGATACAGGGTGCTTAATTTATTGAAATTACAAAGTTATGCATATATAGATTTTATTGGATTTTAGCTTCATTGTTTTTAGCTTCATTTGATACAATCGTTTTTAGCTTCATTTATTTTTACCTTCATTTGATTTTAACTTCATTTGATACAGGTTGCCATTGGATTTTATCGAATTTTAGCTTCATTAATACAAATGTGTTTGAAATTTGAACATTTGTGAAAGTTGAGTTTGATACACGAAGCTAGGAAATCTTTTGATAACCACACCATCAAAAGCTAGGAAATCTGATTGAGTTTAGAGGCTAATACTATGACCCTATTTGTGAATAACCGCTTAAATTTGGATTGTGTTTCAGAATTTCTAGACTTGGTATTTATGGTAGCTTTAGTTTTGTTCGATTTATGTTTGACGGCATATAATTTGTTTTAGTTTGGTTTGATTGGTAAAGAGAGTACTCTTAATGGTCATAGGTGCGGGGTTTAACTCTCACACTCGATAATGAGGGGCCACTATCCAATTTAGTTATGTTCTTAGTTGATTAGTAAATTTTGATTAGTAAATTTTGCATGACTATCCAATTTATATCTTCTTTTAACCAATGCGTTTAGTGCAATACGACAATCTCACTTTTACTATATGCAATCAAATAGGTTATATTATTTTCTGTAGATATGTATTTGTTAACTTAGTAATAATTTAAATGTGTTTGGTTGTAATATATGAGTTCGGAGATTATTAGAAAGCTGCTGATTAGAAAGTTGCTCAATACTTTGCCAAGAGAATTTTGAGGCACTCAAAACGGCCACACGAGTATGTATCTCTTCTTTATGTGTTTATTGGAATGTTGCGTTGTGAAAATAGGTAAAGCGTTTCCCACAACAATTCAATGCTAAGAATGGTCAAGGTATTCCCACAACACTTCGTTGCCCTATTGATTGAAATGGGGCTACAGGTGTTGTGGGACAGTGCATCATTCGGCTCGCTAAAATTTGAGGCATTCATGTTATTAATATTATAAGATACAGTGCTGGATAGTTTTGATGAGCTGATCACATGCTTTTGTAAGTTCTGATTTGAGTCATTTACATGTTTCTTCTTATTTGCAATTTTGGGGACTGAAAATTTAAGACATCAGTTTGGGGGACAAAAAATAACAGGTAGTAAGATGTTTGTTTGTTTTTAACTTTTTAATATATGTTTTTCAGTTTTGATCTACATAGGCAGTGGATAAATTTCATGGCGACTTCGAAGCTCTAGGCTCCAGCTGAAAGGAATTGTTACATCTATTCCAACACAAATCAAATAAGAAACTAAGGATTCCTCTTCATTTTGGGAAAACAAAGGAGCTGCAAAACCTACTACAAATCCTAATGCTGTCCCTTTTCCATGCAAAGTGAAGATGCACACTATAAGAGGTTACGGACTTGAGGTACACAGTCACAAAGACTAGCTTCTATTTGTACTGAGATGAATTCTTATATGAATCAGTACGTGTTGGATCTTCTTATTCAAATCATGCACGGAGTTTCTTATATGAATGAGTATGTTCAAATTTCCTGTGTATTAAGTCCCTTAATGTGTTTTGCTATGACATTATCATATGTTAATATGTGCAGAAACTTAGAGCTTATTGATATGAATAGTTTATTAGAGGGATTTGGAAAAGGCACGAGGGTAGTGCTTTGAGATTTTTTTAGTTTATTGGCGTTCAAATTAGGTGATATGATTTTTTAGGAAAAGGCACGAGTGTTGTGGGAATCCTGACAGTTTCAATTCATTTTATATCATTTACAAAAATCTGTTCAAACTATGCACGAGTTTCGATTGGCACTAAATTTGTAGATGAAAATAGGCTAGCGTATGTTAGCCTACATTTGAAAATGACGGAGATGCAGTGGAGTTCACCACCAAACTAAAAAAGGTACTTGAGGAGTAAATTACAAATATATGCTTTCATTTTTTCTTCCATTTGCTGTTATGGAGTAATATATAATATCAATTTGTTTACTACTGCAACTTGCCAACTTGACAACCTATTCTTTTTTTTTAAATTGAAGTGATAAGAACGTTTATAGCAGAATTTGGTTTTGGAGTACTGATATGGTTGAAATATATTGGTAAAACAATTGGAATTTCGATAAAAGTGACTTACAAAGTGATAATGTAGGGTTGTGCTTAGGAGTGTGCGTGAAATTACTTTTGAATGTTACTCAATATGCCTACACTCATTTGTAATTCTGCTCAAGTGCATTTCATTTTAGCATACATAGGTAATTCTGATCAAGTGGAAATTACTTTTGAATGTTATGATGTTTTTATTGGATTATGAGAATTCTTTTGACCAATTGAATAACATAATCAATAGTTCTTTTGCGGTGGTTTCTAAAACCAGCTCTAATAGAAGACTTTTGATTTCAATTTATTCTGCCTTAGATTTCAAACCTCTCCCTATTAAATATTTTGGATGACCTCTTTTTAAAGATATAAGGAATATTATCTATTTATCCAAAGTCATTGCAAACATTAGAATTAGATTAAATAGTTTAAACTCTAAATTTCTTTCATAAGGAGGTGGATTGATTATGATGAAGCATGCACTTTCTTTTATTCCAATTCGTACATTAGTTTGTATTAATCCTCCTCAATAGGTTATGATTAGAATTGAAATACCATTCTCTAAATTATTTTGGGGAGGACCTATTGTAATATGATATTCATGTGGTTTTCAAAACTCTGATTTTGAATTTCACTGTTGTAGAAGACAAATAAAGAAGCTGAGTTAAGTCGTTTGATAAACTAAAAAGTGCCCCCACCGACCTTAAGTAGTGTATACTGCAAGAAGAATTTTTTATTTTTTTATTTTTTATTACAATATCTGGATATAATGGGGTAAACAAAATTAGAGACAGTCGCAAATGCGTGATCTGCTCTTTACAGATAATGGCATTAGTTACTGTATCTGCGTCGTAATGCTGGTTGAGTTGAAGCTGCTGAAGAGAAACCGAGGGAGGAAATTGTTGTGGACAGGCGAACTGATAATGAGCTTCAATTTGACCTGCTAGAGAATATCGTGTGTACATTATATCTCTGATCAACAGTGAGGATCAATAGGGGAAAGCGAAGAATATGATGACTGAGATGGTGCAAGTCAGCATGCATCAAAGGGCTCTTGTATTCACCCCTACTTATCTACCTACCACTAGTTGTGCTTCTGAAGCACCTTCTGAAGTTCCTTCTAAAGTTCCTTTAAAGAAAATTCTAGAAAGGTAGTTATTCAGAGATTGCCTCAATGGAAGAAGTAATTTCCAAAATAATTGTTGTGGCTATTATCATTGAGCTGGACACTTGCTAGAGCATTATGTTCATATTACAATTATATTCGAGTGGAGATAAAGTAATTTTGAAATATATTTTCTCTCTTTTGCAATAGGTATTAACATTTGAAATCTGAAAATAATTTGTTTGCTATTTTGTAGGTATTCACATTTTTCATCTGCAGATTTTGAAAGAGCCAAAAAAGAATTGTCATTTTTATTTACCAAGAGTAAATGTTTTATTAAGTATTATGAGGGTTGTTGTATCTTCTTCATTTTTTCTAGAGAATTTGTTTAAATTTGTTTGAGTTCGAAAAATTTATGGTTGTATCATTGTGTGTAGTTGCAATTTTGCAATGGTGAATAAAAATGAATGTCACATATGATGTTTATCAATTTATATTAAAAATATTGGTTGTGTGAATATTAATGGATTTTCGTCGAGCCTCACAATTCTATCCATGAGCCTCACATTCATAAAGTGGTACTGTCATAACTGATTGCAGTGATAGTGCACCTGCTATCTGTATACACGCCGACCACATTTTCTTATCAAAATTAAAGAGGGTAAATTATATATATTATTTTTTTGGCCCCACACATAGTATACACGTCGACCACAAAAAAATGGAACACTTCGTTTGGCTTCTCAAGGTGCTCAGGCACCCATACCTCTCATTGCATAGCGATATAGCTCATTTTTATATTTTGGCAAGATGTGGCATTTGTAATTGCCAAAAAGGAGCTAAAACTAAAACAAAGATTTAAACTAAGAAAAATAAAGTGTTAAATGAAGAAAATATATCTCGGCAATAAATGGAGCAAATATTTTATCACCCAACCCCCGGGAAAATATTATGAATTACCCATCTTTATTGAAAAATAACAAAATGGGTGTTAAAAAATTCGAAAAATAAATTTTATTATTATTATTATTTGGAGATAAAAATAGTTTATTCGAAAATAATAATAAAAAAATGTTTTTATTTTTATTTTCTCTTTGTTGTTTTTAGAACCTTGATATCCATATCCATATAATATAACGCCATATGGGGATGGCAAAGAAGCATGTATGATATTTTTGACATTTCATGCCCATGCATGAAATGTCATGCTAAAAGCTGTTTTTTTTTTTAAATAGTTTTTTTAATAAATACATATGGATCTTTTTAACTATTTTTTTTATTTTAATTTTAATTTTTTTATGGATTGGGTTTTATCACGGGGGTAAATTTATCACCGTACCCTCGGCACGGGTATCCGCTATATAAATAAATAAATATATATATATATATATATATATATATATATATATATATATATATATATATATAGATGGTTTTAAATTCTTAAATTTACCATCTGCACTCAAGATTATAATTAATCCTGGAAAAAAATATATATATGAACGAAAGCTGACTGCTGGGTTTGTGTTGAGTCCATGTCTTATGTGGTACCGTATTAAGTAATCGTAAAGTAGTGGGGAGGCATTTTAACAATGATAATGAAGCTCGCATCATTGCATTAAGGAATCAGGAAAACTTTACATGTTAATTTCTTGTTGAATCTCTTGTTATATCCCGTTCTGTAAGGAAGCTCATGCACTAAAGCGCTTTGTCCTCTTTTTCATTTTCTGTAAAACCTTTTATGGTTTAGTCGATTTGTGCCCTTTTCAAGAATCAGGACAAACTTGAACAACTGTACCATCGCACTGAAGTGTTACGAGATTAATTTTTTAGGCTACTAATAGCAACTTTCTTTATGTACAATGTCCTATACATATAGTTTGAAACTTGTCAGGCTAGCATATAATTGGAAGAGATTTCTCCGTCTTCAATCTTTTAACACAGGATCATAACTACATGTGGTGAAGAGATACTATTTGCAAATTTTAACTCTTCGAAACTTGTATATATAAAATCAATTCAGAGGGTCAATTCATTAAATGTCTTACCGGATTTGGCAACTCAAAGTCATGACATAATGACGTGGATGGAGCCACGTCAAATAAAAAACAATGACTCACCACTTTTACTCTCCAATTTTACTCAGTCAGAACCCAAATCCCCCCCCAAAAAAAGTTATTTACCCGAGTGGTCTAAACTATTTTAATGCTATCGGCTTAGTTCCTAAATAATTTGTTTAACCTTTGCGGCCCTAAACTACGAAAAACTTCAAATAGAAAATAAAAACATAATATTTTATTTTACACGAACGCGATCCAAATAAAAAATAATTTTATGTTGTGTTATTTTTTACGTTAAGTAAAAAATAATTTGATACGAGCATTTTATTTTTGTCCCGATCGTGTTTGGCAAAGTAATATAATTTCATATCATGTTGTATTTTATTTGGACAATGTTTGTGTTAATTACAAAATGGTTTCGCGTTGAATTTTAATTAGGTCGTCTTTTTGTTAGCTAAAAGAAATACTATTTCGTGTTGAGTCACGTTCTATTTGGTTAGTGTTTGTATTTTTTAAAGATTCCGTGCCGTGCTTCAATTAGGCCATGCTCGTGTGAGGTTTAAAGAATATGACTATATCATGTCGTGTTTTATTTACTAGTGTTTTTGTTAGGTAAAAATGATGTTGTGTTGCCGGGGGGGGGCACTTGACCCCCCTCCCCCCAATAACACCATAGCTCTGTCGCTAAATACGATAAAAAAATATTTTTACCTAATAACAACATGAGAAAAAATGCGGCATGGTATAAAGTCATATTTTTTTAACCTAATAAACGCAGTCTAACTAAAACATGACAGAGAATCTTACAAAAAAATGACTAACACGAACCAAATAAAACGTGCCTCAACATGAAATCATAGTTTTTACCTAACAAAAGACGACTCAATTAAAATACGACGCGAAAGCATTTTTTAACTAGCACGAACGTTGTCCAAATAAAATCAGACGTGATATGAAATCACATTATTTTATCTAACACGAACGCGAGCAAAGTAAAATGCTCGTGCTGAATCTTTTTTTACTCAACATAAAATCATTTTTCATTTGGGTCGCGTTCGTGTAAGGTAAAATAATATCATTTCAATTTTTATTTGGAGTTTTTCATAGTTTAGGCGCTGAAAAGGTTAAAACAGTTACTTAGGGACTAAACTGATCCCATTAAAAAGAGTTAAGAGCACTAGGGCAAATAACTCTATTTTTAATTTGGGTTTGGGTTTCGACTGGGTAATATTGGAGAGTAAAAGTGTTGGTTTTTTGTTTTCTATTTGACATGGCTCCATCCACGTCATTATGTCATGACTTTGGGTTGCCAGATCCGATCGCTGTACTGTTACTCTTGTAAAAATGTAGGCGCAGAGAACTGAGATGAACAGAAGATTACTCAATTCAATTTTGTTTTTGAAAGCATTAATGAGCTTGAAAATAGTGTAAAGCTTTGCGTAATGCATAATGCTAGGTGAACACATTTTAAGAATGCATTTGGAAATGTCATTTGTGGACACTTGATAGGAGTATATACCACTAAATGTGTCAACTAATGACACGTGTTATGTATCCCCAAATATGTCTTTCTGGCATTAACCTTGTGTAATATATCCAACCAATTGGGTTCGGATAGTTACTAAAACTTCTACTGTTGTCTAATGCAAGCTTAGGAAGCTTACTTTGTTTGTATTATTTTATTATGCATATTAATAACACCGACAATTGAATTGGAGTTAAATAAGGCCACGAACTTAAAATATGTTTAAAAGTGACTCTCTTAGATCAAACTTCAATGGAAAACATCTTAGAAACTTGTTAATTTGGAGTTTGATAATTGGTGCCGTCACTAGGTTCTTACAAAAACCCGTGAATCAAGTCTTTAGTTTATTCCCACATACACAAAACAGACTCTTACAAACTTATTAATTGCATTGTCATCTAGTCTCTATGCAAGGGGAGAAAGCCCTACTTGTAGCCCACAAAATTAATTACGGAAAATGATGGCACGGAGAACGTCACAATCAATAATGTCGTGTATTTTGATTGAAATTGGTCCCCAAATGGATTGCCAACCTCAGACTTCCACTTTAAACACCCAACAAAGCATGGACGGTATATCTTGAGGTCTTTCTTTCTCGCGAAGGTCCCAAAGCTACATGCTTCTCTAGTTATCGCCCAGAGTCCATTTTATATTATGTTTATATGGTCAGCTGCCATAAACTATTATTTTTTAAAATTTACAATTGTTACGTCATGTCACATATGTTCATTTTTCATCGTTACGTACAGGGGTGGTTTTGAGCATGTGCAAAGTGAGCGATCGCACGGGGCCTCCCGTTGATCCGTTTTTATTACTTATATATTGAGGGCCATTTTTTATATCAATACAAGTAAAAAGGGCCTATTTTACAATTTTTGCACTGGAGCCTTGTCAATTTTTATCAATATCAGGACCGGCCTTGGTTACGTAGTTGAACTAATTTAAATCACTAAACAATGCATTTATTAATTCATGTAGCATTACTCAATTGTAAAATGTCATATGTGACACCATTTGCCTAATGTATATTTTCGATGTTTATTTTACATTTTATTTCTAACTTTAAACCACTCTAAAGTCGTACCTCTCCCAAAGCAATGTAGTTTTTTTTTTTATTGCAAAATGAGGTAAATCAACAATTCGCAAAGGACGGACACATATCTTCATCGCCATGAGTCGTGCATCGTGATATTACTACAACCACTTGTGATGCTTGATGAGTGTCCAAATGTACAACACAGACTCAGAAGTTCGCTTCCAATCTATATAATCAAGTGAGTGTGTATTAGATAGTTGTTTATTAAATTTATCTCATTGAGTTATTATAATGTAATATTATCCAATTAATTATAGTGTAAAAGATTAATTAAATTAATATAAATTTATTTAAATATATATTGGAATTAATTATATTATATATTGTTAATTTAATTATATATAAAATCGAATTAACTTTAACTAATATATAATTAATGTGAGTGCAAGAAATATCACAATAAACAATAATGAACGCAGAAAGTAAAGATCACATACACAACAACGATATACGTGGTTCGGCAACTTGCCTACGTTCACAAAGAGGTTATTGCATTTTTATTAGTGTCTCTCAATGCTCGAGTTTTTCATCTCTTTGCTTCGGATCAGGGTTTATAATTTATGGATGTATACAATCAAAGTTTGAGTTGTTCAAGTAACACGATAATCACGTGGATAACCCGTGGTGTTCTTGGATATCTCCTCCGAGATTGTTGGTAACCAATTTGAGTATATCCGTAAGTGCTTGAGTGTATGTACGAATAATGGATTTGTGCCGAGTAGTTCCTCTTCGCAGGTTGAGTTGGTCGGCTACTCTTCTGAGCCAAGATAAATGGGTCCCCACAATTGCCCATAAAATTTTTGAGCTGAATATTTGGGCCAATAAATTTTAATTGAATTGAAGACCCATAACTTGAAATTCTATTTTCAATATTAGAGTGACATTTTTGCAATTTTGGCAAACTCATAAGGGTATGCACACCCAGAGCTAACACACCATGGTATACTTGTGTTTTCGTTGAAGAAGTGAGGGTATGCTGGTTCGATAAGTTAAATAAACAGATAAAATCCTCCTTGGATGTCATGTTTCATGATTAGCTCGAACTTCAAACTGGAGATACATCTCCTTCGTTAGCTGTCTTTCAAGCTTTCCTTCGTCTACTGAGTTTTCAATGCTTTATTCTTCAGCGTTTTGTTTCCTTCAGAGCTCTCATCAATTCTTGTAAGTTATGTTTATCCTTTCTTAGTTTTCCTCTTTCGTGATTGTGCTTTGACTGTAGTTAGTTTTTTTTTTGTTATATCATTCATGGCGTAACTAGATAACAAGTCGATAGCAAGAGTTTAGGAAAACCGATAATATTCCAGACTGGGTTGAAATCGATAGTTCCCCTCTCCCTAAAGATGTTCGTGACATTGAAGGGGGGGGGGGGGGGCACTGGATTCACACCCTATTGATCACCCAAGGTGAGTTAACATTTCCTCCAAATCCTCTTTATCTTAAATTCTTCAAATACTTTGACGTTGTCCCTACTTAGCGTGCCCCCAATGTTTGGAAGATTCTAAATGGGGTACATATAATAAACACACTATATGGAACCAACCTGGGTCTTTCTTAAATCTGCTACTGCTATTCTTGGTCACACACCAATGATGGTATTTTGTATTTAAAAACCATGAAAGTTAATAGGGTCCTAGTGGTAAACCTCCCAAATCCTCACAAGGATTACTGGGATCACGGGTTTATTGCTAGAATTTGGCAATGTCCTCCCCTACTTGAGGGCGAGAAGCGCAACGACCCTTGGGTTCCTGACTAGGGGGAGGATCAGATAGGCCACTTTCATTTATTCTTCTATCTTCTTATTGTTTCTTCCTCTTTTGTTCGTATATTCTATGCTTCTACGTTCCCTGTCTCCTGACTGGTATTTTTCTCCTTTTGTTTTGCAGATCACACTAAAAATCAAGAGCCTGATTTGAGCGAGGTGAGCGTGCCTGATCTCTTGAAATCTCCAGGAAATAAAAAGAAACTTACAAACGATAATCATCCATGTTCTGCATCTTATTTGCTTGAGTATAAAAACACTACAAGCAGGTTCATTATTCAGATGGTCAAAAAAGTCCATGTCTTAGAGGCATCTAAAGTTAGGCCTAATGAAATAATTGTCTTAGAGAAGGAGGAGGAAGAAGAAGATGAGGAAGAAGAAGAAGATATGGCTCCCCCTATGAAGAGGAGAATGCTGAGGCTTGATGATAATGAGGATCAAGTAGTTCTGTTCGATCAGATCACGTCTTTGAAGAGGTCAGAGGTCGATTCCCCTAGGGCTAGTAGCTTTAGCCCAGGAGCTAAGGGAGAGAAAATAGAAGAAGATGAAGAGAGAAGAAGAAGAAGAGAGAAGGAAAGAGAGAGAAGGAGAGAGAAAGAGAGACGAGACCAAGAGAAAGTTGTTCTTAAAGGCCCCTATAGTCCCTTTCCACACTGTTGATGCTGAGGGGGCTGGCGTGGGTAACACTCCTACTCTTGCCCTTGATCTGATGAAGGGGTTGTTCTCGCTATTGATCGAGAGATTTCTTCATGATTGGGGGCGTCCCATCTTTCTCTTAAGTCTGCTCAAGGACTTGTCTTTCTTTTCCATTATGCAGTTCTTGTCTGACTTTAAAACTCTTTTGGATGATTATACCGACCAGGCCAAAAGTAATTAAGAGCTAAGAGATGCTCTGAAAAAGACTTTGTTGGTGGTCGCGTAGCGTGAGAGCAGGAGAAGGAGAAATTGACAAAGGCGTATGTTAATCTTCAGGTGTCCAAGAACGCAGTGGTCACATAGAAGGAAGAGCTGGCCAAGGAAAACCGAAGTCTTCCTGGTAAGGTTAAGAAGTTGGAGGAAGGGCTCTAGAGCGATAAGGATGGAAGTTATACTGAAGGATGGAACACCGCCTACGATGATGTTGCGATCTAGTTGGACTATACGAAGAAGGTGGACTTCAAAAAAGGTTGGGACCAAGTATTGGGAGCTGCGGGACTCCTTTCGATTTTAAGATTTTCACCTTTCATTCTCTTGAGCCTAACCCCTTCACAGAGGAAGAGAAGAATACCGGTCAGCCGGATGACCACATTGAGATTGTGTCTGCTGAGGTTCGAGTAACTACTGACCAAGACAAGAGGGTTATCGAGAAGGGGACGACAGTGGTAGAATCCGAGCAGGTGAAGGAGTAGGGATTTTAGATTAGGAGTTTTTTCCCTATTTTTACAACTTTTTGATGCCCTGTAATCTTCTTTTTTGTTCTGACTATAATGGCCTCTGGCCCCTCTTTTACTAATGAATGAAAGAGAACCCTTTTGCTTATATTGATTCATACCTTTCATGTGTATTGATATTTATTTGTAACTTTATTTATTGTGTTACTTGTAGCTTGACAAGGACTATATTCCCCTACTTCAAGGGTGAGAATGATCCTGGGATCCAACATTAGTTACCAATCTCATAAGGCGTTTGTAAAAATATTCAAGTCTTTGAGGGAAAGGACTGAGCAATACAAAAATCAGTTCAAACTGGTCTCCAAGTTGAAGGATGATCTTCAAGTCATAGAGGAGATCGGTTATACAGTTCAAGATGAGTTGTGAATGGCATGAGTGCCAAACTTATGGAGACTAGCGAAGTGGACCAAGTGGGTGAAGTGCTCAAAGTCGATAATGATGCCTCGAGGAAGGAGGTTGCTACGTTAAAGGGAAATGTTCAAAGAGAATATATGATTGTTATTGGATTTCATAGGGACATCATGAGGCTGACACAGTTATTCTGGATGGGCCCTCGAGAAGCCTGGGAAGATTGTTATAATGTGGCTGGACTGATACCCCAGTAAGGCTGAAGGAGGTAGAAGATCTCGCCTTCGCTCATGGGTAGTTGAGCACCCTTAGGAAGATTAAGACGCCTAAGTAATTTGTCATGTGGTACAAATACCAAGTCGAGTGTGTATCCTACTATCATAACCCTTTCTCAAAGGATAACAGGTGGATCCCAATTGATGCTACCCCTACGCAACTCCTAGATAATTACCCCGAAGACGATGTGAAGGTATTTGCTCCTAACCTAGATGATGTCTGAAGAGAATGTATTGTGGATTACCCTTGCCCGTCATCTTGTGATGTTTTAGGTCTTTTTATATTTTATCTTGATATAATTGTACTTCCCAATTTTTATGAATATAAAGCTTAATTTATTAACTTGTTCCATATTTTGAGCATATGCTGACTAAACATTAGCTAATAATTGCCTTTATGTTTGAACTGGAAATATCTGTTACTCATCAACTACTTAAGATCTATATTGAACAAGCAATACTATTTTACAATCTTAGGCCTTTTGCCATTTAAATGGGCTAGTACTTTGGTTTGATCATTTTAGATTTTTCAGCCTACTAAATGATATTAAGAAAAAGTGTTAACCATTTGATATCATGTGTTTGAACATTATCCCAGTCCAAGATGACTTAGTAATATCATTCCATCTACTTTACCTTAGTTGTGTCGTCACACTCCCTTAGGCCTAAGTGAAATGATGGCGAGAATGCACCTGGTCGATGGGTCATCTGCCTGAGCAGGCTTTTTGCAACCAATGTAGTTAGTGACCAGCCTAAGTTGACTTTGTTGCCTAAGGATCACCTGTAGGGATTTTATTATTTTCGGGGAAACTAATGAGGTCTATTGTGTTTACGATAAAGACCCGAGGGTTATAGTAATTGAAACACTTTATTAACTTATTATAACTACTGCAAACCCTACTCTACACATGATATTCCTTGATTGAAATAAGTTGAACAACTTGTTGTAATCCCCCAGAGTTTTGCTATGCAAGAGGGAGTTATCATTTGGAAAGGGTGCATAATAATGAGATGCGATCAAGAAATTCGAAGCAACCAATATATAACATCAAAGTGTGAGAGCCAACTGCCTTTATTCATTGAATAATAACTTGCAGGAGGAATAAGTTTGAAATAAAAAAAAAATTCATAAACTAAATGTGATAATAGAAGATAAAAAAGACTAAAAGTAGAACTTCTTAAGATTAGTTTCATTCCACGCTCTTAGTATCTCCCTGCCCTCCAGCCTTTCCAAGTGATATGCTCCTTAAAGGTCATCCCTTATCACCTTAAAAGGTCCTTTCCAGTTTGGTCCCGTATTGCTATCTGATGGTTTCACCACACTACCGAGCACGTTTCTTGTGACATAGTCTCCTACTAGAAACTTTCTTGGATTGAATTTCTTGTTATATTATTTGTCCAGTTGCTGTTTGTGACACCCCGCCTAATAAAATACCGGGCGATCACTCCTATATAAAATTAAAACAGGAGTCTCATATGGATAATTCTTAGCATCACTGTCGAAAATCCATTTAATTACTAATAACCTATTAGGCCGGTGTCAAAATTTTAACTTTACTACTCTTTTTAACAACTGTAAATAAAACATCCACACAGTTTTGCGGAAATAAAACTGAAATGAAATAAAATGACCGAACACTCGGTCAAAATATACAACCATATCGAATGCTGTACTGAAAGAATAAATAAATGCAATTGGACCATTGGCCCGAATGTGTATACAGTACCTCCTATCTAGAGTACAAGAATGGAAGCGTCTACTGAAATTCATGCACGCATCCACAGCTGCAGCAACCGATGTCTAACTCAAAAGAAGTGCCATCCAGGCATCCCTGTGTCTGGACACACACACACACACACACACACACATATATATATATATATAATATAGCAAGAAAGGAAAAGTAGATAAATGGGCCAGAGCCCAAGTTTTGAAAATATTTAGCAAGTGCATAAATTCCTTATTATTTTGAAAAAGGTTTTATCTCATATTTAAGTTTGGTATCGCACTCCCATGACATACCCCTCACCTCTCCACTAACAGTGCACTCCTAGCGCATCCCTCTAAACATCCTAGTCAAGCTACCCTGCTAAACTAGTCTTTCACCCAACTACTATCAACCCTAGATAGTCCAAGTAATGTACTAAGGGCTAAACTTCACCCCAGTCTCAACGCTATGCCATGTTCGTGTGTGGGGTGTCTCGCACAGTGAAATCCAAACAAGGAACCCCCCGATACACTACTACGCAGCACGGTCGATCGTCGAGATCCGCCAGTACCTCAGTACAGAATATATATAAATATATATACCATAAGAAATACTTATATTAGAGCACTAAGGATTAAACTTATCCCGAGTCTCAACACAATGCCATATTCGTGCGTGGGGCGTCTCGCAAAGCGAAATCCAAATAAGGAACCCCCCCCCAATACACTACTATGCGGCAAGGTCGATCGTCAGGATCCATTAGACCCTCGGTACTCTATTAATCCATATATATACACAAATTACCATACACATCCGGATCTATCTCTCGGACTGAGGATTCATATACCAAGTATTTATCAATACTTTCATTTTTCTCAAAACTTCCCATTTCCTTTCTCATATCCATGAAATGTATTTTAAAAGCCAATTCATTATCATGAATTGCTTTAACAAATTATATAACTTTTGAAAGCCAGTTTTATTATCATAAAAATGCTTTTTCGTTTCAAAATATCCCATTTCCCTTTTTATACTCAGGAAATGTATTCAAAGACATTTTCATTATCATAAAAATGCTTTTATCATATCACATGCTTCCACATCCCTTCTTCCATCCGGGAGTGTTACCGAAGCCAAAACCTTTATCCCATTTCCCTTCTTCCATCCAGGAAATGTAAATTAAAACCAATTTATTATCATAAATTGCTTTAACAAATCTAAGACCGCCCTTCCGGGTTTCCCCACTGGACACGCCCCTAAATGGCTATCATCTTCCAGGGCCTATCAAACAAGACAACCTGGGAACCTACCAACGTCGGGAAGCAGCCATATGCCCGCGGGAAAGTCAAGACCACACCCAGAATCTCCTAACCAACGCAAAACACAATAATCGTTCATATGGCCTATAGGACTATATCCACCCTGCATTCATTAGCCAGGCGGCATCACCATAAACACACAACTTCCCTTATGATAGCGATTTAGGGAGGTGTGTAACCATAATTTATTAATTATGAAAATCATTTACCTTTTTCCATTTTAAAAACATTCATATTTTATTTTCAAAATCATTTATCTCAAATTATACATATACTTGAATCACATAGTATACATATACCATATATTCCTCCTCGAATATATAAATGGCCATATCGGCCATTCCATCTAACGATGACCAATAATCCCAAAGATTCTCTCAAAGAATCATAATAATGCATTCATATTCGCATAATACTAAACCCAAAGTATTTTCTTACGTTAATAAGTAATATATACCAAAATCCCATCTACGGATTCATTTGGATATCTCCAATTATAATGCTCCACACTAAGTGAATTTGTATATCTATATTCCCAATTTATCCTAATTATCTCGTAGGATATACTCAACCAATATCAATATAATTATGTTTTCCTACGCGCATAATTATATAGGCCTAAATGCCCTAGCGAAATATCTCAGGGATTATTCTCCCCCGAATACCCTTAAATTAAATAGGTTGTGGCTTTCCTTCCCACAAACCCAAGGACTACATTTCACTCAAATAGTGATCTAGATGTCCCCACTCTATATTTAGGAACCCGTAATAGTTATCTCCAAATAATTCTAGCCTTAATTCTCCCAATATCAGGTATGATTTCTAACTAACGATTTCGATCTGGGATAGCTTTCCGTAGAAAAATCACTATAAATCCAAAAAAATCAGAAAAATACGCGGTCGGCGCCCACGCTACCGTATCGAAAAGATATACAATTTTTATTTTTTGTCAAAGAGGCTAATTGATCTGCTCCTAGGCCGAATCGATTCAGCAAGGACGCAAGTCACTGTTCATCGTCTTCTCCGAGACGGTTTCGACCATTGAAGCTTCTCCCAAGCTTTTGTCGCCTCACCCAACGTCCTACCACCTCAACCAACTAAAAATACATATATATTAAGGGTTCTAAACATCATAGAACCCTAAACCACCAATTAATTTAGATTAAAACCTAAGTTTCTCCAATTATAAAATTTTAGGGGTTTATTCGTTTTAACTCCCGAAAACCAGTTTTATCCACGAATATCCAACCCAAAATCTTTAGGGTTTAATTTTAACAAACTACGGTATGAGATATTTATGCAAAAATTGAATAAAGCAAGTAAACGCTTGCCTCGTGGATAAAATCCGACGACCTCTAGCCGAATCCCGCGGAGGTAGGCCGGAATCTCCCCTTTTCCTCTTTTTTTCCTCCTCTCTCTTTTCCCTCTCTTCTCTCTTATTTGTTTCTATTTTCTCTTCCCCTCTCACTCTTTATATAGGAAGAAAGGGTTTAAGCACCAAAAATCCAAAAACGACTCGTTTACTCAATTACGAGCCCGTTTAACTCAAAAATTCCCCGAAACGTAGTTTCGACAATCGGACACTCTTTTCTGACTATCTCGGACATTCCGAGACTCTTGGCCCAGTCAAAATTTCCATCCGAGGTACTTGACCACAAATCACTATTGTAACCCAATATAACCAAATGCGGATTTTCCAATTAAAATTTGACCTTTTTGTCAATTTTCTCCACGGAGACATATAATTAAATTATTGCGACGTATGTAGTCCCGAAAGTGATTACAACATTCGTGGAAAATCATTAAATCCTCGAAAATCCCAAAAATCACTATTTCGGGAAATTCCTAAAATCTCCAATTTATATTTAATTATGGAATTTAATTGTCTCCAAAAAGGCGGGTTGTTACATACTCCTCCCCTTACAACGGAATTTCGTCCTCGAAATTCAAATACAACCTACCCCGTCATTCCTAGGATCACTCCAAATCCTAATACCTCAAGGGAATGACACTAACCCAATGGTTCCCAACCATATACAATACGACTACCACAGTCGTAAAGTGACTCCAACATCGTCACCTCGCACCCATCATTTCTAGTGCCTAACAGCATCAACTTCAAATTTATATACTGCGCCCATTCTATTTCAGGCGATATATAAACCAACTTACTAAAGTGCCCATACACCTTTCTAGCCTGTGCACATCTGCACATCCATAGTAAACGTCAGACACGCAACACTCTCTCCGAATAAGGATCTCCTTTCCTCGGTGTAATACTTACATATGGGTCCTCCCAACCCGCGAAATACAATTCTCCTAACCTTGGCACCACTAACTCTATTAACCTTACATCCTAATAATACTAAGGTCTAAGTATTATCCTACCTATGCGAAACGAATGGAATCCTAAGTATGTCCCTAGTGCCCAAGGCCTCCCTCAACTCCCGACAATTGCTTGGTTTCATGCGTGGGACGTCTCGCCAGGGCGAAATCCAAACAAGGAACCCTCCCGTTACACTACTCCCTCGCGTTGTCGATCATCGAGATATAGCGACCCAAGGCACACCAGCGGGACGTCCTAAATCCTACCTACGCTAACCTACGAACGCATGTCTACTATCTTATCCTTTCGCCCATACTGAAGGAAACCTAACCAATCAAAGTGCCCACCTTCTGTAAAAGTGTCGTGAACATAATACCCCAAACATACCTTCTCAAAATTTTCCTTTTCACTAAGGCTGGTTATTATCCTCAAATCAATTTCTCTAAGTCCAACCTCACCCATCCACTTGTGGTGAGGGGACCACTTTAGTGCTTTTCCATGGCACAATATTTCCATAGTATATCAATATCATGTGGCTCATAGCCTATAGTGGTTCATCCACACTATAAGACTTTTCCACAAAACCAACATCCTTGCATCCTATAACAGCTCTCCACTCCCGACGCCGTTAAGAGTCATGTGTGAAGTGTCTCGCAAAGCGAAATCCAAATAAGGAACCCCTCCACACATTGACACTTGACTTCGTCGGTTATGGAGTTCCGTTATTTCAACATGCAACCGTGATATCCCTATCCCCTAATCCAACAAAAAGGTGGTTTGAACTCCTATCTCCAACTAAGAGTCATACCACCTTGCGCTCGCACTAATTTTTAAGTCCTTGCGCAATCAATAATGAGCTTTATCTTCAGCTCAACCATAATCCTGCGGCCTTAAATCATATATATAAGGTCACCATATACTCGAATCACGATAATGAAACCTCTGCCCGTTGAAGTTCCATCTACCCATAACTATAAAGACGAACTCAACCTGTATCCAGTTGAGACACCACAACAACAATCCGTTCCCTCTAGGAACCATGGACACGATAGTCTTGCCATTCTTAGCCTGCTATCGCTCTGAAAATACCAATACATATATACTCACCATAATGTATTATACTCATCATATCACTATACTCGTATAGACATATAAAACGAGTATCACAACCCATATATATATATATATATATATATATATATATATATATATATATATATATATATATATATATATCAACACCCGCGTCTATGGAGAATGAAGGAAAATAAAACTCCGCTACTGTGGAAAGCACATAGGCATACATGATATAATGTTATCGAGATTGCCACAAAACTCAAAATACACACACGAGTCTAGGGATGACGAACACCACGACTTTATCTTGCTACGCCAATTATACCTCTTCCTTCTGAGGTGAAATTTATAACAATAACTTAACCTTGCTCCTTACAGTCATCTTACCGGTCCTCATAACTTCTTTATTAGAAGGAAACTCCACTCCGACCTTCAAACTTATAGCTCCAACTAAGAACCACCTCCTGCCGCCATCCAAGCCCCGCACACGATTCTCAAACGAGCGCGCAAAAGATTACTATAATCTTCTAACATGGCAGGAGAACGAAATCTCACAAGAGAAATCAACAATCCTAATCCTGAGGCTCTATAAAAAATCGAGAGTAACGCTGAAAGCGTAGTACGTCCGCACAAATTCCTAAGGACATTAGAACCTGATGCTCTGATACCATATGTGACACCCCGCCTAATAAAATACCGGGCGATCACTCCTATATTAAATTAAAACAGGAGTCTCATATGGATAATTCTTAGCATCACTGTCAAAAATCCATTTAATTACTAATAACCTATTAGGCCGGTGTCAAAATTTTAACTTTACTACTCTTTTTAACAACTGTAAATAAAACATCCACACAGTTTTGCGGAAATAAAACTGAAATGAAATAAAATAACTGAACACTCGGTCAAAATATACAACCATATCGAATACTGTACTAAAAGAATAAATAAATGCAATTGGACCATTGGCCCAAATGTGTATACAGTACCTCCTATCTAGAGTACAAGAATGGAAGCTTTTACTGAAAGTCCTACACGCATCCATAGCTGCTGCAGCCGACGTCTGACTCGAAAGAAGTGCCATCCAGGTGTCCCTGTGTCTGGACACCTATATTTATATATATAATATAGCAAGAAAGGAAAAGTAGATAAACGGGTCAGAGCCCGAGTTTTGAAAATATTTAGCAAGTGCATAAATGCCTTATTATTTTGAAAAAGGTTTTATCTCATATTTAAGTTTGGTATCGCACTCCCATGAGATACCCCTCACCTGTCCACTAACAGTGCACTCCTAGCGCATCCATCTAAACATCCTAGTCAAGCTACCCTGCTAAACTAGTCTATCACCCAACTACTATCAACCCTAGATAGTCCAAGTAATGTACTAAGGGCTAAACTTCACCCCAGTCTCAACGCTATGCCATGTTCGTGCGTGGGGTGTCTTGCAAAGCGAAATCCAAACAAGGAACCCCCCCAATACACTACTACGCGGCACGGTCGATCGTCGAGATCCGCCAGTCCCTCAGTACAGAATATATATAAATATATATACCATAAGAAATACTTATATTAGAGCACTAAGGATTAAACTTCTCCCTAGTCTCAACACAATGCCATATTCGTGCGTGGGGTGTCTCGCAAAGCGAAATCCAAACAAGGAACCCCACCGATACACTACTACGCTGCAAGGCCGATCGTCGGGATCCATTAGACCCTCGGTACTTGATTAATCCATATATATACACATATTACCATATACATCCGGATCTATCTCCCAGACTGAGGATTCATATACCAAGTATTTATCAATACTTTCATTTTTCTCAAAAATCCCCATTTCCTTTCTCATATCCAGGAAATGTATTTTAAAAGCCAATTCATTATCATGAATTGCTTTAACAAATTATATAACTTTTGAAAGCAGTTTTATTATCATAAAAATTCTTTTCCGTTTCAAAATATCACATTTCCCTTTTTATACTCAGGAAATGTATTCAAAGCCATTTTCATTATCATAAAAATGTTTTGATCATATCAAATGCTTCCACATCCCTTCTTCCATCCGGGAGTGTTATCGAAGCCAAAACCTTTATCCCATTTCCCTTCTTCCATCCAGGAAATGTAAATTAAAGCCAATTTATTATCATAAATTTCTTTAACAAATCTAAGACCGCCCCTCTGGGTTTTCCCACTGGACGCGTCCCTAAATGGCTATCATCTTCCAGGGCCTATCAAACAAGATAACCTGGGAACCTACCAACGTCCAGAAGTGGCCATATGCCTGCGGGAAAGTCAAGACCACACCCAAAATCTCTTAACCAGCGTAGTAAACAATAATCGCTCATATGGCATATAGGACTATATCCACCCTGCATTCATTAGCCAGGGGGCATCACCATACGCACGAAACTTTCCTTATGATAGCGATTTAGGGAGGTGTGTAACCATAATTTATTAATTATGAAAATCATTTAACTTTTTCCATTTTGAAAACATTCATATTTTATTTTCAAAATCATTTATCTCAAATTATACATATACTTGAATCACATAGTATACATATACCATATATTCCTCGTCGAATATATAAATGGCCATATCGGCCATTCCATCTAACGATGACCAATAATACCAAAGATTCTCTCAAAGAATCATAATCATGCATTCATATTGCATGATACTAAACCCAAAGTATTTTCTTACTTTAATAAGTAATATATACCAAAATTCCATCTACGGATTCATTTGGATATCTCCAATTATAATACTCCACACTAAGAGAATTTGTATATCTATATTCCCAATTTATCCTAATTATATCGTAGGATATACTCAACCAATATCAATATAATTATGTTTTCCTATGCGCATAATTATATAGGCCTAAATGCCCTAGCGAAATATCTCAGGGATTATTCTCCCCCGAATACCGTTAAATTAAATAGGTTGTGGCTTTCCTTTCCACAAACCCAAGGACTATATTTTGCTCAAATAGTGATCTAGAGGTCCCCACTCTATATTTAGGAACCCCTAATAGTTATCTCCAAACAATTATAGCCTTAATTCTCCCAATATCAGGTATGATTTCTAACTAACGATTTCGATCTCGGACAACTTTCCGTAGAAAAATCACTATAAATCCAAAAAAAATCAGAAAAATACACGGTCGGCGCCCACGCGACCGTATCGAAAAGATCTAAAATTTTTATATTATGACCAAGGGTCGAATAGATTCTCTCCTAGGCCTAATCGATTCGTCAAGGACGCAGGTATCTGTTCATCGTCTTCTCCGAGAAGGTTTCGGCCATTAAAGCTTCTCCCAAGCTTTTGTCGCCTCACCCAACGTCCTACCACCTCAACCAACTACAAATACATATATATTAAGGGTTATAAACATCCTAGAACCCTAAACTACCAATTAATTTAGATTAAAATCTAAGTTTCTCCAATTATAAAATTTTAGGGGTTTATTCGTTTTAACTCCCGAAAACCAGTTTTATTCACGAATACCCAACCCAAAATCTTTATGGTTTAATTATACCAAACTACGATATGAGATATTTATGCAAAAATTGAATAAAGCAAGTAAACACTTGCCTCGTGGGTAAAATCCGACGACCTCGAGCCGAATCCCGCGAAGGTAGGCCGGAATCTCCCCCTTTTCCTCTTTTCTTCCTCCTCTCTCTCTTCCCTCTCTTCTCTCTTCGTTCTTTCTCTTTTCTCTTCCCCTCTACCTCTTTATATAGTAAGAAAGGGTTTAACTTCCAAAAATCCAAAAATGACTCGTTTACTCAATTACGAGCCCGTTTAACTAAAAAATTCCCCGAAACTTAGTTTCGACAATCGGACACTCTTTATCGGCTATCTCGGACATCTCGAGACTAATGGCGCAGTCGAAATTTCCATCCGAGGTATTTGACCACAAATCACTATTCTAACCCAATATAACCAAATGTGGATTTTCCAATTAAAATCTGACCTTTTTGTCAATTTTCTCTACGACGACATATAATTAAATTATTGCGACGTATGTAGTCCCGAAAGTTATTACAACATCCGTGGAAAATCATTAAATCCTCAAAAATCCCAAAAATCACTATTTCGGAAAATTCCTCAAATCTTCAATTTATATTTAATTATGAAATTTAATTGTCTCCAAAAAAGCGGGTTGTTACATTGTTGATAGGATGCCAACTTGGTCATGGTCAGTTCTCTTTGCTTATTTATTAAGTCAAGTTTAGTGCATAATGCATAATCATTTAGGCCTTGGTCGACTAAGGTGGTTCTTATAGTAGGGAGTCCTGCTTCCAACGGTATGATAGCTTCCATTCTATAAGGGAGCACATATGGTGTTTCTCTAGTTGATTTCCTAGGAATAGTGCAGTAAGCCCATAGAATATGAGGGAGCTCATCCACCTAGGAACCCTTTGTCCTTTTCAACCTCTTTTTTAGACCATCAAGCATGGTCTTGTTGAAAGCTTCTGCCTGACCGTTGCTTTGGGCATATGCCATAGATTTGAAGTGGTGCTTGATGCCATGCTTATCACAGAAACCTTAAAATAAGCGGCTTTCATATTGCATGCCGTTATCGGTGATGATAGTCCTTGGAACCCCAAAGCGTGTTATGATGCTTTTCTAGATGAATCTGGTCATATCAGCGTCATGAATGTTCCTCAATGGTTCTGCCTCTAGTCACTCGGTAAAGTAATCTATGCCGACCAGCATATACTTGTGATTTATAGGTATGGCAGGTAGTGGGCCCATGATATCTAGACCTATTCCGTGAATGGCAAGGGACTTATCAGAGATTTCAAGTCGCTAGCTAGTTGGTGGACCATAGGAGAGACTTTTTAGAACTTTTCACATTTATGGACATTGGTGCTTACGTCCTTTTGCATGTGAGGCCAATAGTACCATTCTTTAATCTCCATAATGGCCAATGACCTCCCTCCTGTGTGACTCCCATAAATACCATCGTGAAGTTCACTGAGAACTTGTTCGGTGTCATGTGGGTGGGTATATTGAAGGTAAGGTCATGCGAATGATCTTTTATAGAGATTTCCTCATATTGAGTGGTAGAACAGACAACTTTCACCATCACTTAATAAATCGATCTCTTTTCATCAGTAGATTTGTCGCTCCATAGATAGGTGATGATGGGATCCCATCCAACTAGAGGCCTTATTTTTTATGAGGACTTATTCAACGACCATCGTCCGATCGATGCTAGGCTATACGAGGAACTCTATCTGGATGTTTCTTCTGAGATCGGTGTCCATCGTTGAGCTTAGGGTTACTAAGGCATCAACATGATTGTTCTTCCCAAGGAGGAACTTGTAACTCCCCGTATTTTTTAAGACAAATAATATTTTTAATTTGGAGAATTAGAATTTAAACTAAATTGATGATTTGGAGAAATTATGTAATTTGGAGAATTTAGATAAATTGAAAGATTCAATTTATTCGGAGAATTGAGATTTAAATTAATTCAGGTTATTTCTTTTAAGAATAATATGTCATAAATTGAGGTTGAAATTTTAGATTTCATTTAAGTAACTCAGATGATGATTCTGAGTGTACGGTTGAGTTCAGAAGGATCGAGATAGTCAAAATAGAGTACCCGGGGTAGTAATTGGGTCTCGGGGCATTTTGAGGCATAACTAAGCCCACACGGGAGTGTTTGGGCAATTTTAATTAAGCCCATTAGTCAAAAAAATGGATTAGCCCAATAAAAACTACTTAAGGGAGTTGGGGGCAGCCATAACTCAACGTGAGAAAACTTAAAATCAGCATAAGAAGTTTGGGAGAGCAAATTGAGGATCTTTGGGGAGCCAAACTAAAGGAAGAGGAGTGTGTTCTTCGTCAAACATTCGTCTACAATAAAGGAAATCATCCCCTACGAAATTATCTAGGAAAGTTGTTAAACTTTATTTCATTTAAATTGCGGTATTGTGATTCATATAATGGTGGGTGTAAACCATATTTATTTTAGGATGAGTTATTATAGCAAAATTCGGTTTTGGAGGGTATCACATGTTAAATATGGGTTTGGGGGATTTAAGAATCAAGGGTGAAATTGATGTTTAATTGATGTGAAAATAATATCATATGAGGATAGAATGTGATTTAGAATCGAAAGACTCTAAAAATTGTTGTTGAATTCGGATTATTGAATCGAATTGAGAATTGTTATTTAAGGGGTATTGAGAAAAACTCAACTTATGAACCCTATAATTGTAATGAAAATGACTAAGGATTAATGTCATATATTAGTGTTTGAACATGTTTATAGATGAAATAAATATGGGAGATATAGTAATCGAGGTCTGAATTGAAGTTGGAAAGCTTCGGAGTTTAAAAATGATGGAAAAAGCACTCAAGAAAGATGACTGATATCTGGTTGAACGATCAATTGACCCGATTTATTGATCGATCGAACCCTGCAGTTAGTATAATACTCTATATTGTATATCTTTTCGTCACGATCACGTGGGCGCCGACCTCGTACTTTTTTGATTTTTTTTGGATTTGATATGATTTTTCTACGATAGGGTACGCGAGACCGACATGTTTAGGAAAAAAAATTTGGGTTATTTGGAGATCTACGTAGATGAGTGAAGCACTTTGAAAAAATACAAAGGAACATTATTTTATCCTTGGATTAGATAGGGATGAATCTGTGGTATGGATTTAGGAGTATTTATTATGAACGACACTCGATAATATATGTAAAAAATATACGGACGCATTCAAATGGGAGTTTTGGATGAATTTATCATACGAAATGGTATCTTAAGGTAGAATTTAATTCATTAAAATTAAATCGAACCTAAAACATAGAGTCTTATGGGATGGGTATTAAGGACTATTAAATTTAATAGGGGTGTCAAACTTATAAATCGAATTTGGTGAAATGAATTATAAAAGGTTAAAATACGAACCAATAAAGGGAGTCCTGACATTTTACTTGAGTGACACCACTTGAAAAAAATATATTGAGGTGATAGTAATTAAATTGGGGCCGGGATTTTGACTCTGGTAGTTCTTAGGCTAGTTCTACGGGAGTTATGCACAGATTAGCCGGTTTAATTTATTATAGAGATGTATAATAAATTATCGAATTGTGAATTTAATGAGAGGTGTTAACCTTAATAGTGGATTTTTGTGTAACAAATTCTAATGGGTGAAGATACGGACCATATCAGTGAGTTGGAGTCTTATAGTTGGGTGACACTACTTTAATAAATTAATTAATGTGAAATTGATTAGATTAATCGGTGTAATTTGAAATGTAACGAAATTGGGGGATGAGCGAACCTATGACTTAGATCAATAGGATATGAGTGAATTACCTACTGCAATATTTTAAAGGATAATTGGCACACTTCGAGTAGGATACTCGGGAATATACGATGAGACGTATAATGAAAATTAAATAATATGTAGGATATTCGGGAGATATATATGCTATGTATGGAATATACGATATAGGTTGTGTGTATACCTATACTAATTTGTATGATTTATTATGTGTATGACATACCTACCATACTTGCTATCACGGGAGGTTGTAGGAAGAGGACAATCTTGTATTGTGTGCCTTCGGGGAGATTTATATTTGGTATCTCAAGAACATAGGACTGTGAAGACTTATTTGTGAGTTGATAAGTCAACTGTCTATGGGAGTGTAGGTTTGTGTGTGACCCATGGGTATGTGAACTATGTTCGCCTCTAATATGGGTGATTTTTATTGATAGGGTTCCAGAGTGATTCAGAATTTGTAGTTCTTTATACAATGCGTGATGTACCGGGACTTGATAGTAGAATATGCATGCACCGCAGGTCTCAGCCCAGGGGTTCTATGTTATTTATATATATATATAATAAGCGTGATAAATATATATACTTGTGATTTATTATATTACGTGTGTTTGGTAGATGATGTACCAGGACATTATAGCATAATATACTTGCACCGCAACTCAACTTAGGGGTGCAGTGTTAGTATATATATAACAAAATGATATATGTATATGTGTGATTTTATTCTATTGTGTGGGTTTAGTAGAAGAGAAAGATAGTGACATTAAAAATAACTACATTATGGGGAGAAATAAACATATACTGAGAAATTTATAATGGGATAAAAGACATGGAAATTCGATAACATATTTTATGGGTAATACGGGTGGGTACAATGAGTTAGTATGTTGAAGGATACTTGTTATTGCTAGTTAGGTGGGGTAGCTTAGCTAGGAAATATAGAAGGTAAGCGTTAAGTGTGTACATTAGATGAGGGGTTAGCTATGTCTCAAGAGAGTGCGACACTAGCTTAAATATAAAACGTGTGCATGCATATTTAATTATTGTAATTTAACTTCTTGCTGAATATTTTCAAAGTATTTTACTTGGTCTCTGACCCATGTCAAAATCTTTTCCAAAAAATTTTAGGTATCCATCTACAGGGACGCTCGGTTTGAAGATTCTATCAAGTTATGCGTAGCTGCAGCTCATGTGGAAGTTGTAGGACTTTGCTATAGACGTTTCTCTCATATATTCCTTGTGTAGAAACTTTTCAGTACTCATTTGGGCATATCGCCCTCAGATTTTGTATTTAGTTTACTTATCGGACTTATTGTATCCAGGTTACTTTTTCAGTTACTATTGTATTTTACTATTGAACCGTTGGTTGATTGGGTTATCTTTATTTATGTTATTCATCTGTGTGGGATTCAGTTATTAGTTGTGTTGATGGTTTTATTATTATTTATTTTTTGGCCTGTTGTTAATAAATGAAAGATAAAATTTGGCAGCAATCTAATTAAATTACTAGGTGGTTAGTAACTTTGAAAAGTTTTTGACACTGATACTAAGAGTGACCCATATGAGACCAACGTTTTATTTTGATCATGGGTTGGCCACCCAGTATTTTAGTAGGCGGGGTATCATAGATGGTATCAGAGCATTAGGTTCTATAGTCCTTAGGATCTGTGCGGCTTATTACGTTTCAGCGTAGCGTTCTTTGATATAGAGCCTTATTATAGGATGGTTATATTCCTTCACGTATAAAACTTACGTTCTCCTTCTATTAATTATAGTGGATGCGATTCATATACGAGTTCGATTGGGCTTCGTACACCGAATAACTTTGGGACGACCAACGAGGGCCGTTAGAAGGATTGTAGGAGGGGAGGCTCATTAGAAGGCATGGAATATTCTGGATATGACAATCGTGATAGAATTCACCTTAATTATTTTTTACGATAGATGGCATTCGGATAAACACTAGGGTGCATTAGTTTCCCCAAACACGTTTGTAGAAAGCGATGGTGTATATTCAAACTCACCCAGTGTAGTCGGTAAAAAGGTGGAGTCGGCGGAACTCCTTTGAAGAGGGATCAGTGAGGATTCGAGAAAGAGGGGGAGTATAACGAGTTAATGGAAAGAGATAACCCAAAGGAAATTGAGTAAGGTGGAGTGCAGTGACACCCAGAGTTAAATTTCAGGCAAAATGTTTGCTCATAAGAGCAACGTAGTAGTGATGGGAGCTGGTCACCACAACTAGGTAGAGATACCATGGATAACGAAGAAATTGGGGTGCAGTTTAACCAGAAATCCTCTCATCACTTGTTTAAATAGAGGGGTAAAGGAAAATTCAGTTCTACTTCAGAAAGGCCGGACGGTGGCCGGACATGAAGGAGAGTTGACTTGTTTAGCGAACTTCATACCCAATGAGGTGGATATGGAGAAAAAAAGGGGTCTGTAAGTTGAAAATGGAGTCATAGTGAATATACACAAGCGAAGATTGGGAAATTTAGCTAGAACAAGGGGTGTTATTGTACATTCACATGTGAAACATTTTTAGTAGAGGTATCGTAAATACAACTATAGTGTGTGGTTATTCACCGTTAAGTAGAGGGGCTCTCTTTAGATCCATACACAGGGGAGAGGGTGTGAACACTGAGAGGATATATATATCCTATGAGGCTATCTCATTTTGAGAGGTAATATTCGAGGTGTGGTTTTATCCTAAGTATGGATTGTTAAGCGATGGCGAGAGGTTACAACAAGCCTATTATGTTCGTTGTTCCGGGGTAGGATGGGTATTTTTTTGATGTCTCACTTAAAAAAGGGTCAAGCTCGCGGGGATATTTTTATGAAATAGACTTCAGATAGTACATAGGTCTAGTTATATTGGATCCCGGTGCATATGGACTTTTATTAATGTGATTTAGGGTATATCGAGTTTACCATTGAGTGGAGAGATTTAATTCATTTTTGTGTAAGTGCTGAGAATTTAGTGATAGTGAGAGCATAGTATCGTGTGACGCCTTGTGAGACATGGGCATAAATGATTTTATTTATGTGTTGGGAGATAAAATTTATGATATATTGGTTATGTTCTTAGGATGCACGGATTTTGATGACCGACAATGCTAGGGGATAGTGCATTGGAAAAATTCCTTTTGAACATCATTATGGGAGGTTACACACATGGATCGTAATAAACGTTGGGAATATCCAGACGTTGTTGGATTCTAGTGCATCGGGTTTAAATGTTAAATTATTAAACAAGTAGAGGAAACACTTTACGCTGAGAGTTAATGTGATATATGGCCAGTGGAGTCAGGTAGTGCTACGAAGGATGCACTGAGAAATTTTTTGCACAACAAGTTAATGGGTGTGGCAGGGTAAAAAAGGACTTAATTTGAAAATTGGGTTAATCGAGAATACCCGTATGATATAGCCACGCCGAGAGTGGAGAGATGATCTTGAGATAAATATATTACGTACGAGACGTTAGTGATAATTATACTGAAATGTTTGGGCTATAGTATAGTATGGTGAGACTTTGTGTTCGCTGTTCTGAGATATAATTTACATGTGGTAGTTATCACCTGAAAGAGGGTCTAACCTATATATTCGTGTGTGTATATTATCGTGTGTTGCATAATATACTTATAAGAAAGTGTTTGTATTGCTATAATTGATCCTAGTGAGATAAGAAAGTGTTTGTATTGCTATAATTGATCTCGACGAGTGGTGATGTTTAGTGATCAGATTCAGTGTGGGTATATGGAGCGAGGATATATAGCTTGTGATTGACTCGTGCTAAGATACTAATGATAGTAAGGGGCGTTATATTGTATGATGTCTTTGGTAACATGAAAATGGTCGAGTATACTTTTATATCGGGAGACGGGATTTGGGGGTACGTGCTATGGACTGAGGGACAAACGGATCTCATCGATCAACAATGCTAGGTAGTAGTGTATCGGGGGGTTCCTTGTTTGGATTTTTCTTTGGGAGACATCCCATGCATGAAACTTAGTACAACGTTAAAAGTGGAGAGATGTTTGGTCATTAGCACATAGTTTTTATCCCTTGGTTATTATGCATTCAGGTAGTTATAACCGTAAGTTAAAAGCTGTATTATAATTTAAGGCTAGTGGAGCCGGGTAACCTTTGTTCAGTTATGCATGGGTATAGGGTGTATGGGCGTCCAGGACAATTAATTTAATTTTGACATAATTTGCGATTAGAAGAGGTAGAAATACGTGTAGCGATCTTAGAGACATGTGAGTAAGGAAGTATTCGAGGCTTGGAGTACTAGACTCATCTTAATTTTGAGGGAGAAATTCCTTTGTAAGGGGGGAAGTATGTAACACCCCGTATTTTTTAGGATAAATAATTTATCTCATTTGGAGAATTAGAATTTAAACTAAATTGATGATTTGGAGAAACTATTAAATTTAGAGAGTTTATTTAAATTCGAAGATTCAATTTATTTGGAGAATTGAGATTTAAATTAATTCGGACTATTTCTTTTAAGAATACATATGTCGTAAATTGAGGTTGAAATTTGAGAGTTCAGTTAAGTAACTCGGATGATGATTTTAAGTGTACAGTTGAGTCTGGAAGGGTCGAGATAGTAAAAAAAGAGTACTCGGGGGTACTAATTGGGTCTCGGGGCGTTTTGAGTCATAACCAAGCCCACACGGGAGTGTTTGGGCCATTTTAATTAAGCCCATTAGTCTAAAAACTGGGTTAGCCCAATAAAATCTAATTAAGGGAGTTGGGGGAAGCCATAACTCAATGGAAGAAAACCTAAATCTGCAGAGGAAGTTTGGGAGAGAAAATTAGGGATCTCTTGGGAGCCAAACTAAAGGAAAAAGGAGTGTGTTCTTCGTCAAACATTCGTCTACAACAAAGGAAATCAGACCCTACCAAATTATTCCCGCAAGTGGTTAAACTTTCTTTCATTTAAATTGCGGTCTTGCGATTCATATCATGGTGGGTGTAAACCATATTCATTTTAGGATAAGTTGTTATGAAAATTTCATTTTTGGAGGGTATCACATGTTAAATCTCGGTTTTGGGGATTTAAGCATCAATGGTGAAATGGATGTTTAATTGATGTGAGAATATTATCATATGAGGCTAGAATATGATTTAGAATCGAAAACCTGTAGAAATTGCTATTGAATTCGGATTAATGAATCGAATTGAGAATTGTTATTTAAACGGTATTGAGAAAAACTCAATTTATGAACCCTAGAATTTGAATGAAAATCACTGAGGATTAATGTCATATATTAGTGTTTGAACATGTTTTAAATTAAATAAATATGGGAGATAAAGTAATCGAGGTCTGGATTGAAGTTGAAAAGCTTCGGAGTTTAAAAATGGTGGAAAAAGCACTGAGGGAAGATGACTGATATCTGGTCGATCGATCGATCGACCCAATTCATTGATCAATCTACCCCTTTAGTTATTGTAATATTTGAGATTGTAGATCTTTTCGTCACGGTCGCGTGGGCGCCGACCTCATATTTTTTTGATTTTTTTTTGTTTGATATGATTTTTCTACGATAGGGTGTGCGAGACCGACATCTTTAGGAAGAATTAAATTAGGGTTATTTGGAGATGTCCGTAGACGAGTGAAGCACTTTGGAAAAATATAAAGGAACATTATGTTATACTTGGATTAGATAGGGATGAATCTGGGGTATGGATTTAGGAGTATCTATTATGAACTACACTCGATAATATATGTCAAAAATATATGAACGTATTCGAATGGAAATTTTGGATGAATTTAGCATATGGGATGGTATCTTAAGGTTGAATTTAATTGATAGAAATTAAATGGAACCTAATACTTAAAGTCTTACGGGATGAGTATTAAGGACTAATAAATTTAATAAGGGTGTCAAACTTATTAACCGAATTTGGTGAAATGAATTCTAAAGGTTAAAATACGGACCAATAAAGGGAGTCCTGGAATTTTGGTCGAGTGACACCACTTGGATAAAATATATTGAGGTAATAGTAATTAAATTGAGGGTTTGGGTTTTGACTCTGATAATTCTTAGGCTAGTGCTACGGGAGTTAGACACATATTAGCCGATTTAATTTATTATAGAGATATATAATAAATTATCGAATAATGAATTTAACAAGAGGTGTTAACCTTAATGGTGTATTTTTGCGTAACAAATTTAAAAGGGTGAATATACAGACCATATGAGTGATTCGGCGTATTGTAGTTGGGTGACACTACTTTAACAAATTAATTAATGTGAAATTAATTAGATTAATCGGTGTAATTTGAAATGTAATGAATTCGGGGGATGAGAGAACCTATTACTTAGATCAGTAGGATACAAATGAATTACCTACTGCAAAATTTTAAAGGATAATTGGCACACTTTTAGTAGTGAGGGATACTTGGGAATATACGATGAGACATATAATTCAAATTAAATAATACATAGGATATTTGGGAGATATATATTCTATGTATGGAATATATGATATATGTTGTGTGTATAACTATATTGATTTGTATAATTTCTTATGTGTATGACATACCTACCATACTTGCTATCACGGGAGGTTATAGGAAGAGGACAATTTTGTCTTGTGTTCCTTCAGAGGGATTTAGATTTGGTATCTCAAGAACATAGGACTGTGAAGACTTATTTGTGAGATGATAAGTCAACTAAGCGTAGGTATGTGCATGACCCATGGGTATGTGAACTATGTTCGCCTACAACTTAGGTGTGTTTGGTAGATCATGTACCATGATATTATAGCATAATATACTCGCACCGCAACTCAACTTAGGGGTGTTGTGTTACTATATATATATCACCAAGTTATATATGTATACATGTGATTTTATTCTATTGTGTGGGTTTAGTAGAAGAGAAATATAGTGACACTAAAGATAACTATATTTTGGGAGAAATAAACATATACTGAGAAATTTATAATGGGATAAAAGACATGGGAATTCGATAACATATTGTATGGGTAATACGGGTGGGTACAATGAGTTAGTATGTTGAAGGATACTTGTTATTGCTAGTTAGGTGGGGTAGCTTAGCTAGGAAATATAGAAGGTAAGCGTTAAGTGTGTACATTAGATGAGGGGTTAGCTATGTCTCAAGAGAGTGCGACACTAGCTTAAATATAAAACGTGTGCATGCATATTTAATTATTGTAATTTAACTGCTTGCTGAATATTTTCAAAGTATTTTACTTGGTCTCTGACCCATGTCAAAATCTTTTCCAAAACATTTTAGGTGTCCATCCACAGGGACGCTCGGTTTGAAGATTCTATCAAGGTATGCGTAGCTGCAGCTCATGTGGAAGTTGCAGGACTTTGCTATAGACGTTTTTCTCATTTATTCCTAATGTAGGAACTTTTCAGTACTCATTTGGGCATGTCGTCCTCAGATTTTGTATTTAGTTTACTTATCGGACTTATTGTATCCAGGTTATATTTTTAGTTACTGTTGTATTTTACTATTGAACCATTAGTTGATTCAGTTATCTTGATTTATGTTATTCATCTGTATGGGATTCGGTTATTAGTTGTGTTGATGGTTTTATTATTATTTAGTTTCCGCATGTTGTTAATTAATGAAAGATAAAATTTTCCAGCAGTGTAATTAAATTACTGGGTGGTAAGTAACTTTAAAACTTTTTCGACAGTGATGCTAAGATTGATCCATATGAGACCAATGTTTTATTTTGATCACGGGCTGGCCACCCGATATTTTAGTAGGCGGGTGTGACGGAACTATTGAATGTCAAACTTTTCGAATTCTACCATTAGTTTCTTACTACGATGAGGTAGGCTTCCAGCTTGTCATCTTTTGTGTTGAAATCTCCACCCACTTGCTTTGAGATCAGTTTGGAATCGCTGAATATGTTGAGGCACCTTTTCCCCAGCATTTGGGCCTTACGCAAGCCAATGATCTGTGTTTCGTATTCGTCTTCATTGTTGGAGGCTTCAAATCCTAGCTTGATTCCTTGTTCGATGACATCATTTTCATGTGTGACGAGGGTGATTACTACTTCTTCCCCCTTGTAATCAGAGGCTCCATTAACTTATAAAGTCTAGTCCTTAGACTATGCTTCCTCATCTGTTGACAACTCCATTTTCTATTGGTCAATCCCCCATAAATTTGGTGAGAAAATCATCCAGGACTTATCCCTCAATAACGATTCTTAGTTGAAAGTGGATATTGAACCTCCCGAGATTGACCAACCACTTTGACAGTCTTCCAGAGAGTTTGTCTTTTCGAAGAATAACTTTTAGAGGGTAGGAAGTTATGATTATTATTGAGTGAACTTCAAAGTAGTGCTTCAACTTCTTTGAGGCAATGACAAGTTCATAGGGGAGATTTTCTAGGGCAAGTAGCATTATTCTTCATCTAAAAGTATTTTGCTGGCGTAATATATGGGATACTGTCCTACATCCTTCTCGCATACCATAGCCAAGCTCACTGCATGGTCTAATACTTTGAGGCAGATATATAGCGGGTATCCATGTTTGGGAATCACCAATAGGGCAATTTGATAAGGTCGAATTTGATTTACTCTAATGATCTTGAACAATCTCCATTCCAAATAAGGCATTTGTCCTTCTTTAAAAGCTGCAACAATGTTCGACAGTGATCCGAAGACATGGAGATGAAGCGTTTGAGTGCTGCGAGCATACCAATGAGCTTTTGAACATATCACAACGTTTGTGGAGGCTGGATATTGGTGATTAAGTCAATCTGTTCTAGATTGGCCTCAATTCATGTTTTTCTAACCCAATAAGCATGCATCTTTCTTGTTTGGACACCAAATAAACACTTACTTGCGTTATGTTTGATCCGGTATTTCGTGAGAATTTCAAAGTTTTTGGCTAAATTCGTGAGGTGGTCTTCTATGTTGTTTCTATTGACTAGCATGTCATCGATGTAGACCTTTATTGAACATTTTTGTGACCAACCTATGATATTTTGCCTATGTGTTCTTCAGTCCAAATGGCATGACTTTATAGAAGTATAACCTAATAAGGGTTATCTAGGATGTTTTGTTTTGGTAGGGGCCGAATAATAGAATTTGATGGTACCCTGAGTCGGCGTCCAGGAAACTCATCCTTTCATGTGCTGTCGTAGGGTCAACTAGCTAATCAATCTTAGGTAGTGGGAAACTATCTTTGGGGCATGCCCTTTTGAGGTCTGTGAAGCGATAAAAACCTTCTAATAGCCATGGATATTCCGTACCACCACCGGGTTGGATAATTATCTATGGAACTAGACTTCCCTAATGGATCTCGCATCCAAAATCTTACCTACTTCCTTCTCCACTACTTTCTCATTTTCGGGGGTCATTCGGAGAGCCTTTCGAGTGATCAACTTGAAGGTCGAGTCAATGTGTATGATATGGAAAGCTACACCGGATCAATCCTAGGAAGATCGTGTGGTTCCCAGGCAACAACATCTATATTGATTTTCAAGAAGGCAATCAACTCCTTCCTATCATGATCGAAGAGTGCAATTTCGATTAAAAACTTTCTTTCTGGCATGTTGTCATCTGGTTTAACTTCCTTTAGGCTTTCAGCGACCTTTTCAGTGGGGTGGACCCTGGTGTCCTCCACCCCAGTTCGGTCGTACCGTAATATCTCGACCCATCCCAGATCAACCGTGCACTCCAAATTGATATTCATAATTCCGATAATAAAAAGTCCTATCCCAACCTCATATTACTCACACATATATGCCCCGGATGAGAAATGATCAATTCCCTCCACTTCTACTCACATACGACGACATAACATTTAATACGATTATATTTATGCTATCACACTAGGAAATATACAATTCACATAAATATTAACTCTTCTACATAAATTAATATATATATATATATATATATATATATATATATATATATATATATATATATATATATATATATATATATATATATATAATTCCCATTTTAATTCTAAATTATATTAAATTATAACTCACAAGGTAATTTAATACTAAAAAACTAAATGATCAAAAGTAAGGGGTATTACATACTCCCCCTATTATAAAGGAATTTCATCCTCGAAATTTAAGCATACCTAGTAAAAAGAGGTAAGGGTACTTGTCTCGCATATTGTCCTCTCATTCCGACGTCGAGTCGTCCGCATTGTGGTGTCCCCATTGGACTCGAACCAAGGACACTACCTTTGACCATAGTTTACACTCACTATGGTATAAAATGGCAACCGGTTGCTCCTCATATGAGATATCCGGTTGCAAATCAAATTCTTCCAACGGAATATGCCAATAAGAAATCTCACTTCTTTTATACTTCTCCGACGACGAGACATGAAACACATAATGAATTCTCTATAAATGTTCCGGCAAAGCGAGTCTATATGCCACAGACCCTATCCCCTCAATAATTGGAAAAGGCCTTACATACCTTGGCGTAAGTTTTCCTTTCTTCCCAAATATCATCACGCCTTTCATAGGGGATACCCTCAACAATACTTGGTCACTCACTTTCAATTCCACCTGCCTACGATCCGCATCGGCATAGATTTTTTATCGGTCTTGTGCAACTTGTGTGTGGTTATGAATAATCCCAATATTTGCCAAATTATCTTGGATTATCTCAGGTTCAAGAAGTTTATTATCCCCCACTTCCAACCAATAAGTGTGTAAACAGGGCGATCGACCATATAATGCCTCGTAAGGTTCCATACCTATAGTGAACTGGTAAGAATTATTATATGAGAATTCGACCAGCAGAAGGTATTGCTCCTAACCTCCCCTAAAATCAAGTATACAAATTCTGAACATATCTTCCAATATTTGATTAACTCGCTCAGTTTGCGGGTGATATGCCTTACTCAATCTCAATTTAGTTCCCATTGCCTCCTGGAAACTCTACCAAAAATGGGACATAAAGATCATATCTCGACCGGACACAATATTAATCGGCACCCCATGTAACCTTACAATCTCGGCTTTAAAATCAGGGCATACCATGCCGTCAAAAAATTTGTCCGCACAAATAAAAAGTGTGCCGCCTTGGTTAAACGATCCACGATAACACAAATGGAATCATGACCACGCTGCGACATCAATAATCTCGTGATAAAATCCATTGATATACTTTCCCATTTCCATATTGAAATTTCTAGCGGTTTTAACATTTCGGTAGGTCGTTGGTGATCCACTTTCACTAACTGACAAGTGGCACACTTGGAGACAAACTCAACTATGTCCCTTTTCATGATTACCCACTAATACTTTCTACACATCTTCTAGTACATTTTTTCTCTATCGGGATGTACCGCGAATTTTAACCTATGAGATTCTGACATAACAGCATGCCTCAAATCCCCATCATTTGGGACTACCAACCTTCTGTTGAAATGTAACCCACCCTCAAAACTAATATAGTAGGCCTTGCAATCTTTATCCCCGGCTTGTGCTTTTACCACCTGCATCACAATCTCGGGTGTGATAGTTAACACTACCCTGCATGCCCTGGAAACTTCATCGTCCTGATGAAGTTCATTCCACTTGGCTTTCCATACTTCCGCTAACTATCCGGTGGGTCATCGACTCAACACGTCGGCTACTACGTTAGCCTTTACCAGGTGATATAGGATATCAAATTTCCTTGTATTGAGATCCTCCTAAGTGAACAACTACTGCAGCGACTTGTGATCCTTGAAAAGACTAAACTTCTCCTCTGGGAGATAATGCCTCCATATTCTCAAGGCAAATACTACCGCAGCTAGCTCCAAATCATGGGTGGGATAATTTTTCTCGTGGGGCTTGATCTTACGAGATGCATAAGCAATAGCCCTATCCTTCTATTGTAACATTCCACTTAGTTCCTAGAGGGATGCATCAGTAAATACTTAATACTCCACTCTCTCTTTAGGCAACACAAGTACGGGTATTGAAGTCAACCTGTCCTTTATCTCATCAAATGATAACTGACAGTAATCATCCCATATAAATGGTACTCCCTTTCGGGTCAAATTCATCAAAGGGCCTTCAATATTCGAAAAGCCCTTAATAAAATGATGATAATACCCCACCAATCCCAAGAAATTATGAATCTCTGTCGGTGTCGTGGGCTGACCCCACTCCTTCACCACTGGAACTTTGTTTGGGTTCACATAAATGCCTTTCTCTAACACTATATGACCCAAAACCTGCACTTCACGCAACCAAAGCCCACATTTCTTAAACTTGGCGTATAATTGATGGCCCTGTAATGTCTACAGTACCAAACGCAAATGCTCGATGTGTTCGCTCTCTTTCTGAGAATATACTAGAATATCATAAATAAACACAGTCACAAACTGGTCCAAGAAATCCCTAAAGACCTTGTTCATAAGATCCATGAACACTCCAGGGGCATTGGTTAACCCAAACGGCATAACCAAAAACTCATAAGATCCATAACATGTCAAAAATGCAGTTTTATAGACATACTGCTCTCTAATACGTAGCCAGTGATACCCCGATCTCAAAACTATTTTAGATAAGTACGCTGCCCCTCTCAATTGATCAAATAGATCATTGATACGAGGTAATGAGTATTTATTTTGGATCCTCACCTTATTCGGCTCTCGGTCATCCACAAACAACCGAAGAAAATCGTCCCTCTTCTTCACAAATAACACGGGGGCACCCCACGGTGTTGCATTCCGCCGAATAAAACCCTGCCCCCCCCAAAAATTGTTGAATTTGATCTCGTAACTCACGCATCTCCAAAGGATCCATACGATAAGGCGCTCTTGCGATCTTCATAGTCCCAAGTGCTAAATCAATAACGAACTCGATCTCTTAACTCGACGATAATCCTAATATCTCCTGTAAAACATCCACAAACTCCCTGACTACCAAAATCGAGTCTAAAGAAACAACTACTTCCTGCTAGGTCTCCTCCTCAATATAATACAAATGGGTACTTGAACCTCCCTCCTAAAGGGGTATGGCAACTAAAAATGTTTCCTAACCTGGAATGGCAAATATAATGGACCTCCCAAAATAATCCATCATTGCTCGGTATTGTGCCAACCAATCCATACCCAAAATAAAATGTACCCGATCATATCTAATACGAGTAAGTCGGATGCTAAGCACAATCTTCCGACATCTATCTCCACCCCTCTACATATGGAGTGGATAAGTGCCCCACTACCCAAATGAGAATCTACACACCTTAAAAGAGTATCGTTTGACTCTAACAATCCCATTGCACGTGCAAAATGAACATCTATGAATGAATGCTATTCTCCCATTTCAAATAACACCTGACCCATATGCCCGTGGATAGGGAACGTATCATCAACTGCTAGTGGACATTGCTGCACCTACGGTAACATCGCATTTTGGACATTATGAACTTGCCCAAACTGCATATGTCCGTGCTGTTGTGGGATGACTGGAATAGGTGTTGGATATGGTAAAGGTGCTAAAGGCACCTATTGTACCTGTTGGGTTCCTGGTATCTATTCCCTATTTTCTTGTGGGCACTCAGACTTCCTATGACCCGCCTCCCCACACCAAAAACAACGACCTATAAAATTCTCCAGCCTCTGTCCCTGTTGGCTGACTCAAAACTGCCCTTGCCACGGGCCCTGAAAACTTCTACCCTGTTGTCCTCCCCCATTGTGCCCTCGACCTGCTTGGCCGTGAGGAACGTTCTGTTATTATTAGGAGCCCTGATAGGTCTGCCTGAAGCCACTACCATCAGATCTAAAACCTCCAAAATGCTGTCTCTTAGCTGAATCCCCCGAATGGAGATCCCTCTCTTTCTGAGGGTTACCCTGCTACTTAGAGTGTTGTGCCCCACCGTCACCATTTCCTCCCGACTTACTCGATTGGCCAGAATCCCCAAGTCACTTATTCCCCTTTAAGTTAAGACAGTGATCTTGACAATGAAATAATGCAGCATTCATCATATCTATAAATGGTAGCAACGTTCGGTTCCCTAACAAATCTTATCGAATCCTCCAATTTAAACCACCCATAAACTTCGTTATTCTCTTCTCAGTTTTACCTCGTCGGGCAAAATTTTTTCCAGTCGGGTAAATTCTTCTTTATATTCGGCCACCGATCGATCCCCTTGAGTCACATCTAACAACTTCCTTCTCATTGCCGTCTGAATCGTAGGAGGAACATATTTACAATAAAATTGAACCCAAAACTCCGATATAGGCATCGTGTCCCTCTTCTCCAAAGTAGTAACCGACTCCAACCATTAGAGAGCCACACCTACTAACTTGAAGGTGGTAAGTATTTTCTTCGGACATCACTACATTTTATCATACGGAGGTGACATTGGATATCCTTTTTACATTGACTCGCCACTATCACATCGGCTTTGCCCTGAAATTTTGGAGGATGCCCATTTTAGAAGGCTTCTAGAACTCTCTCCCACACAAATGGCCCCATGTGGGTTTGAAGTACTTGTGCTGCCGGCTGCTGCTGAGCCTGAGGGAACTATTGAGCCATAGCGATCATAGCTGCATTCACTGCTTGAGCCACTATATTGTCAACCTCTGCTATAGTCATAATTCCCCATGGTAATTGGGGATTCACATTCTTTGCTCCCTCTATGTTCCCTAGCCGGGCGTTCCCTTTTTTGCGGCATATGAAATAATAGTAAACTGTATCAGACTACCATTAATGCAATTTCTCATAGAAGAAGATCGTAAATGCGCAATGAACAAAACAATCCTAATAATAGGGATCTATATAAAAAATGCTATGGTAGAACTTAAAATTCCACACAGATCCTATTGATACTAAAACCTGATGCTCTGATACCATCTCTGACACCTCGCTTATTAAAATTAAGGGTGGCCATCCCTCTACTAAAAGAAAACAAGAATTTCAAATGGCTCATTCTTAGCATCACTATCACAGAGACCAAATATACAACTAACCACCCAATTTAAACAAAGCGGATGCCAAAATTTTTCCAAATATATAACATAATCAAATCCATTAACAGTAATTACAAACATGAACATATATACATGTAACAAACTGCATAACAAAAATAACCAAAAAATCTGTCGGTTAACAAACCCATACTATATATCACATGTATGAAATATAAAACATATACATCAGTACAACACTTGGGCAACACACGCCTAAATAACACTACTTGTCCTTAACTAGATTAAGAAAAATGAGAAGCTTATATGTAAAAAAATCCTGCAACATTCCACATATGCTGCAGCTCCAAAGACTCGGGAGTGAAAGCTCATCCTTGGCGTCCTTGTGGTGGGACACCTAAAAGATATAACAAAGAAAAAGAAAAAGAAAATATATATAGGGGTCAGCGCCCAGTTGTAAAAATTATTTTAGAAAGTGAATTAAAATACATAATAATTATGAAAGCGAAATTTCCATAATTAAGTTGGTGCCTCCCTCTCTTGAGACTTATGCATACCCCTCAACTACAGTGCGCACCTAACATATGCATTTTAAATCTTAATTAATCTACCTGAGTCATCTATGGATAACCCAACCTTATGTTTACACGTTGACCCCCACTCGCGTATCTAATTCATGCTATCAATCTCAATGATTATATATATTCATTACTAATAACTTTCACTAGTTATAAGCATATGGATTAACACATCAATCATTTATGCATGTATAATATTATTCTTATTATTATAAATGATTCTTTATTTCACAACAAGTACACATAGATATCATTCATTATATGTATACTAACCATCCCTAAAAGCATTTCCTCACTGGATGCAGTCTTTAAGTGCTACCATCTTCCATGGGATATGCACACCATCCTGGGTACAAACAATCGAACTTTCACACCGACTTGGTAAACAAATCACAAAAATATGGGAAGCAATCATAGTTACTAACCTAAAAGTGAGACGAATCATACCCAAAACGTCTCACCCGTGATAAAAGTCACACTGTAAGAATACTGGACGCCTATGACCTGGGGACTATACTCTCCCTACATTCACTAGCCAGGGGATTCACCCACATCGCGCAACTTCCCATATATATATATATATATATATATATATACACATCCTACTTATACATGCCATCTCATATTCGTATGCATATATCAATAAACCCGGCTGCGTGGGCATATCACTCATTGCACTAGCCAATACTTACTCACATATATAATCATTCCTCTTTATTACTCAATTACTCACTTAAACTTTAATAATCAATCGCACACTTGATTAATCCACAAGTTGGATATAACTCAGGACACACAACTTCTCTCAACTAGGCCATATCCCATATCTTAAATAAGAAAACAGAGTATTAATCTCTCCAATATACTTCCATAATCATCTCGATGTCTCTCTACAATCGTATAGTATCATCATCCCACTTTTTAAATCATAATAATTTATATCACTTCATATTAGAGGGTTCTAGATCACTAAACCCATTTGGAAAAGAGTTAAAGAAGAGTTAGAAATTTGTGGTATACGAAGTGAACCGATGGCTTCAAAATTGAATCGGTCCGCTGCACTGAGTAAGGCAAAACCGAATCGATAATTCTTAAAAATGAACTGGTCCAGGGACTACTAACCGAACCGATCCGGCCTATTTAGATTTGTTCCTTACGAGATTTATCCCAAATATCTAAAACTCATTTTTAACATAACTCCACCAATATTTTCACCATCCAAATCATATATATATAATATCAAACTCAAGTAACAATCTCTAACATCAATTTCAAGGGTTTATCAACAAAAATCAAGAGTTAACCTTTAAACCTAAAACACAATAACCCAATAATTTATTATACAATAATTCACACACAAAAATTATTTAGCAAGTTTAATCACTTGCCCCAAAGTTGTAGAATCTAAATCCTCTTCGTAGTTGCGGATTTGGCCGGAAAATTCCAAGATTCCCTTCTCTTTCTCTCACTTTCTCTCAAGTGGGTTTCTCATAAATGAAATTGGATAACTCACTCTTAATCCTAATAAACCATATATCTATTTATCCAAACTTTAAATGATAATACACACATAAAATGACTCGTATACCCCTAACCGAGTCCAACTAGCTCAAAAGACCTCGAAACTCAAATATAGCCCTGGGGCACTCATTTTGACTAATTCGACCCCTCCTGGATCAACAATGCACTCCAAATTGACATACAAGATTTTGATAATAAAAATTCATATCCCAACCTCAAATAGCTCACACATATATGACCCGGTTGCTAAATGATCAATTCCCATCACTTCTCCTCATATATGACGAAATAACATGTAATATGATTCTATTTACTTTATCACACCAGGAAATATACAATTCACATAAATACTAACTCTTCTACATAACTTAATATTTATCTTAAATTCCCAATTTAATTCTCAGTTATATCAAATTACAACTCACAAAGTAATTCAACACTAAAAAAATAAATGATCAAAAGTAAGGGGTATTACAAGAGCCTAGTTTAGAAGATATTCCTATAACTAAACATTTTTAGTTGTTTTTCCAGGTGATTTACCTAGTTTACCTCCTAATAGAGAAACATAGTTTACGATTGTCCTTATTCCTGGAATTATACCAATCTTTAAACCACCTTATCACATGACACCTTTATAATTATGGGAGTTGAAATTTTAATGATAAGATCTATTAGACAAGGGTTTTATTAGACCAAGTACATCCCTTGGGGTGCTCCCGCATTAGTTGTTAAAATAAGGATGGGGCGATGAGTTTATGTATAGATTATCATAAATTAAATAAGGTGAATATCAAGAATAAATACCCCCTACCTTATATAAATGATTTGTTTGACCAACTGTGAGGTGCACAATTATTTTCTAAGATTGGCCTTGGGTTAGGCTATCACCAATTGAAGATATAGGAAAAGGATACTTTGAAATTAGCTTTTCGTACTAGATATGATTACTATGAATTTCTAGTAATGCCATTTGGGCTTACTAATGCACCAACCCTTTTTATGGATATGATGAATAAATTGTTTTGGAAATATTTGGATAAATGTGTTGTTGTTTTCATTGATGACATCTCTATTTATTCAAAAAGTATTGAAGAACACGAGTAGCATTTAAAGATAGTATTATAAATCCTTAGGAAAGAAATGTTATATGTAAAATTAAAGAAGTGTGAGTTTTGGTTTCTTAGAATTTATTTTCTACAACATGCCATTTTTAAGAAGAGAGTGTGAATTGACCCTCAAAAGATAGTGGCTATACTAGATTGGCCTAGACCAACTAATGTGATGGAGAATTGCAGTTTCCTTAGATTAACAGGTTATTATCAAAAATTTATTGAAGGATTTTCTAGTACTGCTAAACCTCTATCTAGGTTAACACAAAAGAAGGGAAACTATGAATGGATTGAGGAAATTGAGAATATCTTTGGAGAACATAAGAACTAATTAGTAGCTGCCCTAATTTTGACTATTACTTCAGGGATATGAGGATTAATGACTTATAGTGATGCTTGTAAAAATGATTTGGAATGTGTGCTAATGCAAAATGTAAAAGTAATAGCTTATGCGTCGAGATAATTAAAACAATATGCGTAGAATTGTCCAACCTATGACTTCGAATTAGCTATTATAATTTTTTCCCTCAACATTTGGATACATTATTTGTATGGTGTGACTTGTGAGATTTATACTGATCATAAGAGATTGAAATATATTTTTACTCAAAAAAGAATTGAATATCAGAAAAAGGAGTTGTTCATAATTGATGAAGTATTATGATTTAAATATTTATTATCATTCGGGGAAAATAAATGTAGTACCTGATGATTTAAGTAGGCAATCTACAATAAATTTAGCATGTCTCATTACAAATAAGTATATTTTGTTAAACGATTTAAGAATTATGGAAATATATGTTTGTATTTATAATGAAGGTGGAATAATAACAAACTTACAAGTACAACCCACATTGATGGAAAGGATCAAAATTGCAAAAGTGAATGACCCACAATTGAAGAAGATTAGAGAAGAATTTATGAAAGGAAACAAAATTAAATTTGCGATACATAATGATATATTGAGTTGTGGAAATAAAGTGTGTATTCATGTCATGTCCAACTGAAAAGGAAAATTTTGGAGGAAAGTCATTACTCGAGATTCACGTTTCATCCACAAAATACCAAGATGTACAAAAATCATTGAGAGGTGTTTTGATGGAACAATATGAAAAAGGAGATAGAAGAATTTGTATCTCAGTGTTTGGTTTACTAACATGTAAAAGATAAATATCAGAAACCATCAAGATTACTACAACGTATGCCTATCCCTGAGTGAAAATGAGAACATATTACCATGGAGTTTGTTATAGGTTTACTAAGGAGTTCAAATGTTAATGATTCTATTTGCATAATTATTTATAGGTTAAGTAAATCTACTCATTTGATTTCCATTAAGATTACCCATTCTTTAAAAAAGTTAGCAAAATTGTACGTGCGGGGAATTATTAAACTTCATGGAATCCCAATTTTAATTATTTTTTATTGTGACCTTAGATTCGTTTCTCGCTTTTAGAAAATCATACAGCTAGCCATGGGAACAAGATTGAATTTCAGCACCAGTTTTCATCCTCGAACAGATGAACAATCTGAAAGAACCATTCAAACCTCAGAGGATATGTATAAGGCGTACATTCTTGTTTTGAAGGGGAATTGGGATGATCATTTACCAATTGTGGAATTTTCATATAATAATAATAATTATCAAGTGAGTATTCAAATGGCTTAATTTGAGGCAATATATGGTAAAAGGAGTCATTCTCCTGCATATTAGGTGGTAGTTGGAGAAAGAAAATTGTTTGGACCAAAATAGATTTAGATAATAACGAAGAAAGTGAAATTGATACAAGATCGACTTAGAATCATTGAAACCCATCAATTGAGGTAGGTTAACAATCAACACCGATAATTATAATATCAAAGAGGAGATTATGTATTCATGGGAGTATCGCCAACAAAGGGAGTAATCTGATTTGGGAATAAAGGAAAGTTAAGCCCAATATATATAGGACCTTTTGAAATCCTTGAAAAGATAGGAGTGTTGCATTTAGTATAGCTTCATAAACTCAACTCTCTACTATCAATAATGTGTTTCACGTATCAATGATGAAGAAATATGCCCCAGATCCAACACATATCTTAAGTCACAAATCTCTTAGAGTTAAAGAAGATATGACCTACATTGAGAATTCAATAGAAATTTTGGACCATAAAGATCAAATATTACGAACCAAGGTAATTTCCCTAGTCAAAGTATTTTGGTGTAATCATTTTGTTGAAGAAGAAGCAAGGGAGGAGTGGTATGAAACAAAGGAGAGATATACATACTTGTTTGAAAATTAATGTATGTCAAGTTTGGGGACCAAACTTTTTGTAAGGAGGGTATGATGTAATTACCCCACTTTTATATCCTCATATATAGTTTGTTTTTACAATTGCGTGTTACTAATTATCTTAGAAATGTTATATTATTAGAAATGTGATATATTGGGTTCTTAATATGACAAAACCCATTTTTAAATTTGATAAATCAACTATAAATTGGGTCAAATTGAAGTTTTATAACATATCATAAGGTAAATGATAAGTTTTGGGGTGAAAAGTATAATTTTATGAAACTTCAGGGACTTTATTTTAATAAATAAAGTTCCAGGGACCAAAATAAAAAATAAAAAAGGACCTTTTTGAAAATAAAATATTTTCACGGGCCTGTAAGAAATATTTGAAATATATAGTGTGAAACCATTCATGTCTAAAATGAGTCTTTTACCATTGCCACCATTCCACTTCTTGCTTAATACCTTTCCACCTTGTGCTGACACCTCATGCTTTATTTTAATACCTTCACCTTACACGTGTAATGTTTAGAGAGAGCTAAAACTTGTCTCACCATTTAAACAAGACCAACAACCCTATGTTATACGATACGTCAATATTGACTCGCCAATGTAAAAGCCTTGTCACCTAGACATGTGTCAACATTGTAATGTCTTTAAAAATCTATACATAGGAGATTTGGAAATCAATTGAAAGTCACACCAATTCCTTAAGAATTACAGAAATAAATAGAAAGAGAAAGTGTGGGAAAGTTTAAGAAGAAGTTATTAGGTATATTCATCTTAAGGTAATCTTCTACTAATGTTATAATGCATCTTTATAGTTTTAATTTATTTTATTATATCTATACTTAGTATAAATGTTGGTAAAAACACTAAAGATCCATTTTAGTGTATATAAAATTATAAGGTTTTCTAAATTGAATTATTTTATAAGATTGAAACATAAAACTCCTTTTATAATGAATTATTAAGCTTCAAAAAGGAATTTTCATTAATGAATTTATATTCTTTTTGGTGATGAAAATTAATATTATATACTATTTTTGAACACGTAATAGATAAATTATATTTAATATTGAATTTACTTATTTTCAAAATCGAACTTGTTTAATGTTGTATATGGGATTTTAAAATGATTTTTGTTATTGTGTAATCCAATTAAGTAATTCCAAAGTCATGCTCAATGAAATTCTGTCTAGATGAAATGGTATTTAAGTGGTGTACCTGTGACCCTCCATCTCCACTGATCGTAATTGAATATTGTAAATAAGATTCAGCCTAAGGTACCTCTCTTACTAACTGACCTTCCTACTGGGTTGTCACGGGTGTGCCCTAAATAAGGTGTTGTTATGAACTAGTTTAATTGACACTCAACTACTGGGAATAATACGATAGAAGAATACTGTATTGGAGCGTACTTGGATACTAAAATAATATGATTTAAAGAAAAAGATATCACAATTGATTTTGTCGCATCCATTTTATTATGAGCTATTCAAATGGGTTATATGTACTGTCATTTCAATTCATATACCCATTACTACAAGTTTATATTAATACATGTATATTCTTTCTCTTTTGACTTGAAAAGGTATCGATTTACTAAAAACCTTGGAATGCCATGAGGTTAAATCTCATTCGGCTTTTAGCTAATGATGTATAAACAATAAATTTTCAGGAAACAATTAGGCTCACGGATGGAACGTAGAAGGATTATATTGAGGATTTAGCTTATGGAGCTCTTTTTGTGATAATTTTAAGTAGAACTTTTGTTTTGTTACATAGAGAATAATATACCCGTTTATATCCTTGGCCTGGCTGAAGATTATCTCCAAAACGGACGACCCTACGAGGGGCCGACCCTTCACCAGGCTCCAGCTGGCCTCCACCAGGCCCAGACGACCCTACGAGTGGCCGACCCTTCCCCAGGCTCCAGACGACCCTACGAGGGTACGACCCTCCACCAGGCTCCGGACGACACTACGAGGGGACGACCCTCCACCAGGATCCGGACGACACTACGAGGGTACGACAGTACGAGGCCAGAATTAAGCCAGGCTCACTACCGGAAGAAACTTTGCCCTCGGCCTCGGCTCATAGGCCGAGGGTGATATCATGATGGCGCGTGGTTTGGGAGACGCGTGGAACAGTGCGCGTCAGGCTCATAGGACACATGGCAGACCGTTATAACAGAATCACACCCTCACGTGAGGGAATATTATGTCATCATTTGACATCTACAGATGTCAACAGGGGATTGGTAGATCATTATTCACATGCACCATGCTTACTTGGGGGGGTACACTACACCCCCCAAGACCTATATATACTTGCATCTCTATAGCTGCCATAGCTACTACTGTTTGAGCTCATTATCACTTATCCGGTGGTGCTAAATCTCAGCATCATCAGTTTGACGCCGTCTGTGGGAAAGAGAAGACATCTCTTCCTTTGCACAGCTTGACCTCACTGGGCACTCTGGTGGTGAACCAACCCTCCCCCTGAGAGGAGGTGTTTCACCATTGAAAGAGACCCACTAAGGTTCCCAAGCTCACCATTCTTTAGCTGTTCTAGCTCAAAGCGCATGGCACCTGAGATGCCACCGCCACCACTTCCCCTGCCGGATGAGGGGGGAAGACCTAGTTCCAGTCAGCCGCCGCCTCAGTCTGAGATGGCTGATGTGGCGGCAGCCCTAAAGTCTCTGGCGGCAAGCCAACGGATGATGCAGGAGCAGTTCACAGCTCTAAGCCAGAACATACTGAGACCACCCGGGGTCTCACCTGAGATGATTACTCCGACAGTAGCTCTAGGACAGCATGAGGCCAGGGGACCACCCCAGGCACCACGCAAAGACCGGCCACCCCCTCAGCGGCGTAGGGATGTTGCTAACCCCCAGCGTCTGCGCCTGGGGAGGCAAGGAAAACCTTGCCCTGAGGACAGGTATGACGATCTGGAGGGAGAGGAGGCCCCAATTGAATGCTGGGAACCGTATGAGGTCTCCAACAACACTATGCGACCCCTCCAGGATAGTAGAGGAAAGTGCGTGAGACCAAACCCTGACGATCACTCTAGAGGCTCTGCTTTTGATCGCTTGAGCAGGGGGTCTGCCTTTGAGAGGCTAGGCCCAGTAAATGACCTGCGAGACAAGTTGTCCAGGTCAAGAAGTGCGGCGAGGTCCAGGAAGGAGGCAGCAGATGGCCGACCCCAGGGACGGGATGACGGCCAAAGGGAAGTAAACAGCCGACACAGGCCTGCTGCAGTGGAACCCTCAGTTCACCTTCAAGAGGCGGCAGGGGATAACATCGGCCGATCCGATCCTTGGAGGCCCTGGAATGACTCAATCCAGCGGCTAGAGGATAAGATCGGTGATATATTGAAGAGCCGGGACCCCCTTCAGAAGGGATACACCATAGGCTCACCCTTTGTGGCGAAGATAGTCGACTTCCCTACGCCAGCAAGGTTCAAGCCACCTGTGGTCACCCCAAGATACGATGGGAGTACCAACCCTGTCCACCATGTGGAGATGTATCAATCAGCAGCAGACATATACTCTATCTCAGATGAGATGAGGTGTCGTGCCTTCTCCGGAACCCTGACGGGGGTTGCGCATGTTTGGTACACGTCTCTTCCAAAAAATTCCATTGAAAACTTTAAGCAGTTGGCAGACCGATTCATCCACAACTTTTGCTTTGGGGTGAGGCCACAGAAGAAGACCACCCACCTGCTCTATGTTAAGCAGGGGAAGAATGAGAGTCTGAGGGACTACATAGCCAGATTCAATAAAGAGAAGCTGGAAGTGGAAGAGTACGAGGAAAGCATAGCCATGACAGCCCTGATTGGAGGACTCCAAAAGGGGAAGCTGTTATGGAAGCTTGCTGAAGACCCCCCGAGGACGATGGCCGAATTACTGTCGACAGCAGGAAAGGTGATGAACGCCGAAGAGGCGATGGACGCAAAATATGAAGACGAAAAGGGAGGTACTAGTGGGGGTAAGTACCCTAGGAAGAACAAAGAGGGGAAGAAGAGGTCCACGGACGACAAGTTCGCTGGTTACACCCCTCTGACGGTCAGCTGTGAATAGATTCTCAATGAGATAAAGAGTGAATGATCCCTGAGGTGGCCTGAGAAGCTAAGGGCAGCACCTGGCAAGAGAAATAAGAACCTGTGGTGTGAATTTCATCAAGACCACGGTCACGTGACAGACAAATGCTTTGCTCTGAAAGATGAGATTGAGAAGATGCTGAAAGAGGGGAAGCTCAAAAAGTACGTCGACAGAGGCGCCTTCAAGAGGGGCCGAGGGGACGACCCCAGAAAGAAGCGAGTCGATGCATGTAGAGAAGGTCCTCAGAAAAGAGGGGATGACCCTTCTGATGATGAGGACGACCCTGACCTCCCGCCGATAGACGATCAGGGCCTCGTCAAAAGGCTTAATATGATCTCCCTCAGAGTGGGAATGATCTCTGGGGGTCTGGCAGGAGGAGGATCGGAAGTCGCAGATAGGAAGGCTCACGTGGCAGAAGCCAGGGCAGTGACGAAGACCGTCCACTCGACATCTCTGGAGGCCAAGCCAGAAAAGAGGAAGAAGGTGTACATGGACACACTGATAGTAGGGTTCTCACGAATGGACTTCAAAAGCCTCTTAGCCCCGCATGATGACCCGCTCGTCATCACGACCAGGGTGCATGGGTGTGAGGTGCCGAGGATCCTGGTGGATGGGGGCTCATCTGCAGATGTAATGTTTTGGCCATGCTTCAAGGCCTTAGGTCTCAGCCGTGCTAGACTCGTCCCGTACCATCATCCGTTGATTGGATTCAGTGGGGAAAAAGTTCACCCCCTTGGAGTGTATGAGGCTGATGTTAGGATGGAGGACGAGTGGCCGAGATGGCTCACCAGGAAGGTCAATTTCTTTGTGATGGATGAGCATGTGTTTTCAGCCTATAATATCATATTGGGGCGGGTGGACCTCAAAGGGTTCGAGGCCGTGCCATCTACGGTCCACCAGATGATTAAATTCCCTACCCCATACGGGGTGGGGGAGCTTCAGGGAGACCAGACGACAGCGCGAGAGTGCTACTACAACTCCGACGAAGAAAGGGAGGCACACAAGAGGGCTACAACCACTTACAATATTGATACCCTAGAACTCAGGGATGAGACGAAGCTCAAGAAAGGAGAGGCCGCTGAGGAGGTAGAACCCATCATCCTCAATGAGGATGACCCGGGAAAAACCGTCCAAGTTGGAAAGTCTCTGAGGCCCAACATCAAGGAAGACCTCATTAAACTGTTGAGGAAAAGACGAAGCGTCTTCGCGTGGAGTCATGTAGATATGCCGGGGATCGACCCTGAAATCATGTGCCATAAGCTCAATGTGGTAGAGGGAGTGAAGCCGGTAAAGCAGAAGAGGAGGATTTACTCTAGAGAGAAGTACGAGGTCATCAGGGATGAGGTCAAAAAGTTAGAGGACGCTGAATTTATCAGAGAGGTCATCTACCCTGAGTGGCTGTCCAACGCAGTCATTGTCCCAAAGGCCAACGGGAAATGGCGGATGTGTGTGGACTTCACAAACCTCAACAAGCACTGCCCCAAAGACAGCTTCTCTCTCCCCCTCATTGACCAGATGGTAGACGCTACTGCAGGTCAGGAGCTCATGAGTTTTATGGATGCCTACTCAGGGTACGACTAGATCTTCATGAACCCTGAACACTCGGAGAGGACTTCCTTCATCACTGACAAGGGTACATACTGCTATAGGGTCATGCCCTTCGGTCTAAAAAATGCGGGGGCAACGTACCAGCGCCTCGTAAATAAAATGTTCGAAGACCAAATTGGGAAGTCTATGGAGGTCTACGTGGATGACATGCTGACCAAGAGTTTGAAAGCAGAAGATCATGTGGCAGACCTGGAGAGGACCTTTAATACGATGGACAAGTACCAGATGAAGCTTAATCCGGCCAAGTGTGTCTTCGGGGTCGGAGCGGGGAAGTTCTTGGGTTTCATTGTCAATCAAAGAGGCATCGAGGCCAATCCTGAAAAGATAGAGGCCCTTATTGAGATGAAGACCCCCAAGTCCATTAAAGACTTTCAGAGGCTCACAGGGAGAGTGGCTGTCTTGAACAGATTTGGGTCAAGGGCCACAGACAGGTGTCTACCATTCTTCAAGATCCTCAGGAAGGCCTTTGAATGGAGTGAAGAGTGTGATGAGGCTTTCAAGGAGCTAAAATCATACTTAGGGTCTCCCTTGCTGCTGTCACGACCCGTGCAGGGTGAACGACTTTACGTGTACCTCGCCATCTCAGAGTCTGCCATCAGCGCAGCCATTGTGAGAGACGAGGATGGTATATAGAAGCCTGTATATTTTAACAGCAAGGCACTCCAGGGGGCAGAGCAAAGATACCCGAGGATGGAAAAATTGGCCTACGCCTTGATCCATGCCTCAAGGAAGATGAAACCGTACTTCCAATACCATACTATGGTCATCCTTACTGACTCTCCTCTTAGGCAGGTCCTACACAAGCCTGAAAAATCCGGAAGGCTAATGACCTGGGCTATAGAGCTGGGGGAGTTCGATATTGTGTATCAGCCTAAGACAGCCATTAAGGGGCAGGCATTGGCAGATTTCGTGGCTGAATTTACTTGGGAGAGTGACGAGGCCGAGGGTGAGGGTCTAATCCAGACAGATACCCAGCAAGGTAGGCTCACCGACCCTCCTGAAGATAAGGCTGATACAAGCACCGCTAGAAGAAAGGTGGCTGAAAATGAAGAGGGAAGATACCTTTTTAGACAAGGTTCACTCATCGAGGGAAATTTCTCGGAGGAACATGCTGTGTGGAGTCTCTTCGTCGACGGGTCCTCTTGCGAAAGCGGGAGCGGATCTGGATTGATAGTATCAGCACCCGACGGCATAGACATCGAGTACGCCCTGAGGTTCAATTTCAAAGCCTCCAATAATGAGGTTGAGTATGAGGCCTTGATAGCTGGCCTTTCCTTGGCCAAATCTCTTAGTGTCGGCCAAATTTTGGTTCACAGTGATTCAAGGCTGGTGGTGAATCAGATACTAGGAGCCTATGAGGCCAAAGACGAGAGGATGGCTAGGTATCTTGAGAAGGTGAGGTCATTGCTGAAAAACTTTAAAGAAGTGAAATTCAAGAGGATACATTGGCTCGACAATGGCCGTGCTGAGGCCCTTGCAAGGTTGGCCTCAGCTACTAGGACAGACATAAGGAGGACAATCCCGGTAGAAATCCTGCTTCGACCAACTATCGAAGACGTCGAGGGAACACTTGGCATTTGCATGAATGTTTCTCAAGAACCTTCATGGATGGATCCTCTGATCAGATACATTAAAGGGGGAGAGATGCCAGAAGCAAGCCAAGAGAGGAAGAAGCTGAGATACAGGGCTGCAAAGTTCACTATCATCGGAGACACGCTGTACAAAAAGGGGTTTCTGCTCCCCTTACTTAGGTGTGTGCATCCCTCAGAAGTCCTTTCTATTTTGCAAGATGTGCATGAAGAGTCATGCTCAAGCCACATTGGGGGTAGATCCTTGGCAAAGAGGGTGATCACCCAAGGCTACTGGTGGCCGACCTTGGGGAAAGATGCTGCTGCATATGTTAAAAAGTGTGATAAATGCCAAAGATTTGCTACCATCCCTCACCAACCTCATCAGCCTCTTACCTCCATTACATCCCCATGGCCGTTTGCAGTGTGGGGGATTGACCTGGTAGGACCCTTACCGAGGGCAGTCAATAACTATCTGTTCCTCATCGTAGCAATTGACTACTTTTCAAAGTGGGTAGAGGCCGAACCAATGGTCACGATCACGGAGCAGAAGACCTTCCAGTTCATCTGGAAGAATGTGATATGCAGATATGGTCTACCCAACACCCTCATCTCGGATAACGGGACCCAGTTCAAGAATGCCTCTCTGCAGAAGTACTGTGAGAGGGTGAGTATCAAACAATTTTTCTCCACCCCAGGCGGACCTCAGGCCAATGGGCAAACCGAAGTAACGAATAGGACAATCCTAGATGGGATTAAGAAGAGGCTTGAGGAGGCAAAAGGAAGATGGGTCGAGGAGTTATATGCAGTGTTGTGGGCGTACAGGACGACAGTAAGGACCTCTACTGGGGAGACCCCATTCATGTTAGCTTATGGATCAGAAGCAGTCATCCCCACCGAAGTCGAGTTTCCCACTCATAGGGTCCAAATGTACGACCCCCAGGGAAATACGGAAGAGAGGAGACTTGACCTGGACTTGATTGAGGAAAGAAGGGAGGATGCTGAGATAAGGCAGGCTTCCTACCAGCAGAGGACCGCAAGGTTTTACAATCAGAGGGTGAAACAGAGACCTATCACAGTAGGAGACTTGGTTCTCAAGAAGACTTGGCAAAAGCCCAACAAACTCCATCCTAATTGGCACGGCCCCTACAGGGTCATCGATGAAGTTGTCCCTGGGACATATAGACTAGAAAACCTAGAAGGGGAACCTTTTTCCAACCCCTGGAACGCAGATCATTTGAAGAAATACTACCAGTAGTGTTGTAAGGTCTTGATAGACCATAGTTGTAATAGGAGTTGCTCCAACAGGACACTTTGGAAAATTAATGAGAAATATGATTCCCCTCACCCTATAGTTGTCAGTTCCAGTATGCGTGAAAACATCTACAAAAACCATTAATTTGGTTAGTTGAACCCTCGGCTATAATGAGGACCAGTGGAGGGGACGACCCCTCCACTGTTCTAAAAAAAGACGAGGGTAGACTACATAAAAATCATTAGTTTGGTTTGTTGAACCCTCGGCTATAATGAGGACCAGTGGAGGGGAAGACCCCTCCACTGTTCTAAAAAAAGAAGAGGGTAGACTACATAAAAATCATTAATTTGGTTAGTTGAACCCTCGGCTATAATGAGGACCAGTGGAGGGGACGACCCCTCCACTGTTCTAAAAAAAGACGAGGGTAGACTACATAAAAATCATTAATTTGGTTAGTTGAACCCTCGGCTATAATGAGGACCAGTGGAGGGGACGACCCCTCCACTGTTCTAAAAAAAGACGAGGGTAGACTACATAAAAATCATTAATTTGGTTAGTTGAACCCTCGGCTATAATGAGGACCAGTGGAGGGGACGACCCCTCCACTGTTCTCAAGAAAGATGAGGCTAGACTACATAAAAATCATTAATTTGGTTAGTTGAACCCTCGGCTATAATGAGGACCAGTGGAGGGGACGACCCCTCCACTGTTCTAAAAAAAGACGAGGGTAGACTACATAAAAATCATTAATTTGGTTAGTTGAACCCTCGGCTATAATGAGGACCGATGGAGGGGACGACCCCTCCACGGTTCTCAAGAAAGACGAGGGTAGACTTCATAAAAATCATTAATTTGGTTAGATGAACCCTCGGCTATAATGAGGACCAGTGGAGGGGACGACCCCTCCCCTGTTCTCAAAAAAGATGAGGGAAGACTACATAAAAGTCATTAATTTGGTTAATTGAACCCTCGGCTAAAATGAGGACCAGTCGAGGGGGCGACCCCACCGCTGTTCTCAAGAAAGACGAGGGTAGGTTTTATTTAAAACCATTAAATTGGTTCATTGAACCCTCGGCTATAATGAGGCCAGATGAGGGGACGACCCCACATTGGTCCTCAAAAAAGATGAGGGAAGGGTTAGTAGCATCATCATCAACAAGGAGTGAACCATAAAAGAAGGAAATAAGGAAGACAACAATGGTGGAAGGAAGAGACGATGGTATTAATATAAAGCGTCCAAGTGTTTTACAATACATAGAACAAAAATACAAAAATGAGGGTATGGGCCACAGACGGCCACCCTAAGGGGCGATATCAGAAGGCAGAGCCTCAACATCAACCAATGGGGTCTCTTCAGCAATCATGACTGGCCGATCCTCAGACGTGCCGACCCCCTCAACATGAACTTGGGACTCCACTTGCGACATGGCCTCAGCAATCAAGGGATCATCCAGCTGAACCACCTCAAGAGAAGGGCGGATGGACGATACTGTGTCGGCAAACTTTAGGACGACCCACCGACAGGCCGTCCTAATTCCCCTCTCAAGATATTCAAGGCCGAACCCTTGGAATTCGTCAGAGACCTTGTAAGCCTCAACAGCATCAGCCTCGACTTTTCGGACAGCTGCTTCAAGGTCAGTCTTGTGCTTGGCCTCCATATTGGTTAAGGCCTTATCCTTGTCCTTGATCAATAAGTCCTTAGCCTGCAGATCGGCATCATGTTGCCTCGTCATCTCATCAAGGACTCTAGCATGCTCAGTCCTTGTACTCTCCAGCTCAGCCCTCGCAGTGTCCAGTTCTGTCCGTAGGTCGGCCTCTTATTGAATGGCCCTCTCAGCTTCGTGAAACTTTTGTTGATTCTCGTCCATCCACTTGGTGGCTGAGGCCAAGGCACAAACAGACTGTAAGAAAAAATGAACAAACATCAAGATGGGCCGAGGTAACAGTTAGTAAGAATAAAATTAAAAGGTCAAGACCAATACCTGAGCAAGGGAGTGCAGACCATAGTCGTACACTTTGGCAGGGGGCATCTTCGCCAAGAACTCAAAGTCAGAGGCCGACGGTGCAGAGAACATCGAGGCCTTGGCTGCCCTCAAGTTTGTGATCAGTGACGAGGGGTCGGCCCTCAGATGGGCCAGATTTTGAGACCAGAAGGCCCTCATGCTCGATGAAGAGGTTGCCCCCTCAGAGGCCTCGACCCTGGCCCTTATCTTAGGGACAGGCCGATGCTCAACTGGAGCCTCAGGCTCCTTCCTTTTGTGGCTGTCGGCTCAACAACCGTCGGCCCTGAGGCCCTCGTCTTCTTTGGAGCTTGCTGAGGCTCCTTCCCCTTCTTCTTTGAAAAACCAGCAAGTAAGCTTGGAGCAGTCATTTCCCAGAGGTAATCTGACACACCTACAGGACGACCTGAAAAGGGTACCATGCATAAAAAAAATACAGAGATAAACAGGAAACACTTCAAAAAAGTAAAGAATGGAAAACGTGCTGTATAACTCACATAGTTCCGTCAGAGGGCTGACCCTCAGACCATCTTCTTTGAGGTACCGAGGGGTCATCAAATCTTAGAACTTTGGGATCTCACCCCCTCTCCCTCGTCCCCTCAGATACTCAACAATATCCCTTTCCTCCAGGCTGAGTCCGGGGTCTGACCTAGCTTTCATTGAGGGATTAGACCATTTGTTAGGGACCCTCGGACCATCGGCAGAAGGGCACGCCTCGGTGGAGCACTCCCACGCCCCAGATATGAAGAAGAATCTCTTTTTCCAATCATGATTGGAAGTTTGAGCCACGTGGAGAAGTTTCTTCTCAGACCTTCTCGCCCCTAGATGATAGTATCCGGGCTGTTTAGATGAAGAGGTGATGTTGTAACAGGCTAAGAATACGTCGGACGAGGGCTCATCAGTGAAAGCGTTTTTCCACAAGGAAATGTAACCCAGGATCGTCCTCCAAGAGTTGGGTGGAAGTTGAGAGGGAGAGACGCCCAGAGCCGACAGAATATCTACAATGGCAGGGTGTAAGGGAAGTCTGACACCTACCTTAAACATTTGCTCATAAACTGCAACCTCTCCCTCTTGACAGTCAAAAACCCTCTCAGTATCAAAGGGAACCCTCATAGTTACCCCAGAGGGCACTCCGTAAATATGCCTCCATATCAGAAGGTCTCTATCCCTAACGGAGGAGATAAAGGAGGAGGCGTGGGAGGTGTCAACCTCATCATCTGTATCATCGTCCTCGTCCTCATCTCCTTCCCCCTCATCACCTGCAGGAGGACCCTGGGGAAAAGCCACTTGGAAGGCATTGGGGGATAGGGTTGTCACAGGGACAGCCTCAGAGGGGATCGTACCTTCGGCCTCTCGGGGAGGGCTAAGGTCAGACGTGTCCCTTCTACCGGATGTTCCAGCACCAGTTGGCGAGGAAGCTCTCTCGTCCATTTCACTTGATTTGGGTGTCTCGTCCGGACGAGATGACGACCCACAAGACTCAGAGGGTTCATATGGTCTTATGGTGGCAAGAGGAACGGGAAAGATGGGTCGTACCCAATTAGGGTCGGCCCCTCGTCTCCTCTCTTCCTCTTCCTCTATTCGTCTGATCTCGGTAAATAGTTTCTCTCTCAAAGATGGGAATTCAGACACTAAGTTGTAAAGCCTTCTAAGCATTAAAGGGAAGACCCTACACTTGGAGAAATTACACTAGACTTGGCTAATTCAACTACAAACACTTGGGGGATTGACCAGGTTTGACTTCTGGATTAAACCAAAGAACTCAAAAGTTTTTGTCAAGAACGTTCAAGAACTAACAACCGGAGAAGACACCGGAAAAGGCTATGGGGGAACTCTAAGAAAGTGCCGACCTACAACCCTAAAAAATACACAGAAATGAAGACAAAGGAAGGCGCGAGGAGAAAAAGGTTACCTGATGAGGAGAGAACAAGAGCGCTGCGAGGCCTGAAGGATTGAAGGCTGCAAATGACGACTGGTTTTAGAGAGAGAGTAAACTTAGGCGCGAAGAAGAAGAAGCTGTGGAGAGAGAGAGTTTAAAAACTCTTAAATACCTTGGTAATGAATGGGCACATTTGCCAAGAAGGGTATAATCAGGGCACAGAGCCCCATGCGAGTGTGCAGCCGCCCTGCCTTGGGAACTTGAATGGCAATATCTGCCCATGTGTCACTCACCTAACTGGTCATACACGCATCTCAATTTTAGCATTATCCCTCAGCCATCTCAATGACACCTATGGCTAAGGGCTGGGGGTGATTGATATACCCCTTTATATCCTTGGCTTGGCTGAAGATTATCTCCAAAACGGACGACCCTACGAGGGACCGACCCTTCACCAGGCTCCAGCTGGCCTCCACCAGGCCCAGACGACCCTACGAGTGGCCGACCCTTCCCCAAGCTCCAGACGACCCTACGAGGGTACGACCCTCCACCAGGCTCTGGACGACACTACGAGGGGCCGACCCTCCACCAGGCTCTGGACGACACTACGAGGGTACGACAGTACGAGGCCAGAATTAAGCCAGGCTCACTACCGAAAGAAACTTTGCCCTCGGCCTCGGCTCATAGGCCGAGGGTGATATCATGACGGCGCGTGGTTTGGGAGACGCGTGGAACAGTGCGCGTCAGGCTCATAGGACACGTGGCAGACCGTTATAACAGAATCACACCCTCACGTGAGGGAATATTATGTCATCATTTGGCATCTATAGGTGTCAACAGGGGATTGGCTAGATCATTATTCACATGCACCATGCTTACTTGGGGGGTACACTACACCCCCCAAGACTTATATATACTTGCATCTCTATAGCTGCCGTAGCTACTACTGTTTGAGCTCATTATCACTTATCCGGTGGTGCTAAATCTCAGCATCATCAGAGAATGTTTTGGCTCTCTAGTAAAATGTTTTTATATTTTATCTTAAGTTTTACTAGTTGATACTTTTAATATATATGAAGTTATATTTTAGAAAGATCTGATAAAGTAATTCCTTTATTTTTAGTAGATTATGATTCTTGGTCATGTGAATGTATTTCCGTTGCATTTATTTTATAAAATATTTTAAGGTCGAAATATTTAATGTCTTGCTGGCTTGCTAAGACACTCGTCCCCTACTAATTTTTAGGCTGGTTCATGATAGAGGAATTGTAGTTTGAGTAAGGAGTTTGTTAAAGGAGTTTCAATGGAGTTGCGAAGATATGAAGAGTCTTATTTAGATGTTCAAGGAACTTTATCTCCTTACAAGGAGAAATTTCTAGTTGAGTCAGTTTGTATGTAATTTGTCTTTATTCCAGTTGGACAAAATTGTTGAGTTATATGTTAAGATTTGAGTTTATTTGTCCTTCAAGCCTATGATGAATGACTGAAGACAATAGCGGCCAAGTATAATAACTTCATCATCGTGCCAAGTTTGGTGTCAAGTTTCTTCTTCAACATCCACGGGATCTAAAGATGTATCAATGGTTATTATTGTTTGGCCCCTTGATATATGTTTTATGTGTTTAGTTTTTTAAAATGTTTTGACGTACTTTTTGTAAAAAGTTTTTAAAAGTAAAAAGAAATTTTATTTAATTTCATTTGAAAGACCTTTTTTCTGTTTAACTTCATTAGAATGATACTATCCTTTCATTCAAAAGAGTTTCTTTAATTCATTCCAATAAGATTCTGGGTTAGTCCAAATGAGATACTAGTTTTCGTTTAAACTAACATCAAACAAAAAAAAATTAAGCAGAGAATTTTTGTTCAAATCTCATTTGATGTATGTTCAAATGTCATTTGAATGATGTGTATTTCATTCAAGCTCATTTAAATGACCCTACTTATTTTGTTCGAGCGAGTTTCTTGGGATGTATGGACACTTAAATTTTGCATAAATCTATATATCTCATGTGTTCAAAGAAGTTTCGTTTTAGGGATTTTAAAATTATTTTCTAGAAAAATACAAAAATCTCCTTACATTCAATCATTTGAGATCAAAGAGTCATGTTAACATTTGTACAACAACACTTATCTTTTGATTGTGTGAAGAAGTAGTAACTTCTCTTGTCGCCTAGGTGTTTGTAATTAAAACTAAAGTGTAACATTTATTAATGGTGATGATAAATATAATTTCCATGAATGATGATAAGAAAACTCAAAAATAATGGAAATATACTCAAAAAGGAATTAAATTGTTATAAGCACAATAAATAACGTGATTCGCCCACCTTGGGCTACGTCCACAGGAGCTCGAGTTTAATTCAATTAGAGAATGAAAATAATTGTCTTTAAGAACTAACTCTCAATAATAAAACTTCTCCTATCAAGTGTATATATTGTTTAGACTCTCTCACGAAACTCATTTTTTTTGTCTCAAAACTATGTGTCTTGTAGATGATATCCCACTTTTCCGATGATGATCTCAAATGGTTATTGCAACATTTTATAGTTTCAGTCCTAGCTCGTGGAACCTTGAGTGTTTCCTTTCTTCTTGGAATCTCTTGCTGGCACGTCACTACTAGAGGATTTATGGAAAACAAACTCATTAGGCATTGGTTATAGTCTTACCTAAAACATTAAGGACCTATTATTTTAGTGAAAAGTTCCCTTGCTTTAGCATGTGGCCCTGGTGCACTACTTATTATATAATATAAAACTTTCATATATGGGATCGTTTGCAAAATGAATATTTCTTCATGGTAGATACTGATCTCAACGTCAACACCTTTTATAACTCAGTTTCTTTTTCTCGAGCAAGATAGTGGTTGCTCATGGTATGTTCAATTGTTGAAAGCAATCTATCTACATGCTCAATCGTGGTTGTCTCACTCACTGTATTCTCTAAATTTGTTACATCAAGGATTTTCTACGTCAGGTTTCTCGATGGATTGTAGCATCTTCCTCAATTCTTTTATCCCTGGTCTCTCATATAGCTCTCAGTAACCTTATCAATAACATATATTATAGTTACAAGACTAAAAGAAATTAATTAAAGAGATATATCTCTAAGTAAATAGATTTATGAATTAGCCCCTCTTACATTTTCCCCATCATAAAGAAAGTTGTTGTGAAAGGAAGAAGTTTTTGTATGAAAAATCTGAGTCTGATGATCTATAAGTCTCAACACCTTGAATGGATAAATCTTAAAATAAAAGCACCTCAAATTGAAGCAGCAAGTTTATACACATTTTAATTTATTTTTAAGAAGTTTCTTATTCAAACTACCTCGCACAAATGAACCATATTTTGAAACATCTTGAAGAGACCAAACTGATTTTGAATACTTGTTATCCGAAACACCACAAATTGAATCTACATGAAACATCTCACTTGTTTTATCCTCATTATAGAAATATTTGGAACAGACAAATCTCAATCCAAATAACCTTTATTCGATGAATCTCAAACCGAAGAACCTTTTGCTAAGGAACCTCAAATCAAAGAACCTTGTTTATATGCATGTCAATTTAGGCCAACTTGTGTCGCACAAATGTCACATGGATAATTGTGTATCTTAGGCATTAAATAATGAAGATACTTTAATATGACATGTCCTTGTGCATCAACGAAATGATTTCTAGGACACTTGTTTACACAACCATCATTTTTCCCCTCATCATTCAAACGATTGTGGTACAGTGAAATGCCAAAATCATTTAAATGTGTATTTACCGTAAGAACATTTTTTCTAGGATTGTTCAGAGCATAGTTTCATACTAGTTTGTCCTATCCCGTTACAAATCATCACGCACCGTCAAAACTAACCAAACTCAAGCATCTCAAGGTTTGAAGAGGGTAACAACTCGTCCTTTTGGGGATAATTAAATTCCAGAATTGGGTATAAATTGGAAATTTGAGGAAGTTCTCGGAATAGTGATTTTTTGGATTTTCAAGGATTAGATGATTTTCGATGGGTGTTGTATTTACTTTTTGGAGTAAATATGTCGAAGTATTTTAATTATATATCGCAGTTGAGTAAAAAGACAAAAGGAAAGATTTTAAATTGGAAAACCCGCAGTGAGATGCAATGGGTTAAATTAGTGGGTTGCAGTCAAGTGCCTCAGATGGAAATTTTGACTGCGCGGTGAGTCTCGGAATGACCGATATAGTCAGAAAAGAGTGTCCGATGGTAGAAATTGAGTTTCAGGAATTTTTAAACGAATAGGGACTCACAATTGAGTAAACGAGTCATTTTTGGGTTTTAATGGGTATAAACCCTTTTTCTCCCTATATAAGGAGGGAGAGGGGGTGAAAAGAGATAAGAGAGAGAGGAAGGAAGAAAAAGAAGAGAAAAGGGAGATTTCGGGGCAAACTCCGTCTGACTCGACTCGAGATCGTCGGATTTTATCCACGAGGCAAGTGTTTACATGCTTTATTTACTTTTGAGTATAAATCTCATATCGTAGTTTGGTAATAACAAACCCAAAAGACTTTGGGTTGGGTTTTCGTGGATAAAACTAGTTTTCGGGAGTTAAAACGAATAAACCCCAATAATTTTCCAATTCCAGAAACTTAGGATTTAATCAAAATTTGTGGCTGGTTTCGTGTTCTAGGATGTTTAGAACCCTTGTTATATGTGTATATGTTGTTGGTTGAGGCTTTAGGACGTCAGAGACGGAGATAAAAGCTTCGGAAAAGCTTTAATGGCTGAAACAGCTTCTCGGAGAAGAAGTTGTCCGACATGATCGATCGAGGGCCATGGGTCGATCGATCCACCCTTCAGGAAGTTTGACAATTTTTCCTAGGGTTAATTGGATGGGATGAATTCCAATTTTAATTGATTCTAGATTATTTAAGAAAGGAAATAAGTAATCTGCTAAGAGTAAATAGTCATCCAATGGAGGGAAAATATGGGAATTAAGTGACGGTTTTATATGTGTGACACTAAAATGTTATTTTCGAGGAAAATAGATAAGTTGAGGAATTAGAAGGGTGGGGTTCCTAAAATAGGGTGGGGACCTCTAAACGATTATTTGGACAAGATGTAGTCCTTGGGTTTATGGGATGGAAATCCATAATCTATTCAATTTTAGGGTATTCGGGGTTGAATATCAATTGGGATTGTTTCGGTGGCCATTTTGGCCAATATGATTATACGTGCGGGATAACATAATTTTATTGATGATGGTTGAGGGAATTCTATGAGATTATTAGGATGAATTGGGGAACATACTTATTTAGTTAATGTAAATTTGTATATTTGGATATATCCACTAAATCCTTAAATGGAAATAAGGTATTCATTATTTATCAAGTGAGGGAATACTCTCGGTATGGTATCGTGAGTATGTGAATGTATGAATATAATTCTTTGAGAGAATCTTTGGGATTATTGGTCATCGCTAGGTGTGATTGGCAGTTATGGCCATTTATATATGTATATTCGAGGAGGAATATATAGTATATATATATACTATGTAATTAAAGTATATATATTATACGAATACATATGTATCTATATGTGATGGTATATGTGTGTTTAGATAACTGGTTTCCACGGGCTTCCCCTTTGAGTATAGGGTTGGAACAGCCGAATTATATATATGCTCTAGTGAGATCCTAGGAGGTTGCGCGATGTGGGTGAATCCCCTGACTCGAGGAGTAGGGTGAGTATAGTCCCCAGGTCATTATCGTCCCGCGTTCGAGTGAGATTTATGTGATTCTCACTTGCAAGGGGAACATGACCGCCTCCACCGTTGTGTATATGTTTACCAAGACCATTGAGAGAGTCTGGATTGGTACCGTGGTATAGTGAGTAAACTCGGATTTTGGATCGACACTATGAGACCGCATCCTCGAGTTATAGCTCGTTGGAATGGTTATTATGCTTGTGTGTATGGTATATTACTTGTGCATCAGAACAATGTAATATATATATCTCTATGAGAGTAAAGAGATTCTCAGTCCGAGAGATAGATCCGGATGTGTATTATAAAGATGAATATAAAGTAAACCTCAGTCTGGGAGATAGATCCGAATGTGTATTATAAAGATGAATATAGAGTAAACCTCAGTCTGGGAGATATTATCGGGATGTATATTGAATTATGTATATTAGAGTAAGTATGTTATGTATATCATTATATAGTATGTATATGCGTTGTGTACTGAGGGTCTAATGGATCTCGATGATCAACCTTGTCGCGTAGTAGTGTATAGGGGTTTCCTTATTTGGATTTCGCTCTGCGAGACAATCCACGCATGAACATGGCATAGTGTTGAGACTCGGGAGAAGTTTAGCCCTTAGTACTTGGAATAACTAGGGTGGTTAGAAGATGGGTGACGGATTAGTTAGGCAGCATAGCTTGACTAGGATGTTAATAGGGATGCGCTAGGTGTGCACTATTAGAAGAGAGGTGAGGGGTATCTCATGGGAGTGCGATACCAAATTTAAATATGAGATAAAACCTATTTTTAAAAATAAAGCATTTATGCACTTGCTAAATAATTTTTCACACTCGGGCACTGACCCGTTTATCTACTTTTCCCTCTCTTGCTATATATATATATCTTCTATAGGTGTCCAGACATAGGACGCCTGGATGACACTTCCTTCGAGTCAGGCATCTTCTGCAGCAGCTGTGGATGCATGCAGGTTCTCAATAAACGCTTCTATCCTTGTAATCTAGATAGGAGGTATTGTATAAATATTCGGGCCAAAGGCCCAATTGCATTTATTTATTCTTTTACCGCCTTTTAGTGCGACATTCAATTTGGTTGTATCATATTTGAACCGAGTGTTCGGTTATTTTATTTCTTTTCAGTTTCATTTATATAAACTGTGTGGATGTTTTTAATCGTTTAGTTGTTTAAAAAGAGTAGTTAAGTAAAATTTTGACGCCAGCCTAATAGGTTATTAGTAATTAAATGGATTTTCGACACTGATGCTAAGAATGATCCATATGCGACTCCTGTTTTAATTTGATATATGAGTGATTGCCCAGTATTTTATTAGGCGGGGTGTCACAAAGAGTTAGCAACTTCTTATAAAGGTATAAAGCAATTTAGAGTTTAAATTAATTTACAAAATTGTGATTTGGGATATTTATTTTTATGAAGAACAAACATGAGACTTTTTATTTCTAAAAGAAAAAATATTTTATTTTTAAATCTCGTTCAAATGATATTGGCATCTCGTTCAATTGAGATTTCATGACGTTAAAAGATCATTTTAAATGTTTTTCAAACGAGGTTCAAATGAGGGCTTACTATTTTGATTTTCATGATGTCATTAAAAATTAGACACATTTCGTTCGAAGGAGATGCTTATCTCGTTAGAACGAAATTATGATACTGTTCGAATGACTGCACCGCCACAAAATTTTGTGAACTTCCTATATATACATGTTTCGTGATAAAAATGTTTAAGACTTTTTTTAGAATTATTTCTGTACATATTTTACGAAAGTTCTTCATGTCTTTGTGTTCCAAAAAACTTTTTAATTCACGACAAACATCCTGAATATTTAATTTTGTGAATTTGTTTAATCCCTAGAAAGTTTTATATTCTTTTATACACCTTTGTGGAGAAGGTGTCTACATGGTTGACTTGTGATACCCAAGGAAAATCACTGCTGCATATAGAGGTTGAGGCTTAAGAGAGAGGATTGCAATCTTGTGATTCGTGTGAGGATCATAGTTATTCACTAGATATTTGCAAAGATTAGCGCTTTATACTTGTGGCCAATATCAAGTAGTCTGTAAGTTGATTGTCTTATAGATATCTAAAGTAAATAAAGGTTTTACCCGAAAGTTTTTTTTTCCTTAAACCTTATCTTTGTTGAATGCTTGGTTTTATCACATAGATGTATGTTTAGGATAAAAAGATAAAATTGGTTTAACAATCTCAAATTGGAATCTTTATTGAGCTTTATGCATTTATAAGTGGTATCAAAGAACAAATTATTTCTTCCTAATATTTACATATGACCATTTAAATACCCATTGTTTTCATTTTCCCTAAACCATCTAACTCTTTTACCACCATTAAAACTTTAAGTTTCCAAGTGTTCTAGAGAGATAAAGTGTTTTTCATTAATCAAATCTTCAATCACCTCTCAGTTTTTCACCAATCACCCTTTTCTACCATTTCCATCATCATTAATTGTTGTAATATTAATGGATTCTTCCAACGGAGTTTCTAAGGCTTCCATCAAGGTTTCTATCAGAGTTTTTGCATTAGAAATGACGGATAGTGAAACATTATTTCACCATTATCGCTGTGCTCCATTATTTGGAGATAAATATGAGTTCTAAAGTTTTTTCAAGGTATATAAATTGACATTTCAAGGTATTGACCACCCTCTATAAGTGGAAGATAAACCCTGCGATCGAACCCAAGGTGATAACCTTTTACCGGTTGATATTTTGAGATTTAATTTTGAGTGTCTGGAATATCCCTATTCACACGTTAATTTTGAGGGAGCATCGAGTTCCCCTAGAAGGGTTTGCATCTTGGTCTTCCTATATTGATGATAATTTCAACCTTACCCTCAGCCACATTGGGCTTGATCATGCTTCCAATTGGTTTGGGGATTTTCATTTCTCCAAGAATAACCATGCTCTCCAGTTTTTGATTTTTCGATATAGCACATAGTCCCATACTTTTGTGACATCTTGGGGGGTGATTTTCTATTACTTTGGCATATTTTTGGGGGTTTATGGGTATTTAACCTTGGGGTGTATATCTCCTTGTGATGACACCCCACTTAATAATGAATAAGTTAAAGTATGAGCGAATTTGGACAAGTTTGTTCATGACTGCATATGAAATTCCTCTAAGGCCACTTTTATCCAAGTTTTTAAATATTTCTTCAAGGCACATGCCAAACCTTCCAAGGAACATAAGTAATAGGTTAAAATCCCCGATACATCAATTGACATTGGCAAATGACATGACTCGGAATTAATAGCCTATATCTTATGCGTGCTTTCTCAATTTTATTTATCAGGAAATATGAACGATCAACCACATCAAGAATTGGTAAATATATAAATTATATTGGCTTGTGGAGTTAACACCCCTCTGACTACTATAACATTTGGCTCCCTTTACACTTGGTTGGATAAGATACATATCGACATGCAATGCTCTGTTGGCCGATATGAAGCGTCCAATTTTTCGAACACCATTCTTTTAATAGAATTCATCTATGTCAGGTTCCCTGATCTTGAACCCGCATAATTTCCTATCAGAAAGTTTACCATCAAACGTCAAAGGGTAATTAATTAAAATAGAAAGCAAAGTAAGAAGCTTCTTATTTTTTTGATTGATGATAAGCCTATATTCCTCGACATACCATAATCTCAGGACACGCATGCTCAAGTGTGGTCCCTCTTCGAGGAACATGCTTATACTATTACCTTTATTCCCATAGAATATGATGTATATGATGATCCATCATTGGTTGTGGTTCTTCTAATAATGCTAAGTTATTTACCCTTATTTATAGAGTAGAATGTTAAGAGAGATGTTTATAATCCTCACAGATGTTTAAAATAATTTGGGTATGTTGATGTCATCATAAATCCTTCTTATCGAAGTAGAAATGTTCATAGATCTTTTTATTTGGTTTGCCTTCATTTCTCTCTCAATAATGCATAACTTATTTGCACGAAGTTCCATGGAAGCTTGGTCATGCCCAGCAAGATGAGGATATGTGATGCATATCTTGGGTTATTGTGCCATTACTGGTGGACTCATCTCAAATTATTCAGATATTTCATGAAAACATAAACATAATACCCAGGGGTTGAATGGTATGTACCATTGGAGTTTGTTTAAAAATATCTCGACTGTTGGGGTTCAATTAAACCTTAGCACTTTGAAAACTTATTTGCTAAAAGAAATGTCTCCTTTTTCCTATATTAGTGACATTACTTGAGGGGGGAGAATGGAAAGAAAAGAGGCATTACTACAGTTGCATCAATGAAAAGAGGCACTCTCTGGCTATAGGTATCCTAAAACTCCTAAAAAATCCAAAATCAGCAAGGCATCTTTCGATTTAGCTAATATATTTTGAGAGTCCATTCGACCAATTAGACAAGATCTTTTTACAAAATCTTATCTTAATGGTAGTTGATGTTCTATCTATAATGAATCTAATTCTTGTTAGTGAAGATAATGATGTAGCTGGTTTAGAGAGAAGTCATCCAGATGATGGTATATCTATTTCTCACATTCCTCGCAGGTCGATTTCTCTATCAGTACAAATGAATGAGGGATCTCCCAATGATGTTCCTCATTGGAGAAAAAAACACTTGATGAAAAAACTAAGTTAATCACGTGTGATCATAACACCAACTCTTTCACCCCCGTGATCCTTTAAGATAACCTTGATTGATAGGCCAAGCAATGCTATGGAGGATGCTTCCACCCATGATGATCCATCTAAACAACCTCAGGAATCTGAATAAAAAATTATTTTCTTTTAGTGTTGAATTGTACTTAGTTAGATAAATTTTCTTATGATGTTTTTTTTTTAATATGTAGGATGTTCTGATAGGTCTCGAATATTTTATATTACCACCCTTTATTCTTATGCATTCTAGCACAATTATGTTTGTTATTTCCTACTTTTATGATTATATATTGATTAACCCTGATATTCGATATATAGGTTGTGCAAGGTTTATCTGAGTTTTTATAGTTATTGGAATGCTTAATGGAGAAATTACTTACATTTTGGGAAATTTCGTCATTTGATTCAACTTCATGGGCAATTCCATAATTTGAGATTTCATGTCTTCTCTGGAAAAATTCCATGGAACTAAAGTTTGTCGAGTTAGCTTTGCGTGGACAAAAAAGGCGCATCCTTTTAAATCCAAATGATGAAGTTATGCCTATTTTCACGAAGCCCCTTTATTTTTAAATTGAAGAAGATTGGGCCTAAAAATAGAGGATCGATTGACCAACACCCAATTTTGAATTTTCCTTGATCTGAAGTCAGTGGTAAATTTCCCATTCATCGATCGATCGAATAATGGTATATCGATTGGTCATCCCACTTTCTTAAAATATATGAGGCCAGTATGCATTTTTTAGAACCATTAATCAATCAACGAATGGTCGATTGATCGATCATGCCAAATGTTATATGTTTTCAAGAGTTTTTTTTTGTTTATTCATTTACTATATATATGTAAGTTTGGATTTTATTTCATTATCTAGATTTTATCTCAGTTTTAGATTAAATTAGTTTTGGTTTAGGATCTCTCCTCTTTCTCTCTCCCAGGGGTCCTATCCATTTATGTATGTACGTGTACTATTCATTATATTCCTCCATTAATTTAAGCTTCCATTGTTGCTTTCACACTTTTTGTCTTTGTTGCGTTCAATATATTTTACTTTCTTTCATTGCTTTCGCTCAATACATGTTAGTTACAACGCTTTACAACTAATTTAAATTAGGTTGAGGTGATTGAACTCACCTTGAATTAGTTGGTTTCTTTGCTTTGGTGATGGATTAGGCTAGTTTTAATGTGTTAGGTTGTTCTTGATTCTTTTCCTAGGAGATTTAATGGTGTATATCATATATGTGCGATATTTATGACCTTGCATGTGTAATCATCAGAAATTTATTGACATTAAAATCATAACACACTTTTATGAGAATTTAGTGGGTGACAACTATAGGTTTGATTAATCGATGAAATGATATTTAGTCTCGCAAAGTTTTTCTTACCATGTCACCACTTATGCTAATTAACCAAAGGCGAGGGACATGATTCTCAATCTATAATTTTTTTTCTTATTTGTTAAGTTACTTTAAATACAAGCCTAGTTTGTAATTTAATTAATAAAATTATCTTTTACGCTTTCAGAAGTAATAAATCAATTAATGTCTAAGAATTTTCGATCTGAATTCGATACCTGGACTAGCCGCTATACTTCCATAAGAGTGTTTAGGTTTTTGTATTACGATAGGAGCCGATAACAACGATCAGCGTAGTTAACACAGAGGTTTGATTTATAACGAAGTTAACTGGCATCATTGATGGGGATTATTTCTTAAAAGATTGTGACTGATTTAGTATTTTATAATTGTATTTCTTCATATATGGATTCTTTATTTTAATTTTTTTTATAGATTTGGACACTTGAGCTTCAAGAACACTTGAATTATCGATCGCGCACCACTTTGTATATTTTGCTATCTTGAGCTTTGGGCAATCATGTCTGACTCCTCCGTTTTCAATAATAATAAAGATAATTCCTAAAATCCCCCAAAATCGATAACTTTTGGTGGATACTTGAACAAAGATAAGAATGAAAATTGCAAAATCTCTTTGGGTGAGTATTACAAAAGTCAAGTAATGGATAATGAGAATTTTGAGAATAATCTTTCTCATAGAGGCCCACAAAATCCTTAAAATAAGAATGTTGAAACTTATTACAATAACTTTCAAAATTCTTATACTAATGATTTTTATAGTAGTTTTGAGGATAGTTCACAAACTTTTTATTTTTAAGAATTCGTGCTATCACGAATGGGATTGCACGAGCTCATTCATATTCTTGAGAAAGAAAAGCATGAAAATCAATATCAGGAAGAAAATAATTGTTGGAAACAAGAGTTGGATGTACTAATCGAATCCAAAGATGATTTTTCTTTTGATACTTTCCAAGCTTAGGAATGTTTTAAAATAAATTTGGAATCGATGCCTACTTTTGAACAAACCATTCTTTTCTTGGATCAAGGAAGAAAAGATAATGAAAGTGAGGAATAAATGGATGTATTATCTATTTGTAATGAAATGATCTCTTCTTTGGTAAACAAAGAAAATAATTTCATTAAGAATGATCATATCTCCTTCAAAATTTGGTCTTTGAAAGATGATGAGTCATCTCTTCAGATTGAATTTATTTCTTCTCCATTTCCATTCTCCATTATTGAACTATTACAAGAATCCTATGAATTGGTTATAAACTTAGAAACGTTCAACTTTTTCACTGATGAGGAATACTTGCTTTAGTTGATTTCCATGAAGGAAATATTGCATCCAAGAGTGTCACCTCCCATTCCATTCAAAAAACCTTTGGTAGGAAATTAAATTTGTATTGGATCTCATATGTACTTGTCACCCATTTTATCTAAAGCGTCCATCAACCACCAATAACTTTTAATTTGTTATGGTTTCTTTTGCCCACCTAGACGATGCTTTTTGTTGTTAAAACAAAATTCTTATTTTTGGAAAGGAATAAACAATAATGAGGTTATACCAATCATCCTTCAAACTCACATCGTATTTTGGGTGGATGCTAAAAAATTTCAACTTTTAGTGTACAATTAGCTAGAATTTAAATTATAGCTTGTACATAGTAGTTAGTTTTCTTTTTATTTTTTTATTTCTCTTTTTACTTATTGTCTAGTGTAATAAATTAAATTTTTTAGTTCTTTTTTTGTTTTGCTTGGTTCTAACATGTTTTGTAGAATATTTGGACTTGCACTTTTCGGAGATCGCATTTTCGGAAATATCACTTACTTCCTCTCTTTAACTTGATTATTAATTTACGTTCAGGATAATGCAAGATTTAAGTTAGGGAGTGTGGGATATTCTTCCCAATCATTGTTAGTTTCTTTGATGTGATCATATGTTCTTCCCATGTATGCTTTGTTTTAAAAAATTGAAAAATTTGAAAAAAATACTATTTTCCTTTTCCCTTTTATTTGGTAATTTTTTCCCTCATTTACGATAATTTTTCAAATAAATGCCCGATCACACAGACAATTCAATGATACATATTCTCGATTTTAGAAATTATTAGACTTTAGTACTCGAGTTATTGATATTATGAAAAAATTTATTAATTAAACTTTAAACCCATGAACACATGAACTTTTCTTATTTAAATTTTTTGGTTTAAAAATTCTATAATGTTGTGGTCTTATATTTCATCGTGTATTCTTACACAAAGTGAGGTTTGAGCTTTTCTTCGTTTGTGAGGTTTTTATACATAACTTTTTCCTCCTTAAAATGTTAAATTATTTAGTAATCTCAATATTTTTTTCATCGATCGTTCATTAATAAGGTTCACTATAAAATGTGTTAGTTGAGCTTATTTTGAACATTATTTCGACTCGAGAATTGCATAAGACATAGGAAAGGATCATAGGCCCTATTTGTTATTTAACCCGTATTGGTTTGACCTCACCCTACATATTTCCCTTGTCAACCCCCTTTGAACCTAATTATTGTTATTCATTTCTTAACCCAAAATCCCATAACCAACTCCACGTTGGTGTTTTCAAACCATACATAAAACATCGATACCTTTGTTTGGAATGATACATGGGATTTATGATGTTCTTTTTGTGTGGTTTCAAATAAACATGTGAGAGTGTGAAAAAAAAAGTAAAAAAGAGAAGAAATAAAAATAAGGCAGAAAACAAAAGAAAAAGGAGAGAAAAGGACGAAAAGAAAAGAAAGAGAAAGATTTCCTTATTGTACGTAGTGTTCAATAATCTTTTTCATTCTCTAATGTTTTATCCATTGCGTTTTATGGAAATTATATTCCAATTTGAAATTGCTCGCAAATTTTCATTATTCCAAGTATTCCGCTCGAACACTTTGAATTCTTAAATCTACCATTCGTTTCATACCTTAATCCCAAACCTAGATTATAACCCTATAAAGTCCTATTTGATTATAGAGTGAATGTGATTCAAAACTTTAAATAGTTGCGAAATTTTGTGAAAATACATTCCACCTCCATTGATGAATGATATATTTAATTGAGATTATAGTTTACATTATATATATATGATATGGCGCAAATATTGCGTATTTATGTCTGTTATATTATGCATTTTTAGCTCACTCGGGTATCGAAATTGCTGTATTTATGCTCGTTAGACAACCACCATTTTATACGCTAATAATTTATTTTAGGTATTATTGAGCATATATAGGTGTTACGGTGCTTAGTGTGAAGTTTCGTCACGTTCCGATAAAGTTTCCTAAGAGTTCGCATGCTCAGGGGCATTTTGGTAATTTCTCACTTTGGGATTTTTGCCCGAAGTATTCACGGAAGTTGTATCCCTCGGGACAAGCTTCGCATGGCTATGAACGGTGCTCGAATCGTATTCCGAATCAAGAAAACACGGATCTTTAATTGGAGGAAGAAATATAAGAAAAATAACTATTTTATTAATTCCTTTCATGTCCCTTTTCTCCTTTATTAACAAATTCCATAATTGCATCCATGTCCCTAACTCGTTTTTACAGAAAATTCAGATGGCGATTTGTCCCTAGGGTCGAGTTTTGCTTGGGTTTTGGTTTCATCCAAAATTCAAGCTTTTTGTCCGAAATTGGAGCAAGATTATTGACCACATGGACATTTGGCTCTTCTATCACTACTAGAAATAGACATTTTTATGACGGGGATAAAGGGTCATAAAAGGTTATTTATGACGATTTTCGAAGCTTTAAAAATCGTCGTAATGTTGTGTGTCATAATAAATTGGTGTTGACAAAACCGTCATAACAAACCATCCTATTACGACAGTTTTTTGTGCAAATCGTCATTAACAATAATGTTGTGTGTCTTAATAAAATTGGTGTTGACAAAACCGTCATGATAAACCATCCTATTACAATAGTTTTTCGTACAAATCGTCATTAAAAATAATATCATGTTTATTGAACCGTCATTATAAACCTATGAAAAATGACGGATATTAATAAAATGGTCATAAAAAGTACGATTACTTTAATCATTATAATGACAACTTACATAAAACTCTCATAAAACATACGGTCATAAAAGTTATTTCTTTTCTTTCATTTTTTTGTGATGAATTCTATTATACTATTACAAGATCCCAAACATGTTATGCATAAAACTACGAACTGTCAATTCAAAGTACAAATTTTCGTACTCAAAGTAGCAAATTCCAAGTACCAATATAACTGAACCATAAGTATAAAAAATGTCATTAATATTTGAAATTAAAGAAAATAAAAAACAACAGCAGTCTCCCAATAGACTTCTCGACAACTCAAAAATAAAAATACATCTAGAATGACCTATACTATAGACATAAAAACTAGAAAATTAAACTATTACATTAGTTCTATTCGTGTAGCATGGAAACCCAAATTAGTAAAAGCTACACCGAATACGCAATAGGCAACATCCGGATCGATACCTGAATAAAAGGAGGAAACAAATTGTCATTAATAACTAAAACAGATTCACCATATAAAGAATATAACTCGAACAATAATGATATGCTAATATAATATTGAGCATAAAAAAATAAACATTTGCATAATATTAAAGTTAATTTTACTTTCATTCTTTATTAAGGCATGGAAGAGATAATTGGGGAAGGTTTTATGGAAATTTCGGCAAAATTTTCTTTGTTTTTTTTACTAATCCAAAATTAAGCATGACATGTTTAACAACCACAACAATATAAAGCCCACCTCAGGCATTCAGTATCATCATCAACAACAAGAACAACATTATAAAAATTTACTCGAGAGATAAATGAGGAAGGTTTTATAAAAATTTCGGCAAAGTTTCCTTTATTTTTTTAATAATCCAAAATTAAACGTGACACATTTAACCAACAATAACAATATAAAGCCCATCGCGAGCATTCACTATCAACAATATAAAGTCCCCCATAGGCATTCACCATTAACAATATAAAGCCCACCCCGGGCATTCAACATCATCAACAAAGTAATTAATTAGATAACTAAAAATTCCAGGTGTACGTTTAGTCAGAAAATAAAGTCATGATGATAGAGTGAATAATTTCTCTTATAAGGAAATATTGATATTTAACTAAAATATATAAATAACTTAGTCCATCATAACTAAACTTGTCATCAACTAGTATCGATCTAGGATTTTCTCTCAAACTATTAACAACATAATTAATCATGAGGATTTTTAAACTCTTTAGGAGTTCTAGGATGTCATATCCGAGCATGTCATCAATAGCTTATATCATTTTAGGCTTCAACTTCTCAAGATCTCTCTAAAGTGCTCAATAACTTATCGATGGTGTATCCGCTCAAGATCTCTCTAAAGTGCTCAATAGCTTATCTATGGTTTATCTCAACTATGCTTATTGGTCATGCGCCAGTTCAGTGCCACATCCCCTTTCTTCATCATGTGCTGGCCTGACTGCAAAGACGTGGCCATCACACGACCTGTAGATATGAGTGCTTCTGTAATGACCTTGAGTATGGACTTAAGAGTAAGGACCATTTTTTTTTGCCATTAGATGCATTTAATGATGAGTGAGAATGAATTTACTAGTAAACAACTTGGTCCTTAAGATAAGTCCTACTTTGGGTCCTCACATGAGCATTTGTGTGTTTGTGTGCAAGTTTGCATGTGCCAACTTGGGATACTAGGTCACCTCATACAGTGCAACCTTGAACTAATATAAATTATTTTCAGCATATAAAAAATGATTAATTTCATCATCGGGATTAAGGGAGGCAATGGGTCGTGTCGTGTCATTAATTTCATCAATGGGATTAGGTGTGGCAATGGGTCGTGTCATGTCGATTTCGTGCTGGGTCTAACAGGGTTTGTATCAAAATCACCTCTACCTAAACCTGACTCGTTAAGTCTTTCGTGTATACCGTGTCGTGTCTTATCGGGCTCGTGTCCTGTTTGGATCGTGTGCAAGTCGTGCCTTAACGAGTCATGTCGTGTATTTACGCTAAATGGAGAAATACAAACCCAATTCGTTAAGCTATCGTGTTTAGTGGGTCTATGCGTTAAACACCCGTATTCGTTAAGGCTTCACCTAAACCTGCTAAAATGTCATGTAGGTCGTGTCGTGTTATTGGGTTGTGTGATAATTTTCCACCTCTCGGGATGCGTTTTTTCATTTCAAGCAATAAAAAATGATTTCCAGCAATATAAATTATTTCTGGCATAAAAAAATTATTTCAAACAAATAAAACACTATTTCTCACAAATAGAAATAATTTCCAGCAATAAAAAAAGATTTTCAGCAATATAAATATTTTCAGCATATAAAAATGATTTCCAGCAATAATAAAGTATTTTCAACAAATAATATTTTTTTCAGTAATAAAAAAAATATTTCCTACAAATAAAAATTATTACCAACCAAATTTCTAATAAAAAATAAAATACAGAAAAAATACATAAAAATAGGCATCGTACCTGGGTGATTATAATATTAATATTTAAATTTACCCATTAACAAAAAATGGGCATTTAGACATTGTGTATTTATTAATTAAAATTTAAAAGTGAGCATTTAAACTAATTTAATATTTAACCACTAACTTAAAATTAACAATTAAGACCCATTTAACTTGAACTTAAAAATTAAATAATCAATTTATGAACTAAAAATAAAATGTTGTCGAGTAGGAAATAGAAGTGTATATTATTACCTAAAAACAAATATGAGTAACAGATGAGAATTCAAAATTACCTTAATAAACTTGATAAACAAGAAATCCGACCACTGTGAGTCCTCAATCAAGTTACAATAACGAGCACTCCCGTGAGCAGAAGCAACTAACAAATCAACCACACAATATGATAAATTCTGTTAGGGATTATAATGTAACCAAATGATTAAATTTCAAGAAAAACGCAATTGTAACAACACTAACAACAATAAGAACTACAACTACAACTACCTACATGTGTATTTAATTGACTCTCGGGATAAGGAAAGGGCAAAATGAATTGTTCAACCTGACGTGAGTTAAGACATCTGTACAGAGTGGGACACGAATGAAGAGGAGGGTGTGTGGGTTGAAGAAAAGTGTGGGATGCGGTTTTTGCTGGGTTGCGAGCTGAAGAAAAGGGTGGGATGGGGATGTTGTGGGATGCGAGTTGAAGAAGATAGTGGGGATAAGGGGAACTCAATGAAAATCGTATGAAGATAGATTTGGGGAGAAGTGGGTATCTCTAAAATTTGAGATTGTTACGATTCCTCCCTCCAAAATTTTCTCCCTCTTGACTTTTTTTCTTAAAATGGGTCGTAAATAACTAAATTAGTTTATTAAAAAAACTATTAATTTATAAATTATATTTAATATTACCATGTATATAAAACTGTCATAAAACATAAATATATTACATGACACTAAAAATATTACCGTCATAAAATATCATATTAATATGACCCACTAAATATATATGGGTCATAATTATTTGTTTAAATGAAAAAAGGTTCATAATTGTGAAATAATAATACTTATTATGATGGTTTAATTAAAATGGTCATTAAATTGAATTTTAAAACTATCATAAAAGGGTATTTTTCTTGTAGTGTGTGCTTTGTCGAAATGGATTTTGGTTTGGTGGCTGCCACCATTTTTGGAGCTTGGAGGTTTTGGACATGAAAATGGGTATCTCAATTTTGGCAGGTATTTTGGCCTTGGTGGTCTCAACATTTGTTGGGCACACACACGATTGGAGTTCAGGGTTTGGTGGGTGTTCCGCCATGCGCAAATTACATCTCTTGGCATTTACACGCAAGTGGGTCTCCATTTGGGACCGCCATGGAAGGCCTCACAATGGAGGTTGCATCTTGATTTTGTTTGAATTTGAGGGCTACTGGTGTGAGACAGTGTCGATTTTTCCTAGCTCCGAATCGATTCAGACACCCCAGAATCGATTCGGTCCCTGTTTTCCAACTTTATTATTTACACATTTGCCATTTGAGTTTTGTATATATTAGCTTTCTTCTCAATTTGAGAAGATATCTTTCATTATATTAGGGTTTTAGGGTTTGTAAAAAGGGAGAGCTTCTCTCTCCTCATTTCTCTTGGATCTTTTTCATTATGTATGTAATTTACTATTCATCATCTTCCTTATTGTTTTTAGTTGTTTTAGCTAATTTTCATGCTTTGCATTTAATTTTCCATGCCTAGATAATTAGTTTAATTTATTTATTTCTTGTTTTAGTTATTAATTAATTGTTTTAATTACATTAACCATGTGTAGTGAGTAGTTAAATAGGTTTTGGGTCGTGTGCCCACCATTGATGGGCGTTGAGCTCCGAAAATTAGGTTTTGGGTAAAATTACATATAATTAAAACCTCGCGTATTAAAATTGGCTTATGATGCATTTAACTTTCTTTGTCATGCAACATTAGTGTTTGTAGAGAACCCGAATTTAAGATGCGTGTGACCATTTTTGATTAATTGTTCTATCTCGCAACTTTGAGTTAAATTTCTTCTTGCGTGCTATTGATGATTAATTAAAAATGCTCAGTTAAATATTTTTTAACTGAAATTCTAATTATTAGTTGTTTATCCCATGGCGGGTACGCTATCTCGACTCTCATTTTATTAATTCTAGTTTAGACTTAACTGACTTTTTATTTCCCCTTTTTACCATAAACAACCAATCAACTTTTTCACTTTTATTCTTGAAGTTCTAAAGTAACTAAAATATAAAATTCAATCACTCCTTGTTGATTCTCGATACCCGACTTACCGCTATACTTGTATCATAAGTTCAGTCTTAATTTAGGTGATTGTATGGAGTAGGTGAAACGAAAACAACAATTAGCGTTCTGACGCGACACAACTTTTCGCACTCGATCAATATACCATTCTTTGTTAATGACATATGTGCGGATTTGTTTCCATTTACATTTACTCATCTTGCCCGCATGTCTCATATGTGCCACACCCCATTCCTGAGTGTTCTTCATTTGTTAAGGGTAATCAACAGTGAGGATTGAATATCATGTTACGCTTTAATGTTTATCCGATTTATAAATTTTCTTCTAAATCAATATCTTCACGTGATCACTTTTCTTACCACATTTAAGGTTTTAGTTCGGTGAAGTTTTTCTATAATGTTAATAATAAATAACTTGTTGAAATTATTTTTGTTATTATTGAGCTTGTCTTGTTGTTGAGTGGGCATCTTTTGAGGAAACTTGTTGTTTGCGAGTTTTCATCCCTAAAAACCCTCATGAGACGACACTTGTCCACTAGGGTAACCCACGGGTTCAACGACTTATTGCATACTCTAAATGTAATCATTCTCCTGTGAAAGTGGTATTTCATTTTTTATGGCTATGTATTTTTGTTATCTCTTTGTTAGGATGGCTTTAGTTTTGTTTCATAACCAAAAACTAGCAATTTCTATGTTAGCGGAGGGGTAGGCGTTGAATATTTTATATTAAACCCCTTTATTCTTATGCATTCTAGTACAATTGTGTCCATTATTTCCTACTTTTTTTCTCTTATATATATATATATATATATATATATATATATATATATATATATATATATATATATATATATATATTAAGTTACAATGTTGTTTTCACTATTCACTATAAATATAAGACACTTCGTAGTTCAAATCGAAGCCAACGAGGCTAGAAATCAAGGGCGGCGATTAAAAGATCTTCTTTTCCTTTTTTGCACCTTTATTTTTTCACACACACACACACCTTAATTAGATCAAAACATATGGCTCGATCTGAAAATATATGGTGCGATTTTGCAATTTCTTTTGTAGATGTGCTTTCTTAGGGTTTTCTGTTTTGTTATTTTATTTTCTTAGATCTGCTTTCTTAGGACTATTTTTGTATGTGTTCTTGTTTTTTTTATCCTCATTTCTAGAACCCATGTTAAATTCCATTTCCCTTTCAGTTGCAAATTTATGATTCATATGGAGGAGTTTATATACTGACAGTAGCCTTCATATGGAGGACTTAAGGCAAAATATTTATCATTTTTTTTGTTCTTAAGTTTATATGCTCATATCAGTATACTTGAGGCAAAAAGAGTGTTTAAATACATTTTTTGGGGAGTTTGATTCATCAATTTTGTTGTGATTGTTATTTTTCAGGTCCACATCAAAATCCACTTATAGTCTTTTCACTTGGGTCCCCATCGAATCGAACTATAGGTAATAAATATTTTTCTTTGAGGGTGGGGGGATTGTTGTTTGTGTCTTTTAATTAAATCTCTATTTTGTAACTAGTTTAGGGGCTTGGCTATTTTTTTATTCGTGGAGGGGGTATAATATGTTTATCACATAATTGTTGTTATATATTCTTCGAATAACATGTAGTATCCTTTTTTTATTGGTTGAACATCTTTGAGGATCCCATATATGTTTACGTTTCCATTCCAAATTTAAAATGTTTACCATCGTTGAGGAGCCTATTGTTGAAGTTTTGTAAGAATGATTATGCTTGGGGAGAAATTACGATCATGTTGTGCCATCGGCAACACCTAAATACTTTTTTGGTGTGTTTTAATGTTTTCATATTCAAATATCCTGATTCTTGTGGAGATAAATTTGAGTATGGATAGAGAAATGTATTTTGATAAGATATTAAATGTTTGAATCCTAAAAAATGATTGGAGTGACTTGGATTGTCTTTTGATAATTGATTTAGGTAGTATTTATTTCTCTTACACCATTCATGTATATTTTACTTGGTTTTATCTTATTGATTGTAGTTTTTTTATTCTACTCTTCAGTTTGGGTAAATAACATCATTAACCATAAGGGAAAAGATCTTTAATTAAATTGATAATTTTCTAAGTTTACAGATGATATTGATGTGTTCTGTTTGTTTGATTTTGATATGCTTGGTCAGAGTTATCATTTTAAACAACTTGAAGATCGGTGTTATTTGGTTATCATTGTTGATTTTTTTCACCTTTAAGAGATATGAATGAGTTCACCACATTATACAGATTAAATGTTTAGGGAAGGCTATTTTATACATGTTTGGGATTTGCAGATTTATTCTCACACCTCTCTATTTTGCAATATCAGTTATAGTGTTTCTTTTAGGTAGGATTAAAATTTACTTGAACATTAAGTAAAACATTTTTGGAAGTGAGTTTTTCACGTTGAGTGTTTAGGTCATTCGTTGTAAAATATTGAAATTAAACAAAATAAAATGACACGAAATGAGCCTCAACGGAGAACATATGTAGTTTTCATGTAATTTTGTGTTTTAGATGTAAATGGATTAATTCAGATGTTATTTATTGTTTTAATTTTTTTGATCACAATACATGTATTTAAATTTGGATTTGTCTTTGGTGATATAACCTTTGATTTATAATCTTTTGTGATAGGAGATTAATTTTAGTTGTTATTTATTTTGATTTAATCATATTTATGATCTTGAGAACTGCTTCGACTGCCACAAATGTGGAGCGTTCTATCCTATGAGTTTGTGCGATGATCATTTATGTGTGGATAACACCTTGAAAATACACTTCTCCATATGTTACGATGATTATAAGTGTGGACACACAATGCATATGGAATGCCAAAATAAGATCATGAAACAACATCAGTATCGTTGTCCCATATGATGCAAATCAATGGTCGACATTACTAAAACCCGGAAAAGATTAGATGAGGATATCCAAACCACGCCCATGACTGAGGAATACTGTTATGAGGTTTCGATCCTCTGAAACGACTACAATAATCAGTCAGAACAATACCGATTCGATCCAGATTTCTCCTCTGTCTTGGATTGATCCTCATATGCTGGTCATTATATGTTCTATGAAACTTAAAAACACAATAATATGTATTGAAAGTTTTAAAATAACCTTAACATGATATGAGGGATTGATGCATGACCTTTTTATTTTGATTATTCATGTACATATGCGTTTGTAGGAGGGTAAAAATGACCCTTTTGATATCTTATCTTTTTCCTTTTCATTTTATTTCAAGAAACTTTATTTTCTTTCTAATTATTTTCTGCGCTAATATGAATTTTGAAATTCCCGGAGGAGTGATATGATAATCCCATGTGTTCTCTTAGTTTGGCCTATTAGTCTGCTTAGGCTTTAGGATTTTGCCTACACTTTTCTTCATTTTCCTTTTGTTGATACATACAATGATGTCATCATATTATGATGTGATTGGAGTTTCTGAGATTCAAAAGTATTTGGACATCACTAACGTCCAAAGCTCTATTATTAATGGTGCCAAGGTTATTTTCATGAACAAACGCCCAAAACAGTGTCGAGGTTGGTTATTTACGAATCATTACTAACATGACCCTCAAGTACCTGCCTTTCGATGGTCTTGGCTCAAATTCAATTGGTACTCGAGGTTGAGGGACTTAGTGCACCAAAGTATGAAGCTGTAAGATGTGCGCAAAAGCTCGCTGCAAAGATGGCTTTACAATTAGCAAGGGAAGTTCAATTTTCACATGCGAAGTCAAATATTTAAGTATGCATATGGTCAACTCGAGAAAGAGAAAGCTATTGAGCATAACAGTAAGAACATAATTTTTTTTGGAGTAATTTGGATGGCTACCAATTCTGAAATTAGTAGACTACATACCTCTGACACATGGGATTTATCTCTGTGCTTTGGGTCACATTTTTATTCATCTTTCTTTAATTTTTACCTCCTTTTATATTGGTACCTTGTAGCAACAAATTATATTCGTGTTACAGAGTTGACGTTGCATAACATATGTGAGTAAATTGTTGAGGTTGGAGGGGTTGAATTTTCTAATTGATCCAAACTTAGAATTAATAATAGTATACTTGGTATTTTTGTTCTTAAACACGGTGGATTGTCTCATAGATACAGAAAATTATGTCCATTTTTTTTAAATTAATAGGTTCTCATCATAGGTTATTTAAAAAAAATATACGTTGCGAACTAAATGCGACGTATGGTCCTATAAACGACATACACTTTTGAAAACTATCGTCGTGCCTTCAGGCACGGGCATACCCTATATATATATATGTGTGTGTGTGTGTGTGTGTGTGTGTTGTGAAAGGGTTGTTTGAGTTTTCGTAAGAATTAAGACGCTAAACGGAGCAATTGTTTGCATTTTAGGAAAGTTCGTCATTTAATGAAAATTCAAGGGCAATTAAGTAATTTCAAACTTCATGTCCAAGTTGGCGGAATTCCATGGAATCATAGTTTGTCGAGTGGATTACTTTATACACAAATGGCGCATCATTTCAAATTCAAATGATAAAGTTATGCCCATTCTCCTGAATCCCCTTTGTGTTTAGGATGAAGAAGATTGAGCCTAAATATTGAGTATCGATCGATACCCTGCCATCGATTTCTCAATCATTTTGATTTTTCCATGATCTGAAGATAATGGACAAATTTCCCATTCATTGATTGATCAACGAATGGTCAATCGATTGATTATATTTTTCAAAATAGTTGAGACCAATATGCATTTTTCAGAATGATCGATCGATCGATTAATAGTCGATCGATCCATCTTGCCAGATACTAGATATTTTGAAGAATTTTGTTGTGTTTTCCTTTGCTTATTCATTTACTATATATATGTAAGTCATTTTTATGTCATTATCTAGATGTTATCTTAGTTTTAGGTTAGAGTATCTTTTATTTAGGAGCTCTTCTTTTTCTCTCTCCTAGGGGTTCCATCCATTTATGTATGTAAGTGTACTATTCATTGCCTTCCTCCATTAATGTAACTTCCATTGTTGTTTTCTTGCTTTGTTAACTCAGTTGTTTTCAATATTTATTACTTTATTTTATCTCTTTCATTGAATACATGTCATTTACAATGCTTTGTATCTAATTTAAATTAGTTTGATATGATTGAACTCACCTTAGATTGGTTGGTTGGTTTTCTTTGGTGATGGGTTATGCTATTTTTAATGGTTTAGGTTTTTCTGAATTTTACGCTTAGGAAATTTAACGGTGTATATCATATATGCACTGTATTTACGACCTTACATGTGTTATCTTTTGGATATTTGTTGACAGCGAAATCATAGTAGGCTTTTATGAGAATTTAGTGGGCGACAACTCTAGGTTTGATTAATTGATTAAATGAGATTTAATCTTGAAATTTTTTCCATCATATGTAACCATTTATGCAAATTACCCAAGATGAGCGATATTATTCTCTGTCTACAGTTTTTATTATTATTTGTTAATTTAGTTTAAATAAATGCCTAGTTTGTAATTTAATTAACATAATCTTCTTTTACACTTTTATTTAGATTTAATAAACCAATTAATGTATAGCTTCAAATTTTCCCACATTTTTCGAGACAAAAATAGTCAATCTGATAAATTCGCAAACATGGGGTTAAAGTTCTCTGATAGCTATTGGTGAGAGAAATGTCCTAGTGATCTTACTAGCTTTCTTTTGAAAGACTTTATGGGTTTGCCTTATTATAGATTCCATTGATTATGAAACTTATATTTTGTATAGGTTATTTGTTAGACCTTTTTCCTCTTTGAAACTTCATATGATGGTGAAGTCTTGTAGCAATCAACCTAATTGAGACCTACTTGCTTCTTTTGAAGATTTTTCATCCTTTTCTTATTTTTTGTATTAGTTTTTTCTTTTGTATTCTTTTGTATGGTTCTCTAATAAAATCTTCTTAATTTTTCTTAAAAAATTTAACATCTAGCAATCATTCCCTATGGATTCGATACCCAGACTAGCCTCTATACTCCCATAAGGGTATAGTTAAAGGTTAGTGTTATGTCATGAATATTGTATTACACATGTACCAATTAAACGATGATGTATGGACTTGTCTCTCTTAGAATGAAGGTCAGCTCAGCTATCCACCTGGTTGGCTAGGGCAATTATGGTTGGCGCCAGTATTAAAGACAGTGAATTTATCCCACCTAGCTTGTAGCAGATAACAGAATTATATAAATCTATCAAAGTAAGCATATATTGTATGATTGAATGACGGCAGCAGCACACCCTATACGTGTATACATGCAAATATTCCTCCACGTTCTTTATAAAAAAAATCATGATTATTCTCCCACTTTCATGTAAAGTTGTACCATCCTAACCTATAAAGGCATGACACTTGTACCTCTCCATTATCTTTCTTCTAACAACCTATAAATAGAAAATGATCTCTCATTGTAAAGGAATCGAGATAGTATTTTCATACCATTATCCTGTCCAAGCCTAGAGTTTACTTGAGATCTTGTAACCTATATTCATCCATGGCTTATGCCATATGAATTAGTAAATTAGACACCTGCACCAATCGACGTAGTCACCTTTTTGGTCCGAACCACGTAAATATAGTGTCATTCTCTTTCTCTCACCTCTCTTAATTGTTTGCTCTGCATTAATATTTTTATGATTATATTTCTTTATCGGTTATTAGTTATAGTTGGTTTATATTTTCTAATATTAAATCCATGTACAAGTTTTAAACGACAATAGATTGGCACCATCTGTGGAAATTGACAAGGCATTTGTTGGTTTTCACCATTATTGATTTGTAAAACTCGAGTATACCCAATTCCGAGAAAATAATGAATCGCAATCTAATTTATCTGCGTTTCAATAGGATAATTCTAGTAACCTGTAAATTCCATTCAATATTCTTTGATTCCTAGAATTCACCATAGATTTTAGTTTCCTTACTTTAAATCTGCTTTTCCTGTAACTTCTACTATCATAATGGTTATACTCTATTTTTTTGTATAACGGTACTTTGTTTTATGCAAATTCTGTAAACATGGGAGAAAACACACAAAGTAGTCGAGCCTCTAAGGGGGTTCCGCCTTCCACACGTGTGGGTATGGGCAACCTGGAAGGAATATTATAGAGCTTGGTTAGAAGATAGAAGGTTATGTAGTAGAGCATCAAGCATCTGATGTAGAATATGCTGGCAGGTCAAAATAGGACCTAAGGTAACCCAGTGACCATAGTAAGGGTGAAAGCTCTAGCAGAAGGCGAGAGATGCTTCCTCCATACCCATACATGGACTGATGGAAGGCTCATCGCTAAAGAACATACTTAGTCCTTGGAATGACCAAGCATTTTATAAAGGCTCAGATGAGAGTCTACCTTTGATCGACTTGGCCCAAAAGCTACGAGGGACCACCTGTATAGATGTCTAAGGGAGCCGAAGGATAATAGAGAAGAACCAAGGAAAATTGAGACCAGAAGGGTTGAATGTCCATACTAGTCAAGGCCAAACATGTGAGGATCTACCAAAACCAAGAAGACTTCTCAAGAAGAGAGCTCAGCTGAAAGTCAAGGTCAAGATTGACAGATAGTGGCTTTTAAGGTTGAAAAAGAGGAACGTGCCCAAAATGGGTTTATCTAATGCCTATAGAATCGTCTGTGTGAGATTATAAAGACGAAAGGCCCCAAAAGAGTTTTTTTTTCAAGAATGACCATTCACATCATAAATTGTGGGTTATCCAACACCCAAAAAATTCAAATAAATTATAATCACTCCCAAATATGATGGCAAGTCAGATCATATGTTGCATGTAGATATGTACCAGGGTACATAGGACATTTATTCAATATTGATGAAATGCGTTACATGGTATTCTCTAGTATCGTCACCAGATCAAAGAAACTTTAGTATAATTACTTACCAATAGGAAGATCTCAAACTTTTAATATCTTATCGATCTCCTCGTTAGTAATTTTTGTACTGGTATAAATCTAGGAAAGAGGGTGTCCCACTTATTAAGCGCCCGTAGAAAATTGGATGAAACAACTAAGGATTTTACTATGCGATTTAATCTTGAGAAGCTTGACTATGATGAGAAAATAAAAACCACGGTTATCATGAGTAGTTTATTGCCTGGGAAGTTGTATTGTGCACTATCCAAGGAACCACCGAGTATGATGGCAGAGCTTTTAGCCAAGATTGGAAAAATTATGGATACTAGAGAAGTGATGGCGGGGAAGGAGTTCAACCACGTTAAGTCTGACAGTGTTAAGAGGTCAAAAAAGAAGAAAAGTTCAAGGACAATAAGAAAGCACACATACCGAAGAAGTATAACGAGTGTACCCCATTCACCATAAGTGTGCATCACGTCTTTGATGAGATTCAAGCAAACAACCTAAAATGGTCGGGTAAAGTGAAATCTCCACCAAATCAGAGGGATAAGAGTAAATACTATGAATTCCACAAGAATCACGACTACAACACTAAAAATTTCCTTCCTTTCAAGAAAGATATTGAAAATATCATCAGATGAGGTAAACTAACCATGTACGTGATAAACGTGGCTGATCAGAGAAACATGATAAATAGAAAATAAGGATTTAATGAAAGTCCCCTTGTAAAAAGGAGGATGATAAGATTAGAGGGAGCGATGAAGATTCAGAGGCTAAAATACTTAGTGTTGGCTTTGATTGTAGCTTCTTGCTGAATGATAGCGTATTTTCAAGAACATAAAATTTTTATTTATACGAACCTTCCTCTATGATAAACTATTCATAAACCTACAAAATCAAGAAAGATGATGTCTTAAGACGTATAATTAAGAGAATATGACATGTTATTTGAACCCATAATAACAATTAAAGCCCAAGCAATGGTCGAATTTATAGTAGAATTTACTTATGAGGAGAAGACTGTCGAGAATATTTCTACAGAAGAGAGCTGATCGATAAAGCCATCAGATTAGAGTTATAGGGATAGGAGCTTAGTGATAAATCCAACTGAGTAGAATTTTACAAAATAGAGCTCAATAATAAAGTTATCTAACTAGATAAATGACAGACTGGAGTCTCAAATCGACAGGAATAAATGACCCCTAATTTTGAGAAGAAGAAAAATTTGTTTAAAGATGGATGATTAGTGAATGCATTTTCAAAAATGAACCTCCCATGTGGTAACTGTTTGTAGACAGTTCATCATGTTCCAACACTAGCGGATCATGATTAATCATCAACACACTCGATGGGGTAAACGTTGAATATGCCCTTAGGTTCAACTTTGACGCCTTTAAAAATAAGGCCGAATACAAAGCCCTAGTCGTAAGATTAGGATTATCACTATCACTGGGGGGAAGTAGTTATTTGCATATAATTGACTCTCAATTGGCGGTGAACTAAGTTTTTGGAAGTTATGAAGCCAGAAAGGAGTCTATGGAAAAGTATCTGAAGAATGTGGAAACATTATTAATAAGGTTCTCGGCCATGCAGAAGTTTAGTATCCTAAGAGCTAAGAACGCTCAAGCGTATGCAATTTCTCATCTAGCACCAGTTCATATTTGATCCCAACATAGCATTGATAAATTATATGTGATGATAGTGAGTTACATATGGTGCTATATCCGAAAGATCCCATCCGTACATACTTAAAAACTAACATAGTAAAGAAGATTCCAAAGAGATAAGGAGGCTCCGTTATCAAGAAGAAATATACATACTTGAAGAAGGAATTTTTTTTCAAACAGGGTTGTATTATATCACTGCTTAGATTTTTTCATCCCAAACAAGTCCGTAATCTGATAAAAAAAGTCCACGAGGGAACATGTGGAACCCATTCAGTAGGCAGGTCATTGGTGAAGTGGGTCACAGTGGATTATTTTACTAAGTGAGTTAAAGTAGAGCCACTAGTAGATATAATTTTATACGGATGTATATAATTTGACGATATGGTATGATGGACGCCCTTATCATAGACCGTGGCATGCAGTTCTATAATAATGAATTTGAAGATTATTGTATACATTCTAAGATTAAGAAATTGCATTCGGCACCTGATCACCCACAGTACAATGGGTAGACATAATTCATAAACAAGACCCTTTTCGACGTAATGAAGAAAAGGCTTAACGACACAAAGGGGAACTAGATCAATAAACTTTAGAGTGTACTCCGGGCCTGCCAAACCAATTTAAGGATTGTGACAGGCCAGACCCCATTTGTATTAACATTTGGAACAGAGGCAATGGTGCTAATATATATCGTATTACCAAGTCATCAGGTACTCAACTTCCATTCTCCAAAGAGTGAATTAATGAGAAGACTCGATCTAGTTTTAGTAGATGAAGTAAGGGATCATGCAACCCTTTAGGTTGTATCTTCCCAATAGTAGACTACTCGATTTTGTACGTAAAACCATACACCTTGAAGGAAGAGGACTACGTGCTCAAGAAAGTTATCTAAAAAGGGATTAAATTACAACCAAATTATCATGGACCATACATAATTTATGATTTCATTCAACCTGGGACTTATCAAATCGAAACCTTAGAAGGTGAACAGTTTAAGAATTCATGGAATACATAGAACCCGAGTTAGTATTACCACGAAGATTAGATTACAGTTCAAAAAACCAAAATATCATGTAAATTTATTTATTTCTTTGTAATCAATATTTAAATATGAATGAGAGTCATAATTTCCTCCTCTATATATGTTGTCATTTCAAGATTTTCTACATTATTCAATGTTTTTTCCATTAATGTGAGGGATTTGAAAGAAACCCAGGCCGAAGACATTTCAGAGTCAAGAATATCAGAATAAATGATCAAAATCATGCTTCATGTATATCCCCAAGTTCGGTAGGTGAAGATAAAGAAGTTAAGCCAAATTTAGCAAATTCGATGTAGTCATATTGATGAAAAGATCCAAACATAGGTGACTAATGGAGGGATAGATCCTACAACATTTGGTCGACTCTGGAAACCAATTCTGACACATAGTGAGGACAACAAGATCTATCCTTAAGACTGCTAAGATATCACAAGAATTCGTAGATCCTTAATTAGGACAACTTAGGTTCGTCCAAAACTAGTAGTTAGTAGGCAGATCAGGTCGAAAAGATCCGACCACACGCTCGTGAGACCAAGCTAATGGATGACATATCTCAACACTAAACAAGTAGTAAGTTTACACAGAAGGTTAATAAGATCCCATGATGATTCCATAAGAATAAATCTAACTGGGAGGTCAAAGAGATCAGACCACAGTTGCTTGTCAAATTATTTTCATAATAACACTTAACTACAAGTGTTGGATAAAAACTTAGACAAACAAAATAACTAGCAGAAAGTCAAAACATATACATGCTTGCATAAACGAAATTGAATCGTATTTAATCTCAAAGTTATTCAAGCATAAATGTAAATCTTCATTACAAAATACTGAAGGTGGAATTCAAAAAGCTTCACAAAGACATAAATTCGGAGATCCTAAGTCACAAGAGCTTTTTCAGCTCCTTACGTGACTTGAGAAGTTTGGTCAATATCTGAAATGACTTGATGAATAGTGGTAGAAGATGTATCATCTATAATAGTGTCTTAAGAAAATTCTAAATTTATGGAAATAGTAGTCTCTGCAGTAATGGCCTAAGCGGCTTCACTAATCTCACCATCTTTCAAAGCAGACTCATTCACCTCCATCTAGTACTCAGCTACCATGGCTATGGATTCCTCATCATCGACTTCCCATTTTCCCATAACATATATAATCCTATGGTAATGTTTCATAACCATTTTTTTGAGTTCCTTGTATCCATCAAGAAAGAAGGTTATAGTCTCTATGTTATAATCGATAAACATTTTGAACTTGGAAACTGCAACCTCCTCTACCTTAACCAAAGCCTCATTCGCCTTGATGAGCTCCCGATTGACCGTTGTAAGATCCTGATTGGTTGTAAAATTCTTATTGGAGGTAGTTAGCCTGTCGGTAGACTTTTTGAGCGTCGTCTCAAAACTTTGAAATATAATGGGATTAGTGCCAACTTGGTCCTTTAACTTTTAGATCTTATTTTCTGCCATACTGAGACCCAGTATTTTACGACCACCTAGTCATCTCTTTCTTGAAGATTGCTATATATTTTCTATAGCTCATCGATAGAATGTTTTATTTCATCCTCCACCTGGGTGTTCTGTTGAATGAGTATTGTGAAGGTCTCTCCCTGCTCTTTATAGGAATAATAGTTAGTCACGACTTGCATTTTAAGGATAGTGGTAGAAAACATTTAGCGTTCTTACCATTAATAGATGATCTTGAACCAATATCCATATATTAGTAGTCCTCTTAAATTTGTAGGCTTTATTGTTCCCATAGTAGTCAAGCAAGTATGTTAAATTATTCATATAGTGGAAGATGGAGTATGTGTTATTATTCAAGTCTTTAGATGTGATGGGATGGTAAGGATAAAACATGAAATCCTCCACCTCGCCATAATGTGAGGACGACCTCGTCCATGAATGAGATGATGATAAGGGCTCCCTTTGATCTTCACCTTCTCCACAGCAGACCTAGTGGCCTTGCCCTATTAACCTTTAGGACTTTAGGATCACCTTGGGTAGTGGTTATCATGAGAGGCCTCTTATCACTAGTGTTTAGAGGATAAAAAGGCATGGGAGACTTCCATTTGGACTTATCCCAGGTAGCAGTAGCATCTTTGGCCTTCCTCAAAGCATTAATCTCGACTTACGTCCGGTCCTCGAATTTGACTCTGTTTTTAGCATCAACCTTCTTATTGGCCTTTGACTCAATGTTGAGTTTCCTCTTCACCGCTAAATAAATTTTTTTACGACGAGAATATTCTATAGAGTTAGGATTAACTACCCAAGGTTCCATCCTGTAAGAAGGTTCGAAAGTAAAATCTGAGGTATTAGGAGTAGAAGTTGGACAAGAATTCAATCGTTAGCCATATCATAATGCATACAACCTTATACAACAAAATTTTATCACTTGTCTTCAACTCGTCCTCAACTCCCTGGTCGGCTTTAACATGGAATTCCACTACTAATGGACAAAATGTCTTTTGAGGAGGAGCATCGCTATGAAAAGTGTGGTACCCAAGGCATATGAACTTGGATATAGAGAAGATATCCTCAAATTTTGGTGGGGTGGGTACATAAAAAATTTCAACCACGTCCTGCAGTGCAGCGCAGAGTATGTGAGATTTATTCACTGAAAAGGTTGAGCAAAGGTATTAGCACATTATTAGTCAAAAGGAAATCAAAAAGGAAATCAAAAAGAAAATAAAGAAAACAAATTTACTAATTTTATTTAGCCAATACCATTCTCGGTGAACACTATATGATCGACTCTTATCATGTGTTTGGAATTCCTATTCACCCATAAAAAATTCAAACTAATTTTTCCATGTATGGTTGCTTGTTTGAACAACCTTGACCATTCTCAAATGTGAATTACTAGGAGCGAAATAATAGTATCAAGGATCCTTGGCATTATGTTTTATGCAATGTACGAACCTAAAAATATCCCGCATAAGATCGAAGCATGTTCGTGAATAGCAAAATACCATTGCCCTAATAATTATTCTGTAGGCATGGGGGTAAGTTGGGTGAGATAAACCCCATAACCCCCTTAAGATGGATCTTATAGTAGGTTGTAAGGACCCCAACTGTGCCCATCGGGGTAAGAAAATCTTATCTGCATTAGGATGATCATAAACTCTCTCGTCATAATCATATAGACTTATCGTGATACTCATGAGGATGCCATACCAATCTCTCATGTCATAAACCGTTTACTTAAGGATATCACAAGCGTGCCATCTAACATTAATGTTTAAAGGGTGATAGGAGTCAGTGAAACTCCTAGAAGTGCCTTCCTCAGTACAAGTTACATCAATAGGAGATATGGAAGGCACATGTCTATCAGACAAGGCTATATCAGCTGAAGCCTCTGAGTCAATAATCGATATATTTGAAATTGTGTTTGCAAAATTCCTACCACCAAGGTGGCGATCATTCTCATCAACTAGGTTTGGCCCCAAAAACTCAGGATTATGATTTATCAATATCCAAAGTTTGTCGAGAAGACGCAATAGAATATTGATTTGGGGGTATATCGAGCATGAGAATGACTATTCTCAAACCGAATTACACTTAGGGAAATAGGAAACCTCACTACTATAACCCCATAAAAACCCTATCCAACCTATTAAAGTGATTTATACACCTGTTGAGCAAGGAATGTTCACTCATAAATGATAAAACCGATTTGGAGGTGTGATTGCTAATAATAAGGATGGAATTCCATAGCAAATAAATGCTTAGGGGCTTTTGGTTTCAGAATAGAAGAATTTTGCAAAACAAAACCCTCGAACACCTAAAAAAGCCCTATCATTAGAAAACCCTAGGCCAAACAACTCAATGGACACCTAATACGTTTAAACTCAAATCAAAGGTTAAATCCAACCACAACTTTCAACAACAATAATAACGAATCGTAGCCATAATTTAAGAAATTGCAAAAATCTCAGAAGAATATTGTAAGAAGCTACAAAAGGGAAAGCGGCGTACCTGAAACCCTGAAAGTGTTAAAGAAGATTGAGACAATGTTTAAACTCATCTAAAAATTGAAGAAAACTAAAAAGTTTGCCTAGAAGGGTATCCAAGTAAGTAAGCACTCAAAGTTGGAAGAAATAGGGGAAAATTGGCCGAAGAAAAAATGGTTTATGAATGAAAAGGGTGTTTCCCTCTCTAGAAAACTATCGGGCACAAGAAATGATTTGGAAAGTTTAAAATGTTTTGGAAATTGAGTTTTATATTACTTTAGAGGTATTCATTTATGTTATTAAAGTAGGACATGACATCACACCTGGGAAAAGGGATTAACGCTTCACAGATTAACACACGCTGCCCCGGGCATACACATCATATTTGTACTAGATATCATTCCTAGCATTTGACACGTGTTAAGTTCGAATACAAGGATAAATTTTTCATAAATAAATCTTATCGTCTCATTCTGGGAAACTTCTATGATGATTATAATCATGGAGGCCGACAACATTCGTGAGTTAAAACTTCACCCACTCAATATGCTCAACACATACTAAGAAGATGCCATCCTTAAGGTAATCCATTCTAATCCCCAATTACGGGCAAAATCTTGGGGGATTTTATTCTACCATGTGTACGTAATGGCCCATGGACCAATTAAAATATGATACTTAGACTCGTCTCTTTCAGAAAAGAGGTTCGCTCAGCCATGCACTTGGTTAGCCTTGTCAATTATAGTTAACTCTAGTATGTCTAAGAGTGAATCTACCCTAGCCAACTCAAAATAGTTAAGACTGTTATATAACTCCATCAAAGTAATCATGTACTGTGTGATTAGATGACATCAAAAGCACTCCCCACATGGGGGAGATATGAAAATATTCCACCCTATGATTTATAACAAACTTCATGACTATTCTTCCACTTGCATATAAAAAGTGTACTTGTGTAACCTATAAAGGCATGACACTTGTCCCTCTACTCTCTCTTTTACAAAAGCCTATAAATAATACATTATCCCTCGTTATAAAGCGATTAAGATATTATTTTTATATTGGTATGTTTTCTATGTCTAGAGTGTACATGAGAGATTGTAACCTCTATTCATCCATGGATTCTTCCATCTAAATCATTACATTAAACACTTGGAACTGTGGACATAGGCACAAATTTTGTCTATACTTTGTAAGTCTGGTATTATTCTTTTTCTCTCACCTCTCTCTAATATTTTCTCTAGATTATAATTTTTAGAGTATATATCTTTTCTATTATTGTTTATAGTTTTTGTATATTTGATTCGACTAAATCCATTTACTTGTTTTTTACGTTAACATTTAATTTTTTTATAGTATGGTGGGAGATGATAACAGAGATTAGCGTAGTCAACACGGACACTTTGTTTCTCACTAAATCATGTTCCTCCATTACCAATGGGAGGTTTGCCCATTGATAAGTGTCCTTCTTCGAGGGATTAGTTAAGTCTAGTAATTGAAGAAACCAAAGTTGAGCCTTATCCATCAACCCATTCTTCAATGATTGGTCTTGCTTATTATCAAAGGATATCCTATGAATGTGCTATGGAGGTAACATGAAGATCTCAAACGAATGAGGAACCAGTGGGAATTTTAGTACATTTGTTGAATCATCAACTCCCTCAACTCCTCCTATTTTAACTAACTTATCGTTGATTGTGGTTCATCTAACTAGTTTTATTGATCTAGGTTGAATTAGAGTATCATCTTGACTACTTTTAGATCATCTCAATATGCGTTAATTATCAAGCTTTGTTAACTGTTGTAACTGCAGATGAATTTAATGGCTACATCTATACTTCCTCTAGATGAGCTTCCTCATATGAGAAAAAACATCTAACTTATTATCTCCTTTATCTTGAGGGTGAATTTATTGTAGACTTCCTCGATCTGTGATGTTTCAGCTTGTTGAATGTGAGTAAAGCGAGCAAGAAGCTTATATAACGATCGTTTCTTTGTTTTGGCAAATGCTACTCCTTTGATAAGAGAGAGTGATCTTCCTTTATCTCAACCTGTTTCCTTGGATTTTGATGTTACTATAACAATCTAGCCTTAAACACTATATGAAATTATGGCACCTCAATCTCCCTCGAAGGATGTAATATTTCCCTCCTTATCAGCTTTCAGTCCAATTATTGATGAGGTACTTTTTACAAATACTGTATACATTTACTTTGCATCAATCTTTACTAAGTTTTTTTTTCTCAAATTTACACTTTATAAGTCAACTTAACACTATTCTTTACTAAGGTTTTCTAAAAATTTCACTTTATAAGTCAACTTAGCACCATTCTTTGTTAAGGGTTTTTAAAATTTACACTTTGTAACACTTTTTATGTCAACTTACCGGCTGAATCCTAAGGTTTTATCAAATTTAAACTTTGTAAGGCAACTTAACAGCTGACTACTAAGGTTTTCTCAAATTTACACTTTGTAAATTAACTTGGTAGCTAATTGCTAAGATTTGTTCACACTTTGTAAGTCAACTTAGCACTAAATTTTCTAAGGTTTTCTCATTAATACACTTGCGTGGTGACTTAGCACAAATATTTTTAAGGTTTTGGCTAACTCTTATGATTCATATCTCTTTGCAGCCTATGATAGAAAATAGTCATCTCGATGCATGGGTCGGGCTCTAAATCGGACGATACTTGAGTCCTCTCCTTGATCGCATCTGAGGACTCAAGTGGTATGGGTGGATGGTCACAATGAAGGAATTATATATCCTATCTTTCCATTATCTATCTTCTAAGTGATTAAATTAATCCAATAGAGTTTGGGCTTCAATAGTGAGGCTCTCATCCACCGGACCAAATTATTTCTCAAAGTCCTTTTTGGCTCATATTTTCTAACTCTCTCTGGTTCGATCTTTGAATATTCTCTCACACTCTCATTGAACCTCTCTCACCAGCTCACCCCTACATGCTCACTCTCATTATCAATAGAAGTCACTAAACATGTCTCCCCCACCTCTCTCTCAATGTCATAACTATCGCTCTCACTTGATGTAATAAGACATACCCCTACCGGCTCTCTCATGTGATTCCTCTCACGTGCTAATTTACTGTCTCTTGCATAAGATATGTCTCTCTCCATTCGCTCTCATTGGCCTCATGCTTCATGATGTTGAGAATATTTATTTCTAAAGTCATGTTCCCGAACGTGAGTTGCATTTGCCCATTACGTGTATTAATCAACACGTTAGCCTTGGCTTAGAATGGGTAGCCAAGGATCATGGGAACATGATTAATCAGTAAAGTGGAGGGCTCCTTGTCCCAAATGACAAAATCCAACGAGAAGTAAAAAGTGTCAAATTGGACAACCACGTCCTCAACGACCCCCTAGGTATCTTCGTAGAATGATCCGCTACTTGGAAAGTCATCCTTATGGGCTTAAGGTCCCCCAAGTCTGATTTCTTATAGATGGAATATGGGAGGATGTTAACACTTGACCCTAAATCTATTAGCGCTCTCTCAATTCGGTTATTACCCATGATGCATGAAATGGTGGGTGCACCCGGATCGTTGAATCTGGTGGAAATTCGCTTAACAGAACTGAACTGACGTTCGGTGTTAAAAACACATTTTTCTTTACCTTTAGCCTACGTTTCACCGTAAGTAAGTCCTTAAGAAACTTAGCGTAAGCGGGAATTTTCTTTATGGCCTCTAAAAAAGGTAAATTAATCTTCACTTGTTCGATAACGCCTAGAAAATCATCATGAGTAGTCTCTTTGGAGTGGGATACTAACTGTTGAGGGTATGAAGCAACAATGTGAGGTTACACAACCACCTACGTCCTGACTCTGTCGTCATTAACACTCTTTCTCAAGGGGACATCTTCGGCCTCTTTCGTGATGGGAGAAATCTCCTTATCATTCTGCGCATCATGTGGGGGAGGTGACAAGTTAACTACTCTCCCACTACGTAGAGTGGTAACTGCACTACATTGTTCTTAATTTGTATTGGAAGTAGAGCTAACACTATTTTGACCTTGGGGAGGTCTTTAGCCTTGGGCTAAAAACTTACCCTCCTCTTGGATACTCGAGGACGATTACATCTTTAACATGTTCGCATCATTTCGGTAAACATTCGGGCGTTTTGAGCACTGGTTGCATTTTGAGATTGTATGAATTGATTCAAAGTATCGTCGAGATTTCTCTTCGATGGGGTGATATACGTAGTAAGAGGTGGTCCTTTCATATATGGAGCTTGTTGAAAATGTAGGGGCTATGGTGGAGGAGGGGCAACGTGTGAATTAGGATTCAATGAGGCATTTTTTTTCCCATAGATAAAACCATGATGTTTTCTCCAGGAAGGGTTGTAAGAATTCCTATGAGGGGCATTGAAATTATCCTTAAAATCTCCTACCGCTCCCACTTTCTCTTGAAGAATGACTTTGTAGGTGGGTATTATCGAGCATTCCTTGATTGAATGTCCCGCCTCACAAATTGTAGACATCTTCTCTTTCTTTGATCGGGTGGGTCCGATTATTTCTCTTGCTCATGATTCGACTACGTGTTCTAATATTTTCTCAAGTTGCCTGACTCGAAATTTTCGCTCAGCTTCTTTATCCAATTGATAGAAATCGGACGCAGAAAGAGTTATGGACATTCGTTGAACCCGTGTTTGGGTGTTAGGATTGGATGTCTCCCATGCTTGAGTAGTCTCGATGACATACTTAAGATGGGTCTCTACATCGTTAGCATTTAACCCAAAAAATTATCCATCACATATAGTCTCAATGAGTTGTTTAGAACCTATACTTAGCCCGTGGTGGATGAAAGATATAAGATGATACTTCTCAAAACGATGATGTGGTCATGCGTTGACTAACTCATTGAAACGCTCCCAACATCGATCAAATGACTCTTTTTCTAGTTGTTGAAATGTTTTAATTTGAGCTTTGATGGAATTCGTTCAATGTTGGGGGAATAATTTCAAAAGAAACTTGGCTTGCATATCCCTCCATGATCCAATTGAGTTTGGTGATATGGACCATAGCCACGTCTTGCATTTATCCTTCATGGAGAAAGGAAAAAGTTTAAGGCGAATGGTGTCTTGAGGGCACGTTTGATAGCTAAAAGTTTCGCAAGCCTCTTCGAACTCAAGTATGTGAAGGTATGGCTTCTCCGAATCCATACCATGGAACGTGGGAAGAATTTGGATCATCCCATTCCAAAAATAAAATTGTCCCATATTATACGGAAGTAGAATTCATCTCGAAATAATGGTTCGCTCGGAATATAAGAGGTCTCTCATGGGACGATATGGCAACTCACCCTCACCCGTACCATAACTAGCGTGGTCTGATATGGCTCTCTCTCCAATTGACTCAGTTTCCTCACTCGACACCCTAGAAGTGTGATTTGTGATGGAATTAGGTGGTGTAGGAGGTAGAACCCAAAAGTGAGGAGCGCTGGTAAATGTGTTAATACATCCTAACTTGAATAAATGTAATAAATGTTCTGGTAAAGGTGAAATGGACAAGTAAATGCGTAAATTTAGTAATGTCCATAAAGGAATGAACAAGGGTTAAAGAAAGTGGATAAATGGGTGGTTAAGCAATCTAAATGGTTAAAACCATAATTAACACAAGAATGTGTCATAAAAAGGATTTTCAAATATTAAATAAGTATTTTCTAACACGATGAATACGTGTTTTGAAATGGAAATTTTCAATGAAAATACTAAAGTGTATAGTAATGAACGAAAGGTGTTAAATTCCGGTAAAGGAATGGGTTGGGGTAAATCAAGTGTAATGGTTCAAGTGTTGAACTAGGTGTGTTAAATAACGTAATAGTGCTAAGTATGAATGGAGAAAACCTTTAATAAGATTAAGGTAAATTAATATGGGTAAGTAAGGTTTTCGAAAATAAAACGATTAAATCATTGGCATGTATATTTTCCAAAGGTATACGTATATAGATATATACATATTTTCCCATTCATGTGTTGTAGCGTGTGAGTATTCCTTTCGGCCATTTGTTTATATACTTCTTGTATAAATCCCACTAGGCATAGGCTCACATCCCCACCTTGTTACGGCAGGTTGGAAGCGATTTCGTATTTTGAGGGCGTTTTACAGGTAAGTATATTTTATTTATGTTTACATTAGTAGCTCTATTTACTTAGACCTAGTGGTGTTCCCCATGTGTCCCCCACGTAGTTTATCTTCAAAATTGGAATCGCATGCTAACATGTGAAATGTTAATTAAAATGAAATTGGACTATCAACATTATTTAGGTTGTTTCATTGCACTTCACACCTAGCGACTCGATTCGGATCGGGTTGACTCACGGGTAACCCATAAATTCAGGTTGGGGCGTTACAAATGGTATCAACTCCCTAGGTTCAAGGTTCCTTTCGTGTGTGATGTGGTGAGGTCGATATTAGATCCTTCGACGTCGGTGTTGGTTTGGTCCAGTCGCGTGAGTTTGGTGATGGTTATGGTTCATGTCCTCGACTGTAAGGTCAAAGGGGTTAGCACAACAAATAAGTTAGTGCCAAATGGAATACGATCAAGTTAATTTCTATAAATTGCTTTCGGCTTTTCAATTTAGTATGTAAATAATTTTTGGGTGTCCATGTAAGCTAAAAGTGGTGATTCCGTGGTTTGCAGTGTGAGGTGTTTATGTTCCAACCTTGTTGACATAGAGTCTTTGGAGATATTAATAGAATGAGATGACACCCATTGTGAAAGTGATGCCAAATTGTGTGCAATAAATGGTAGGGATCGATAGTTAGAGTGTCATAATTATGTAATGGGAAATCGCGATATAAAGTATAGGCAGCCTTGGGTGTGACACTTGGGAGAGGTCAATATCGATGTGATGATTTGGCGATTTCGATCCTTGGGGTAATAGAGTTATTGATGGGTAGTTCGGCGGGCATATAAATTGATGTGGGACAACACTAGAGGATAAGTCAGTCTTTGTTGATAGGATACTATCCTTATGGGTGAACACGTTAGTGGGAGTTGGTCATGAATGTATTTACAAGTGTGAACTCTGTGGGGAGAAAGTATTAGGTCCCTTGGTGTCATGCTTGAGTTTAGTATGCCCCGATTCATGTGCCTTTACTTTGTATGGATTTAGCAATTCTTAATGATTTAGGTAACCTAGGTGTAAACCTGGAAAATCATGGTGACTTAGTATTAAGTAATTTAAGTTGTGATGTTTTAAAATATAACTTCTTGAGCCATTGTTAGGGTGGGACTCCTCTTGTCCAATACCCGACATCCCTTGTCCTACCAAAAACCTTAATAGTATTAATTTAAGAAATTGGTGATCATAGTCTAGCATTGAGAGATAGCATCCCTTGTGGCATTCGTAGGCTTGGGCCTTGGTGCTAATAGGAAATGCTCGGCATCCCGTATCCTGCCTAGAAATATATAATAAAGTTAAATTAGTAGATTAGCACGTAGTATGAGGACTACATAGTAAGATAAATCAGTTATAGTTGTTGAAGAATCATTGGGAATCAAATGATGTGGTCTAGTGAATTTAACTACGGGTTGGCATTCTGGGTATGCATGTGACTTTCATTATATTCCCTTTGGAGATAAGTAATAGGTGTATTGATGAAATTGGCCTTGGGTTAGTAATTTGGATAGGCATGAAAAATCAGTATTGATAATTTCTTGGGGGGTGTATACTAAGGTTTAACTAGTGAGATGTTAATGCGATTGGTAGTCATTTCCCAGTAATAATGAATCTGAGGTTGTATACCATGCATTACAATGATGATAGTAACTCTCTTCAAAAACTTGGGATTTACTATAAAACAGAGGTTTATATAGTGATGTCCATTTCATAGAAAAAAACTCATGGTTGTGTAGCACATGTCATGGTATGACTTGTGGTTCCTTATAATAAATGTGTGTCATGATGTGACCTTTGAGGATAATTTCAAAAATAGGTTGATCAGTGTTAGGTGATGTACCTAGGAGACTTAGAACGCAATAAGGATTGCCATGGTTTTAAGAAATGACATTCGGGATGAAGTGTTAAACTTAATTATAGCACCTAAGTGTGCTACGTGTACAGTTAGTAATGACTCTATTGGAGGAATGAGTGATGTTTGAAAGATGAGATACCATTAGGGTGGTTATGGTTTAGTATCAGATCAACATTGCTAAGAGTGGTAGCAATGGTTCATATGTTGAATGCTTGAAACTGTGCAAGCGATATGAGCACCTGATGAAAGTGATCTAAAAAAAGAAGCTATCTACCTCATTTGAAATTTTGGAGGCCAAGATATGATAAGTTGGTAACTGATGATGAGTAACAAGAAGAGTAACTTAGCTTTTATTTAGGATCATTATCCCTACCAGTAACGAATAGGTAGCATTAGTCCTAATGAGGGAAGCTGAGCATTATGACTTCTCTAGGGAACCTTATTCTTTTTAGTTTTTCTGGCATAGTAAGATGATTCTTGAGTTGAATTAGTCAGGGTTAAGAGGCCAGGCAAGGTGTGTGTTAAGATTAAGGTATCGATAAAGAATTATAGAATGCAAGTATATATTATGGGTTCGCACTTCGTACGGTTCGATTCTTTATCAGAAATTGATTGTTATCCCTTGGCGTGGCACTCACCTGATTTGTTATAATCTTTGTGTCTTCTTTGATCCCGATAATGGGAACTGGTCAATCCGTTTAATTCGGGTATGGCACTGTATAAGCTCAGTAGTGATGTGAATTAGGCCAGTTGTGGCTAACGCATCGTAGTATGAGCGTGCGCTTTCTTCGGATACACCTTTATTCCACACCAGTTTACGTATACGCGTGGTCTCGCGTTATTGCATATAATTGCATATATTATTTGATTTTCTAGGTTAACGTACTCGTTAGTTGACCAGTGTAACTAGTGCAATTGGGTCGTGTGTCCCGAGGTTGTGACTTAAGAATATTACGAATATTGGGAATTGATAAGACATTAGGTGGTAGTGTTGCACTTGGGACGGAATTATACGGATTAAGGATGTAATCACTCGTATGTGTTTATGTTATGATACCTAGGGTGACTATAGGTTAGCATACGGATCTCGTAGGATATATCGGTCCGATAGATCTTTGTGATAAGGTGATTGACTTAACAATCATCGTCATGTGTGATTATAAGCATTGAGGTGATATCGTCATGGGCTAGGACTGGCCCGTGATTATTTTAGGAAACGTAGATTATGAATCCTATCATAGAACGATCTATGATGATGAGTTCATAGGTGATAGTTCTAGGTTTGGTGAACCTCGAACATCTCGAGGATTGTTAGATAGACATGTTAGTCATGCATGAGAATTTGCAGTAAGGCCTTAAAGTTCACTGTAATTAATGGTGATTGATAAATTGAAGTCCTTGAGGTTTGGACCATGGGGTTGAGGATGAAATTAGTATAGATCCTAAAGTTGAGGACATGGAATTTTGAGGATGAAATTCGCTAAGGAGGAAAGTTTGTAATACCCATCCCTTAATGTTCTATTTAAACCCCGTGTAAAACTGTAATAATACGAAAAGTATGGTGATTTGGATGAGTATAACTAGATTATACCCCTAGTTATTTCAATATAGGGACTTGATGATAATTATTGGAAAATTTGAGTGAAAGGTTTAATTATGAAGAATTGTTGGATATGGATCATATATGGATTATATTTGGATTAAAGAATTAATATTCAAAAATTAATTAACTATATATACTTTTATGTCCCTTAAGTATGCATAAATGTTAGGACTAACGTGAGAAATGAAGCTATTGGGATTAAACTACATAAGCATACCCTTTTATCTCAGTAGCAATTAAGGGAAAAATTGAAATTGGTGTTAACGTGGTTGGTCGTTCAAACGACCCTCGTGTCGTTCAAGCGACATGAGTGTGTCACTCAAAGGATGACTCCACGCATTCGAGCGATGACACAGGCAGACCAGGTCGACGTAGGCTCCCAGATGCACTGTCAAGCCCTCAATGGATTGGTTTATACCTAGGTCAAACTTGATCGAAGTCTTGGGCCGTAGATATTATATATATAGAGAGAGTGAGAGAGAGAGAGAGAGAGAGAGAGAGAGAGAGAGGCATGGGTCACTGTACAAGCATTGATAGTGCAATGTGTTACCACCTTATCAACCCTTGATTACATGTGTTGTCGAACTAAGATAAATTATCACCAAATATGGAAATATTTGGGTGTGAACTTTCCTTTTAAAGCCACAAGGGGATCATAGACTATTATAAGAGGGAAGAGGAAACCGTGCATTGAAGATACACACTTCTTTTAATTCAAAGACTTAACCCTCTCTTCTTTCTGGCTTTGGCTTCAAGTGGAATTACCCTTCTGCATCCGATATTTTCCCTACTACCAAAATATATATCATCCCCTACCGTTAGAAGATCAACTACAAAATATCTATATTATTGCTGGAGGTTTTTCCAGTGTGTTGTTGGAGAAATTATTAAGAAGAAGAGGAATGTGTTGTTGGGGTTATCTGAAGAGGGTTTTAATGAAGATTTTCTTGGAGTGTATTGGAGCTTCAATGGAGGTCCGTGTGGTGGAGCTTTTTTTACTCACTTTAGGGCCACCTTTGAAGGTGAGGGAGTCACCCATCTTCATCACCACCACCACTTTGAAGACCATTTAGGTGGGTAACCTACCCTTTTTATATTTTAGAATCTACTTGATATATATTGTAGCCTTGTTGTTGTTGATTGAGAGTGGGATTATCATGATATAATGGTGTTTCCTAGTAAACTGAAAATAGACAATTTTTATGGAATAAAAATTATAGGAAAATATTCTGTGCACATTTTCTAGTAAAAATACACATTTTTATGGGATAAAAATGTAAGAAAATATTGTTTCGATGTATCTCCAGTAAAATGAAATATTGGACATTTTATGGCATAAAAATGGAAGAAAAATATTATTTGGATGTATGTCTAGTAAAAAGAAATATGGGAAATTTTTTATGGAAATAAATATGTAAGAAAATATTGTTTGTGTATATTTCCTAATAAAACTAAAAATGGATATTTTTATGGAATAAAGATATAAGAAATGTCATTTCAGTGTATTAACTGAAAAAGAAATAATAACCATTTTATGGAATAAAAATGTAATGATGTTAATGTTGTCAAAATATTTCTGAAATAAATATTTTTTTTAGTTTCTTGCAAAATGGAGACATTATAAATAAATGAACGTTTGCCAAGTATAAAGAAATTGATAAAATGTTTTTATTTCGTGAAATGCATGACTAATCCATTTGATGGAATTTTAGTATTTGAAGTCCACTTTATATGCATATAAAGTTGTAGTATATTTTATAATAAACATGTGAACAAGTTTAAATAAGACTTTATTGGGTTAAACATGAAATGATAAAATTTCGAACATTAGTCTTCAAAGTATGTGTAATTGGGACTAAAAGACATAGCGGGTATGAAGTTCAAAAACTACATGTTAAATAAAGAAATGGTATTTTCTAATAAATTAGTCTTAAGCATAAATGCATTTCTTGAATAAAGAAGTAAAGACATATGAGTGTTGGTAAAAAGTATTAGTTAAGTGTTAATGGGCATACATGGAATGGTCAGTGAGGGTAACTTACTAATAATGTGAAATATTAACATGTATGCGATTATAAAAAGGATTAAAGGTGTAAAAGTGTTTCCAATCAAAATGAACGTACTCCTAGTGTAAAAAGGTGTTAAAGGGTTAGAATACTTAAGAACTTGGTGTGTATAACTTAATAGTGTTTTGGGTGAAATTAACATAGGTGAATAAGGAGTAAAAGTGTGATTTGGAAACAAATGGGTAAAATGGTAATTTTAATTAAAGTGGAACATTTTTATGAAATAAAAATGTTGAAAATGGTGTTACACCAAGTGGTCCTAAATGAATTAGATTTTTGCAATAAAAATCGAGATTAAAGTATAAAGGACACATATGGTAAATTTTCAAGTGTAACACAAATTGGGGAGGTTGAGTCCCGAGTTTTTAGCTTCGGTGAGGTAAAAGGGAAAGGAAATAATGTGGACATTTGTAAAATGTTAAAACACATTGAAGGTACTTGGATGACACCGGAATAACCAAGAAGGGCCCGAAGCCCTTAGGTGAAAATCCCTAAATCACTGGCCAGAGCATATGGTGCGCATAGCCGTCAGTGTCGAACCCGTGTATAATACCCTTCATTTTTTTCCTTAAATAATTAGAGAAATATTACTTTTAGAATAAATAATTAATTTTATAAATTTATTCTAAATAAATATTTTATTCGAAAAGGTTAAGTGGAAATTTTCTATTGAGTATGCTTGTGTGTATGATTCATTTTTGTGCATGAATATGTCAATTGCTTATAAATTAAAAGAAAATAATATAAGTTATGCGCGACATAAATTAAAAGTAATTAATTTGGAAGAAATAATTTAGAGCACGTTTTGGGACTCATATGAACTCGTTAAAGTGGTTTAAGCCTTTAAAAATGGTATGGGGTCAATAATAAATGGGATGGGGATGTTTTGGACCAATTAGATAATGGTTTCAGGCTCATTTGAGGGTCGAAAAATTGGGCCCATAAACCAACTCGGGAATTGCACTTAATGAGTGGTTTAGTGGAAGAAAACCACTCCCCCATTATCACAAATTAAAACTTAAGATAGAAGCCATGGGAGAGAGAAAAGATAAACACCCCAAAGAAGGAAAAGGGGAAGAACGAGGAGGGATCAAATAATTTCAAGGGTTCTCCTCTACAAAATTTAAAGGCTAGAATTTTCTTGCATAAATTATGTTTCTAATGTATTTCTCAATGCATAATTTATCTCTCTTTTAGATTTTTGGAAATTAGGGCTTGTTATGTTTAACTTGATGATGAAAACCCACATGTAAAGGAAGAATATACATGTAGAATTTATTCCAGAAATTTGGAATCAAAAGCCTTATTGATGATTAGAGTTATGTCAAGTTTTGATAATTATTGGAGGATAATTGGTTATTTATTGTAAGAAATTTTTAGTAACCTTTAATGAAACGAAATCTAGATGTAGTGCCCTTATTATATGTTCTTGATTTGGAATAGACTGATTTGGGAATTCGAACTTAAATCATTGAAATTTAATATTTATTAGTAAGTTGTTGGAACTGAATAATGGTGATAGTAGGGAAAATTCTAGTTTGCGAACTATTAGAAATTTTATGGTTTGGGGGAAATCTAGGAAACCCAGAAAGGGAGAGAGGCGGATAAGATGATGAGGCGTCGTTCAAACGACGTAGCTAGTCGTTGGAACGATGAGCCACGTTGCGCGAATGACACTCCTAATCATTCGAATGGCATGCGTTTTTTCTTTCTCCCCCCTTTCTACTGCAGCCTTGAATTATGTAACTTAGGTTCCTACATTTTATCCCTCATGAACAGTAGTAGTGTTGGTATATTAAAATAACCGATGTGGGATTTATGGAATAGGATTCCACTCATGCTGAAATTTATAATAATTACCTATAACTAGATGGTTACGTAATTAATTACTGGTTGTAGTTAATAATTTATTAGATGATATATTATTAATTGGATAAATGATGGTATGGAATTTGAATTGGAAACTTATGGTAATTTAGGGACAATTAACTTTAGATATTATAGGGAAAATAATATGTAATATATTATATTTGTGTGTGGACAGACTGGTGGACTTTCCTATCGGCTCGAGGGTTCGCGCGTTCGGGCCAGTGACCACACGTCGGCACGGGTGGGCTTAATGTTGTGTGGGCACATAGGTACTATGTAGAGCCTCCACCCACGAGAGGTAGGTGTGGCGATGACTGTTCCTGTATTAACGCTGGGTATTGGCCATATACATGTATCATGCGTAGGGACCGCCCCCAACCTATATATTTTTTATAGTGTTCACTTAAGATGTCAGGATTCCTTCGAATCGTTCGATTTGGATGTTAGGATTCGTTCAGACTTTTCGATAGAGCACAAATACGACACCAACGGTAGATACCCTTGTGTGTCACATATATGGAAGGACGTATATTATTAATGACCCGAATATTCTGCAAATAACTTAAAATATCTAAGGATATGGGCAGTAACTAATATTTTACTCTACAACGCATAATGGATGTTTATGCTTCATATTTGATAAAGGGGAAGACCGGAATTAATGTAAGTGGGTAAATGTTAAAAATGTAGGGGTTACATTTAATTAAATCAATTGGGAAGTGGTTTTCTTTATAATTTAGATGATGTCACGAATATATTATTGGGGATGCTTTGGGGGGCAAATAATATTTCTTTTAGATAAGGGGTGATGTGTCATATGCATGTGAGTGTCGAAAAGGGCCATATTTATTGTGCATCGACTGTATAATTATATCCATATTTTATTCAAGTTAATTCTTGCACACCTCGGGCTTTGACCTTAATTTAAATGTTTTTTCCCCCAGGTGCTCCTAGATAGGGATGGTTGGATTGTGTTGTGGCAGTCTTGCGATCTCGCTTACTCTCTAGATTCAGATTCAGTCTTCTCCTAGCATAGGTGCTTTTCAGATTCATTTATTTATCATTTGGAATATTTATAAGGGCATAAGCCCGATACTATTTTATTTCGTTTCAGTTGAGATTTATTATAGTTGACTAGATGTTATTACTTATATTATTATGGTGGTGTGGATTTTGGATCATTGTGTATTCTTCATTTATAAATACCAAAGTTGTGGAAAGTAATTTATTTATATTTACTTTGGTCCTGAGAATTGTATTAATTGACATGCAAGCCCTATCTTCAGCGTATCGTGCCTGGTCGGCCTTAACGTGAGAAAATAGGGGTTGCTACAGTTGGTATCGGAGCACGGTTCTATTGTCCTTAGGAACTATGTTTGAGATCATTGCGTTCTGCGTTGCGTTCTTTGATATATAAAGATTATATTTAGGACTCGTTATATTCTTACATTAATACTAATTCAAACCTTGTTTACTTTTAGATGGCAAACTGACGTAGGGGCCGACCCTGGAGAGTAGCCCCTCCAGTTGAGGAGGAGGAGCTCGCCAAGATCCACCCCAGCCACCACAGGCCCTATAGGCCCCCTAGTTGATTACTCCAGCAGAGATAGCCACTATAGTGTCATAGGTAGTGTCCACAACGATGGTTGTTACGCTACAAAATCTTCTGCCACCTTAGGCACCACAGTAGGTGCCTATTCCAGCACAGTCATCAAGCTACGCGTGGGACCGTGCGAGGGAGGCCTTTGCTGAAGGCTAGCCTCATGAGTTTGCATGAGGGTCTAACATTATGATTGCTAGTCATTGGAAGAAAGATATTGAGAGGCACTTAAGGATGGTGGTGTACTCTCCCATTGAGAAGAAGATGCTGGCATCCATTAGGTTGGTGGGGGTTGCCCTTCAGTGGTGGGAGGCAGTGACGACCGTTGAAGAGAGTGACAAGCTCACGATAGACCAGTTCTGGGAGAGGTTTGAGGGGAAATACTTTCCCCTAGATATTTAGTTCGAGATGAGGACTAGGTTAATGAATCTAAAGAAGGAGGGACGTACAGTTCCATAGTATGAGGAGGAGTTCGGACCGAGCAGATGAGGATGGACCATTTTATCAGGTGGTTAGCTTGGCATATTAGGAAGGCTGTTTTGGGAAATCCATCCTTCTTGACGTACAACCAGATGGTTTATGCTGCACACCTTTATTTTGAAGACCAAAGGGCATTTTTGAAGAGCAAAAGATGTCAGCACCTTGGAGGAGAGTCTTCTAGCCAGCAAGGCAAGGTGAGTGGGAGTAGTGGGTCAGGGGCTCAGCAACACAGGGACACCCCACCCACCGATCAGAGTAATAGATTCAGGGGCACTGATGATAGGAAGAGGCAGGGCCAAGCAGGTCATGGCCATCAGTATAGGGGCCATTAGGGCCATCAGGCCCGAGGCCAGCAAGGCCAGCAGGACAGAGGCCAGCAGAGCCAATGACTTGCATGAATGCCCTTTATGGGAAATTTCTACACTTGTGGGGATAGGGGTCATTCTTTGAGGTTTTTCCCACGGGGGAATCAGGACACCCAAAGGAAGGGAGGACAGAGAGGACATAAGGCATTGCGGGGATAGTGCCCACCATTTTAAGCTCAGGGAGCCATAGTACCATCCGCTCCAGCACTCGCCACCCCACCTCATGGGCGAAAACCATTGTAGTATGATTGGGTCTACCATGTAGCAACAGTAGATGGACCCGCACCTCCACCGGTAGTTGAGGGTATGTTTCGAATCTTTGGTCATGTTGGTCGCGTAATTTTTTACACGGGTGCATCACACTCTTTTGTTAGCATGGGGATTGTAGGGAGTCTATTTTGATAGACTTTGAATCAGATGTAGTTTTCCATATACACTCACTAGTGGGTAGAGGGGCACCAGTATGGTTAGTGTGTCAGGGAATCGGCATTAAGATAGGCCACCTTACTTTTATCGTGGACTTACTAGTACTGGATATGCATGAGTATGACGTCATTTTGGGAATGGACTGGTTAGCCACTTATATGGCATGTGTAGATTCCTTCGGGAGGTCCTTCGTCTTGACTATTCTGGGATAGGAGATGTACCTAGTTGCGATGCCTCACCCCAGGAGTGGGTCGAGCATGCATCTATATTATATTGAATAGAATACTTCTTGGGAGGTTTTAGTGAATTTAGATTCCCTTCATGTGGTTAGGGATTTTTCAAAAGTTTTGGGGGAAATTTCGGGGTTACCATCGAGTCGGGAGATCGATTTCGTGATAGATTTGATCCCGAGCACCCGACCTATTGCTCTCACTCTGTATAGGATGGCTCAATTGGAATTGAGGGTGCTATGAGATCAGATTGAGAATTTATTAGGGCAGGGGTTCATTAGGATTACTTCACCCTGGGGTGCTCCAGTGTTGTTCGTCAAGAAGTGGGAAGGATACTTACGACTTTATGCCGATTTTAGAGAGTTGAACAAAGTCACTATTAAAAATAAATACCCGTTGCTGCGCATCGATGATTTATTTGATAAGTTGAGGGTTGTTTCTTATTTTTTAAAGATTGACTTGAGGTCAGGATACCATCAGTTGAGAGTCCAGGAGCAGGACGTCTCAAAGATAACTTTTCTTACTTGTTATGGTTCGTACGAGTTCTTGGTGATGCCATTCGGGCTAACCAACGCATCGATGATGTTAATGGATTTGATGAATAGAGTTTCCAGGGATTTTTGGTTTGTTATAGTTTTCATAGATGATATTTCGATATATTCTCGGACTGTGAAGGAGCACGCAGAGCATTGGCGGGTGGTCTTACTGACACTTCAGGATCACCACTTGTATGCGAAGTTTGAGAAATGTGGATTTTGATTGAGGGAACTACAGTTCTTGGGGTCATGTTCTATTTGAGTGGGGGATATCCGTGGACCCAGGGAAGGTTTCTATCGTGATGAAGTGGGGACAACCCACTATGCCCACCGAGCTGCGTAGATTCTTGGGATTGGTCGGGTACTACCATCGATTCGTTCAGGGGTTCTCGATGATATCTAGTCCCTTAATGAATTTGATGAGGAAGGGGGTACCTTTTGTCTGGGATGAGGCATGCCAGCAGGCATTTGAGAAACTGAAGACGAGATTGACTACAATACTTGTTCTAGCGTTACCTCGGGCGGGAGTTGACTACAGGGTTTATATTGATGCATCCCTGAGGGGACTTGGTAGGGTTCTAATATAGGAGGAGAGTATGATAGCTTATGCTTCCAAAAATTTTAAGCCTCACGAGAGACATTACCCCATCCATGGCTTCGAGTTAGCTGCCATGGTTTTTACCTTACGAGTGCGGAGACACTACCTATTGGGGGAAAAGTTTCAACTTTTCACAGATCATAAGAGATTGCATTATTTATTCACACAGAGAGAGATGAACATGCGTTAGAGGAGGTGGCTCGAGTTTGTAAAGGACTACTAGTTAGACATTCAGTGCCACCTGGGGAAAGCGCATGTCGTAGCAGATGCGCTGAATCGTAAGCCATTTTTGGAGTTAGCAGCGGTGTGGAAGGAGAAGTGGAGTTCACTTTATGGACATAATGAGTTGACTTGAGCGTTTATGGCAATTCTCACCATAACCCCTGAGATCATTATTAGGGTTGTGAAGGCACAGGTGGAGGATCAGCTTTGTCAAGAGCGGGTGAGACAGTGGCTAGCCGAGGGGGTGGAGCATTTTTTTATCGGGTCTGATGGCAGTTTGTGGTTCTAGGGGAGATTGGTTGTTCCAGATGATGCTGAGTTGAGATGATCGTTATATTAGAGGCACACGGTTCGTTATACATATCGCATCCCGATGGGTATAAAATGTACCGAGATATGCGTCGTCAATATTGGTGGGTCGGTATGAAGAGAGATATAGAGTATTTTGTGTCCAGATGTGCAACTTGTCAGTTAGTGAAGGTAGATCATTAGCGTCCTGCGAGTACTCTGCAAACCTTAGAGATCCCCGTGTGGAAATGGGAAAAAATATCTACGGACTTCATTACGGGGCTACCTAGTTCACAGAGGGGGCATGATTTGATATGGGTCATTGTCAATAGATTGACAAAGTTGGATCATTTCCTACCCATCCGCACAGATTTTAGGTCTGAGTTGTACGCCAAAATTTTATTGCATAGATCGTTAAGCTGCATGGAGTGTCGCTTAACATAGTGTTAGATAGGGACAAGACGTTTGTGTCCCACTTTTAAAGGAGCTTCCAACAGGACTTATGGCAGAGTTGAGACTGAGCACTTCGTATCATCCTCATACATATGGGAAGATGGAGAGGGTCAACTTGATGCTAGAGGATATATTGCGTATGTGTATTTTGGACTTTAAGGGAATCTAGGATAAGTGTTTACCATTGCTGGAGCTCGCCTATAACAACAACTACCAATTCACTGTAGGGATGACGCCATTTAAGGCACTCTACGGGAGACCATGCCATTCTCCCTCATGCTAATTAGAGGTGGGGGAGAACAAATTTCTAGGTCTGGACTTCATTCAGGATACCTCAGAGAAGGTAGAGATGATTTAAGATAGGATATGGATTGCTCAAGATAGGTAGAAGCGCTACGTAGATGCGACATGAGACACTTAGACTTCGATGTTGTAGACCAGGTGTCGATTAAAGTATCTCCCATGAATGGGGTGATGAGATTCGGGAAGAAGGGAAATTTGTCACCTCGATACATGGGACCATTCCCTATTTTAGAGAGGATTGGACTCGTAACATACCGGTTGGGATTACTGGAACACTTACAACGGATGCATGATATCTTTCATATATCCTCACTGCGAAGATTCCTTAGCGACGAGGTGGCGTACCAGCACATCGATGTTAATGAGATTGAGCTCCATCTAGATGCTACTTATGAGGAGAGACCGATAGCCATTTTTAATAGACGGGAGCGCCAACAGCAACCCAAGATTATTCCTTTAATTCGGAGGCACCGGGGGCACCACTGGGAGGATGAGTCAACTTGGGAGAGATAGGATGACATGCATGCAAAGTATCCAAAAATCTTGTAGCTAGGTACGTACTTTCTTGATTTCGAGGATAAAATCCTATTATTAGGGGGGAAGAATGTAATACCCCGCATTTTTTTCTTAAATAATTAGAGAAATATTATTTTTGGAATAAATAATTAATTTGAGAAATTTAATCTAAATAAATATTTTATTCGAAAAGGTTAAGTGGAAATTTGCTATTGCATATGCTTGTGTTTATGATTCATTTTTATGCATAAATATGTCAATTTCTTATAAATTAAAAGAAAATAATATAAGTGATATGCAACACAAATTAAAAGTAATTAATTTGGCATAAATAATTTAGAGCACGTTTTGGGACTCAAAGGAACTCGTTTAAGTGGTTTAATCCTTTAAAAAAGGTCTTAAGCCAATAACATATGGGTTGCGGAAGTTTTGAACTAATTAGATAATGGTTTCGGGCTCGTTTGGAGGTCCAAAAGTTGGGCCCATAACCCAACACGGGATTTTCACTTAATGAGTGGTTTAGTGGGGGAAAACCACTCCCTCATTATAACAAATTAAAACATAAGATCGAAGCCACGGGAGAGACAAAAAAGAAAACCCCAAAGAAGGAAAATAGGAAGAACAATGAGGGATCAAAGGCTTTCAAGGGTTCTCCTCTAAAAAATTAAAAGGCAAGAATTTTCTTGCATAAGTTATGTTTCTAATGTATTTCTTAATACATAATTTATCTCCCTTTTAGATTTCTGGAAATTAGGGCTTGTTATGCTTAACTTGATGATGAAAACCCACTTTTAAAGGAAGAATATGCGTGTAGAATTTATTCCAGAAATTTTGAATCGAAATCCTTATTGGTGATTAGATTTTTGTCAAGTTTTGATAATTATTGGAGCATAACTGGCTATTTATTGTCAAAAAAATTTAGTAACTTTTAATGGACTGAAATCTAGATGTAGTCCCCTTATTATATGATCTTGATTTGGAATATACTGAGTTGGGAATTGGAACTTAAATTGTTGAAATTTGAAATTTATAAGTAATTTTTTGGGACTGAATAATCGTTCTAATGACGAGCCATGTCTCGCGAAGGACACTCCCAGTCGTTCGATCGGAGTTGATTTTTCTCTCTCCCCCCCTTTTTGTTGCAGTCTTCAATTCTGTAACTTAGGTTCCTGCATTTTATCCCTCATGAACAGTAGGAGCGTAGGTATTTCTATAGGACTCCACTTATACTGAAATTTATAATAATTACCTATAACTAGATGGTTACATATTATAGGAAAAATTTATAATATTTACCTATAACTTGGGTTTTATGGGATGATTAATTTATGGAATAGGACTCCACTCATACTGAAATTTATAATAATTACCTATAACTAGATGGTTACATAATTAATTACAGGGTATAGTTAATAATTTATTAGATGATAAATTATTAATTGGATAAATGATGGTATGGAATTTGAATTGGAACCTTATGGTAATTTAGGGACAATTACCTTTACATATTATAGGAAAAATAATATGTACTATATTGTATTTGTGTGTGGACATAGCAATGGACTTTTCTATAGGCTCGAGGGTTCACGCGTTCGGGCCAGTGACAACACGTCGGCATAGGTGGGCTTAACGTTGTGTCGTCGCATAGGTACTACGTAGAGGCTCCACCCACGAGAGGTAGGTGTGGTGCTGACTATTTCTATATTATTGCTGGCTATGTGTCGTATACAGGTATCCTGCATAAGGACTGCCCCCAAGTTGTATGTGTTTTGTGGTGTCCACTTTATATGTCAGGATTCCTTCGGACCATCCAATTTGGATGTTAGGATTACTTCGGACTGCCGATAGAGCATGAATACGACACCAAAGGTTGATGCCCTTGTGTGTCACATATATGGAAGGACATATATTATTAATCACCTGAATATTCTGCAAATAACTTAAATTGTCTAAGGATATGGGCACTAACTAATATTTTACTCTACAACGCATAATGGATGTTTATGCTTCATATTTGATAAAGGGGAGACCGAAATTAATGTAAGTGGGTAAATCTTAAAAATGTTGGGATTACATTTAAATAAATTGGGAAGGGGTTTCCTTTATAATTTAGATGATATCACGAATATATTGTTGGGGATGTTTTGGGTTGCAAATAATATTTCGTTTAGATAAGGGGTGAGGTGTCATATTCATGTGAGTGTCAAAAAGGGGGATATATATTGTGGATTGACTGTATAATTACATTCATATTTTATTCAAGTTAATTCTTTCACCCCTTGGGCTCTGAACCAAATTTACTTATTTTTCCCCCAGGTGTACTAAGACAGGGATAGTTGGATTGTGATCTGGCAGTCCTATGATCTCTCTTACTCTTCAGATTCAGATTCAGTCTTCTCATAGCATAGGTGCTTTTCATATTCGGTTATTTATCATTTGGAATATTTTTAAGGGCATAAGTCCGGTACTCTTTCATTTCATGTCAGTTAGGATTTATTATACTTGACTGGATTTTATTACTCATATTATTATTGTGGTGTGGATTTTGGATCATTGTGTATGTACTCTTCATTTATAAATACCGAAGTTGTGGAAAATAATTTATTTATATTTACTATGGTGCTGAGAATGGTATTAATTGACATGCAAGCCCTATCTTCGGCATATTGTTCCTGGCCAGCTTTTATGTAAGAAAATTGGGGTTGTTACAACATGTAAGTAAGCAGTATTGAAAGATTCTGAGAAATGTTAAATGAAATATGGAACATATTAATTAATGGGTTGTGTGGTAGATGTGTTAATACAACCTAACTTTAATGAATGTAATAAATGTTCCGGTAAAGGTGAAATGGACAAATAAATGCGTAAATATAGTAATGTCCATAAAGGAATAAAAATGGTTAAAGAAAGTGGATAAATGGGTGATTAAGCAACCTAAATGGTTAAACCCATACTTAACACAAGAATGTGTCCTAAAAAGGATTTTCAAAGATTAAATAAGTATTTTATAACACGATGAATATGTGTCTTGAAATGGCAATTTTCAATGAAATTTCTAAAGTGTATAGTAATGGGTGAAAGGGGTTAAATTTCGGTAAAGGAATGGGTTGGGGTAAATCAAGTGTAATGGTTTCACATGTTGAACCAGGTATGTTAAGTAAAGTAATAATGCTAAGTATGAATGGATAAAACCTTTAATAAGATTAAGGTAAATTAATCTGGGTAAATAAGGTTTTTGGAAATAAGACGATTAACACACTGGCATGTGTATTTTCCAAAGGTATACTAATGCCATAATTCTTAAGGAAAACTTATGTTTGTAGAAATTTCTTGAAAACCCAACAGACCCACACAAATACACATTACTCACATGTACAAACGCGATGGGTCATGCCGTTGGTGCTGGTATGCAAGGGGCTTCTTGGAAAAAAGTGCTAAAAATTTAATTTGCTTTGACAATGTCAAACTCCATTGGGTACGTTGTCGAGTATCAAGCTGCATTTTCAGTAAAATGCATCTTTTTAATTTTACCTATCTAACCTTTTCAGTTTCCAATGTAAGTATTTACAATACTGCCACACCCCTTTTCGCATGCATGTGTTATAATGTGTGAGTATTACTTTCTGCCGTTCGTTTCTATACTGCTTGTATAAATCCCGCTGGCATAGGCTCACATCCCCACCTTGTTAAGGCGGGTTGGGATCGGTTCCGTAGTTTGTGGGTGTTTTACACGTAAGTATATTATATTTATGTTTACATTAGTAGATCTGTTTACTTGGACCTCAGGGTGATCCCCATGGGTCCCTCACATAGTTTATCTTCAAAATTGAAATCGCATGCTAACAAGTGAAATGTTAATTAAAATAAAACTGGACTAGGACTATTATTTAGGTTGTTTCATTGCACTTTATACATAACGACTCGATCCGGATCGGGTTGACTCACGGGAAACCCATAAATCCGTGCTGGGGCGTTACAATGTGTATAAAGTGATTTTATTATTAGAGATTTCTACGACTATGACTTCATTAGTGAAATTGTATAGTTGACTAATTTTGTATGTCTTGTTAATTCCTATTATGTATGACTATGCCAAAATTATTTTAGTGTCACGGATCATGATTTATGCCTCTTATCAAATTCCTTATTAGTATTTATATGTCTTTCTCGTTGTCTGTGATTGTATTGTATATCCTCTTGACATGAATTACCCATTCCCTTTCTTTTGAACCAACATTTAGTATAGATGTTAGACGAAAAGAGACTCGGTTCGAACTAATATTCATAATCCATACGAATCTTCTTCATCTGTTCATAATAAATATTAGATTAGTTATTTTACAAATATATTCACTCATTTTCATGAAAGTGAATAGGACAAAAAAATAAGATAGAAATTATATCACAAAATTTAATCCATTTGTTGATAACATAAAAATTGAATTTTGTAAATAAAATGAGTATTTCACTAAATAAAAGTCAACCATATACAAAAAAAAATTCAAAAAGATCTTACACAATAAAATCTTGGATTTCTTCAATAATATATTCTCCTTTATGGCATTTTTCATTCCTTTGAAAGGTCCATTCTACTTATGCTCTCATCATGGTAATTATAAAATTTCCAAATTGATAATGACTACCTTCACTTGAAAATAGTCCAGAAACCTTGGTACAGTCAAAAAAGCAAAAAGTCCAAGAATTTAAAATCATCAAGGTTGAATAAAAACTTGGAAGAATTGGGAGTAAAGTACTAAGGTAATGCGAATCAATCTCGTATTAAGCATTAAACATAAATCTTTAAAAAACCCACATATATTAATATACAAAGGATTAAAAATATGTAGGATTATATATATATACCTTCATCAACCCAATTAGGCATTAGGCAACCCATTTCACTTTGAGAAACGATTATTAATGAGAAACTCATGATAAGGTTTGAATAGGGGATAGTAAATTGACCTTTCACATAAACCTCGGGATAAGGTTCATAGCCCAGGTGAAATGGCATTTTACTTGATGGAAAGATGGCATTTTACTGTTTTAGAAAGAATGTAGAAAATTTTTATACAATAACTAACATGATTCAGGTATTTATTAGATTACAAAGTGAAACCATTTATTATATAATTATAAAAAATAAAATTAATTCAATTTTCTACCTTTAAGAGTGCCAAGTTGTAATGTAGATAAATACCACATGGGTTAGAAAAGGACCAATTTACTGTCCAAAATTGTGAAATGGCATTAGAATCACCCACATTACACACTTCGACACCCTCCCCCAACCCATGACCCACACATTACGCACGTTGAGGCCCCACATTAGTGATCAGTCATCTGTACAAATAGGAATATGAATTAATCCAAAACAAATCAACTAGTAAGGTAAATTTTAGTACAACCTATAATATAGTATTTACTTACAAAAGCCATTTCAATATGTATTATTAATTGTAAAAAAAGGAAGTAAAATAAATAACAAGAAATCATTAATATCCTGATCCAAAAAATACTATTAGCTTTCCTATATAACAAAACCTAATAGAATAACCGTTTCAATTTACACATTTACATTTTATAATTTTATAGAGTACAAAATGCCCCCGAATAGTACTATTGAATCTATTACAAAGAAAAACTAACTATTAAACTAAATTAAACCCACAAAAAAAAAAAAATTCATATCAACTTGTTCAAAATGAATCAGCGCAAGTATATTATGATGTATGAAATGAACGGATGTACCTCAAGATGCACATCATAGGTTAGCAAGAGTTGATAACAAATTCAGAATGACAATATAACACAATATGGATACAACTTACCTTTTTCTATTCTTTCCACAATCTTCTCAAAAACAAACAAAAAATGTAAAACTTCAAAAGACTAAAGGCCTATTTGTAAGTCAAATGTAAAATTCATATATGTTGAATAGTGAGATGCCAATGTTGTACAAAATCCAAAACCAATATATCATCTTCCAATGTACCTAACTCCTTCCGAGGCACATTATCAAAACAATATCAAATAGAACCACAAACTTGAAACCTCATAACATAAATAAAAGGAAACCTCAACTCTGGACAACATTGCAGATAATTATTATAAACAGAACAAATAAAATACAATTGATGTTATTATAAAATAAAACATAAAACTAAACCATCTATATGAAGAATAAACACACAAAATTTTTAGCACAAAATATACTAATTTATGTGAATGTGGAAAATCACCAGGTTAAACCACAACAACTATAGTCCTGCAAGCAAGAAGAACATAAAAACATCAATTTAGTAAGTGCATAAACAAATACACTAATAGGGTCTGAAATAGATGGGGGGGGGGGGGGGAGAGTATTCCTGAGATTTATCGAACACTAAATTGAAGATAAACAAAATTAGTATCTTGGAAGCCAAAACCAACACAAAAATAAGCCTTATAAGTAGAATCTTGTTAAAATAACACAAATTTTGAATAGAAAAAACCCTTAATACTTAGCCAAGAAACCCTAATAAAAATGAAAACAACGAATGAGAGAGGGGTTACTTAAGATATCTGAACCCCAACAAATGCACAAACCAATGCTAATTTGAATAAAAATATAAACTGAATATAGATTTTCCACAAACTATACAAATCTAACACCCAAATTCCTAATTAATGAAAATAAAAAGGCATAATTGAAGGAGAGAGTAGCTATCATTAGAAAGATGTGGAGCTGAGGCCGATAATGGGGAGAATGGCAGCAGTGGGGAGCTCGGAGGGTGCGACAGTGTGGTAGGGTTTGTGTTGGGGGAAATGAAAAATGGGAGATGGTTTGTTATTAGAAGAAGTGGGAGTCAAGATAAATCTTAGAAGGAAGGATATCCGAAGCACAAATAGGGGTGTTTTTCTTACGACATGGCAAAATTAGGACACTGCACAATGTTAGACTGTTAGATTGTAGTAGGAAGACAAGTATTAGCCCTTGGATTGTTTGGAACAGTAAACCAACCTTCTCATATATATATATATATATATATATATATATGAAATATAAGAGTCTATAGAAAAGTAAAGGTTAGAATTTATACTCCACATAAGATCACTCAAAAAAATGCCAAAATAGAAGATGAGTCGATTGATCTACACACGACTTAGTAAGGAAAAAATCAACAAGCCACAAACAACCTTGAAACTTCCAAATTCAACCTTAAAGAAATAAAAATATACAAAAGATACCAAAAACAGAAAAGTTTCAAATCTTAATCCCAAACAATATCTAAATCCTCACATTCTTCATACAATATCGAAGTATAAAGGAGTTTTAGGTTTGGGGAAAAAGAGATGCTCTCAAAATAGATGACTAAATGTAATACCCCGTATTTTTATGCTATATTAATTTGGGGATTTATTAAATTTAATGTGAATTAATTATTTAATAAAAATCTGAAAATTAATTATGTTATAATTATTAACGTGATGAGAGTTAGTAATTATGGGAAAATTTGTTGAATATTACTAGTGAGCAAAGTAATATATAATTTTGGTTATATTGAATGTCACGAGTGAATAAAATGACAATTTTAGAAATTTAAGTCGGGACGCGCCCCTGTCGCGTCGGGACTAAATATTGATAAATAAAAGTGAATATTTTATAAGTTGTCCGTATGATCATTTTGAGTGTGCCAATGCGTCCGTAAGGGTCGAGATAGTCAAAAAAGTGTGCCCGGGGGTTTAGTTTGGGTCTCGGGGCGTTTTTTAGGCCTAACTAGTACCCCGGGAGGGCATTTTGGACATTTCACATTTTGGGTAATTAAACCCATGAAAATTAAAAGGGTTATATAAGATATCTGGGTTATCATCTAGGGTTAGAAAGCTCAAAACATTAGAACGACCATTGGAGAGGAGAGGAGAGAGCTCTCAAGGCATTCCAAGGCTCAAAACTCAACCGTTTGCACCGCCGCCACCGCCAACGCGTAGATCACGAGACGGGGAACACAACCACACCAATTTCGGCACCAAACCAGACTTCTGAAAATCCCAGACAAGTGTTTATCTTTCTTATTTCATTGATGCATATTTCATATTAGTTTAGGAATGATTAGGATGATTTATATGGAAGAAAAACCCGATTTGAGTTAGGAAATTTCATGTAGTTATGGTTTGAATGAAAATTCTGGAAACCCTTTGTCATGTAGAGAATTAAACCATGAATTACGATGTTTATAAGAAGGAATTTATGGAAAATAATTGTTAGAACCTTGTTTAAGAGATTTCTAGGGTTCTTGTTATTTATATAAAATTTTGGGGTTGTGAATCCATGATTAGTGATAGAAACCCACATGCTTTACGTAGGGAATTCTTAATATGATGATATGATATTAGTAGTATGAATTCTGGGTCATTTGGGTTTGAAAAATATGGAATTTGTTGAGGTTAGAAGATGAACCCCGTAACTGCAAAATTGCAGATTTCGCATACCTGCTTGATCGATCGATCGAGCCCAGAGCTTCGATCGATCGAAGGTTCGATCGATCGAGCCCCAGACCTCGATCGATGGACCCCTCCTGGCAGACTCATGTTTTCCCTACATAATTAGTTGAAATTCACTTTAATGAGGAATAATTTAGGGACACCCTTATAAATATGTTTTGAGAGATAAAGAGGACCAATAGGGTACATGAATAAGTTTTGGGACCTTTAAGGTTAGACGAGAGTTGTATCCTTGGGAGATTTCATATATAAGAAACGATAAAACGATGTATTTAAAGTGAGAAGATTACGTAAAATAGTTACAAAAGAGAATAGATGAATACCTACTGAATTTTTATAGGTGTGAGGATAAAACCATGAGAGCTATGAGGTAAGTTAGAATAATACCGAATCAAGGTTAGAAACGAACTGTTACATGTGATAACAAATAATGAGATATGAGAAATAATGTCGTAAGTATGGGATTTGAGAATAAACCCAATATTGATATGGTAATATTAGTATAGTTATATGATTGTGTATGCATATGCAATCTATGTGTGAAAAACATGTCCGCGCTACTTGTTATCCCTAAGGTTACCGCGCTGGGACGATCTTATCTCGTGTGCCTTATGGGGGATATTGACACGTACCCTAGAAGATAGAAATCCTAGGTACAGGCTATCGAATCGGTAGTCACGGTCCTAAGAGACGTGAGGGCATGTACTGACCTCTTGGACTTGGAAACTATGCTTTTCCTCAATATTGTTTGTGTATGTATTTACACAGTTCGAGAGTGATTCCGAACTTGTATTCCCTTTAGTACGATTGATACGGGGATTGGATAGTAGAGTATGCCCGCACCATAGTTTTTATGTGGGGTGCTGTTAGAATATATATATATATATATATATATATTATACGAGTATTTAATATATATATATGAACTTCTGAAATTTGGGGAAACTGCCTACTGTGTTATGGTAAGTGAGACATGTATAATGACTCAAATTGGAAATACTTGTTTTGAAAAGTATAGTATGATATTGAAAAACTTTATGAATCAATAAAGTTAAAATGAGCATTTTGTACTAAATGAAATTTTGCTTTTAAACCATGATGTTGTTAAGTCTTAAATCTTGAGAGTCACCTAAGATAAGTTAAATCCTTGGCGAAAGATAGTGTGATATATGATGAGATAAACCATTGGGAAGGTTAGTGCGATAGGAGTGCACATTAGAAGAGATGTGAGAATTTCTCAAGAGAGTGTCACACTAATATGTTGTTGCATTGGCCTGTATCAATTTAAATACTTGCTAAACGAATTTTTAAATCATATACATTATCGGGCTCTGACCCATTTCTATTCCTCTTTCTCTCTTGTATATATATGTATATATTACAGGTGCCCAGCCATAGGGGCCTCTTGCTTAGGATCCCTTGGAAGGAACGTGCTGCAGTTTAGGTGGGAGTTGCAGGCCACTTGATTAGACGATTTCATTTACTTGATTCCACTTCTATCATTCTCAGTTATTTGGACATGTGTCTCCCTTTCCTCCATTTATCTATTTTATTGGGACATTTGTATTTCAGTTATTTCTAGTACCATTACTTTGGGATTTATTCAGCATGCATGTTTTACTTTATGTTTTAAATGCTGGGATTTAGTTATTGAATGTTTAAATTAATTGGATTATATGTTCCAGAATTATTGTGGTGTGATTCTTTAAATATTGAATTGTTGTAGATAATTAAATCTTTATTTACAAAATAAAATTTGGAAAGTAATGTTTAAAAAAAATGGTTTTGACACTTGGCTTAATTAAATAGGGTGTTAAATTTGGAAAAGTTATTTTTACGACAGTGATGCTAAGAATGAACCAACTGTTCACCTTGATTTTAATTAAATAAAGGAGTGATCGCCCGGTATTTAATTAGGCGGGGTGTCACAGGTGGTATCAGAGCATCAGGTTCTAGTGTCCATAGGATCTGTACGGCTTATTTTCGCTTTCAGCTTAACATTTTTGCTATAGAGCCCTATTTTTAGGATTGTTGTATTTCTGCTTTTTACGTTTACGTCTTCAGCCATTTGGGATTTGATAATGACTGTAGACTAATAAACTTCTTCACATTTCAGATGCCTCCGAGACGTGCACCGAAGGATAGGCGTGCCCAGGCCGAGTAGCCAGCATCTACGGCATTAGGCACTATGAATGCTAATGAAGTAGCCGCCATTGTTGCTCAGGCAGTAAATGCCGCGCTAGCAGTGGTTCAGCAGGCTCCACCCCAGATTCAGGAAGTGGTGCCAGTACTAGCACAACTTCCATCTACATGGGATAGGGTAAGGGATGATTTTCAGAAGGCGCATCCCCCTGAGTTCTCTGGTAGCTCAGATATCGTCACTGTCAGCCAATGGAAGAAAGACATCCAGCGGCATCTTCGTATGTATGAGTGCACCGATGTGCAAAGGCGGTTACTTTATTCCTTTAAACTGGTGGGGGCCGCTTTGCAGTGGTGGGAGCCCACTACCACCTTGGAGGAGAGGGACACGATCCCTATTCAGTTGTTCTGGGAGCGGTTTGACCGCAAGTACTTTCCACCCGTCGTGCAGACTGAGATGAGGCGGAAATTACTGAATTTGAAACAGGAGAACTCTACCGTTGCTGAGTATGAGGAGGAGTTCACGAGACTTCTCACCATAGTGCCAGATGAGGCACCTACTGAGAGTAAGAAAATTTTGTTGTTTGTGGACGGGTTAGCTTGGAGGATCCGTCAGCATCTTATAGGGAATCTATCTCTGAGTACTTTCACTGATGTACTCAATGCTGCGTTACTACATTACCAGGATCATCGCTTCCATCTGCAAGGAAGCAAGAGAGCAGGAGAGTCCAGCTAGCAGGGCAGGACCGGGGGTAGTAGTGCTAGTGGGGCACCATCTCATGGACAGACTCGTCAGCACGAGCAGAGTTCCCATCAGGGGGATCCTGCTAAGCGATTACGTTCTGGTGATTCTAGACAGGGATTTGGGGGTTATAGGCAGGGCCAACAGGGCCAACAGCGTGCTAATCAGGGACAACAGGGCCAGTGGCGGGGAGGTAACGGCCAGCAGGTCCGTGGTGAGCAGGGTCAGAGGGGAGGTAACTTCATAGGCCGGTGTTTTGTATGCGGCAATCATGGTCATAAGCGCCATCATTGCTCAGAGGGTAATAGGGCCCCATGGCAGCAGGGTGCCCGTAATGAGCCACAGAGACCACTTTTTCCAGCTGCCCTCCTAGCTCCAGCCCAGGTGCCAGCCCTACCATCCATTCCAGCAGCTCCAGTGCAGCAGGGGCAATTACAGTACGGACGTGTCTATAACGTCCACCAGGCAGCAGCTCCACAGGCACCACCCGCGATTGAGGGTATGTTTCCTATCCATGGTACTATGGGTCGGGTTTTATTTGATACTGGGGCGACACATTGTTTTATAGCTACGCATTTTGCAAAGGCCTTAGGGTTGTTAGCCACAGCAGAGAGCATAATGACATGTCTAGACTCACCACTAGGGAGTGGGTAGCTTATCTTCTTTATATGCCGGGGAGTAGGGGTAGAGATTGGTAGTTTGGTATTACCTGCAAACATGTTAGTCTTAGATATGCATGAGCATGATGTTATTATCAGTATGGATTGGCTCACAGCTTATAGAGCCATGATTGATTGCTTCGGTGGGAGCATTATTTTTGCCATTCCGGGGCAAGAGATGTTAGTAGTGGCAATGCCTCGCCCAGAGGGAGGTTCGACCGCTCATTTGTATTATATAGAGGAGGATGCCTCTTAGGAGGTTGTGATTCCTTTAGACTTGATCCCAGTCGTTCGTGAGTATTACGATGTATTCCAAGAGATACCAGGCCTACCCCCCAGTCGAGAGATAGACTTTGTCATTGATTTATTACCAGATACGAGACCGATAGCACGCGCTCCATACCGTATGGCTCCAGCAAAGATGCGAGAGTTACGAGATCAGATAGAGCAGCTGTTAGGTCAGGGCTTCATTGGCAGGAGTACCTCACCTTGGGGCCCTCCAATCTTGTTTGTGAAGAAGAGAGATGGTTCACTGAGGTTATGTGTGGACTACCGGGAGTTGAACAAGGTCACGATACGGAATAAGTATCTGTTGCCTCGAATCGATGATCTGTTCGACCAGCTGAGGGGAGCAACTTTCTTTTCGAAGATAGATCTGAGGTCGGGGTACCATCAACTACGTATTAGAGAGAAGGATGTTTCAAAGACTGCCTTCTTGACGAGATATGGGTCTTACGAGTTCAGAGTGATGCCATTTGGTCTCACAAATGCTCCAGCCGTGTTCATGGACTTAATGAACCGAGTATTCAGAGAGTTCTTAGATCAGTTTGTCATTGTCTTCATAGATGACATTTTGATATATTCACACTCCGAGGAGGAGCATACCGAGCACTTGAGGCAGGTTCTTCAGACTTTATGAGAGCATCAGTTGTATGCTAAGTACGAGAAGTGTGGATTCTGGTTGCGAGAGGTACACTTCTTGGGGCATGTTGTTTATGAGCAGGGGATAGCAGTTGACCCGAGTAAAGTGTCAGCGGTGAGGGAGTGGGGACAGCCCATGACACCGACAAAAGTGCATAGTTTCTTGGGGTTAGCCCGATACTACAGGAGATTCATTCGGGGATTCTCCAAAATAGCGGGTCCATTGATGAACCTGACTCGCAAAGGGGTACCATATGTTTGGGATGATGCTTGTCAATTGGCGTTCGACGAGCTGAAAGACAAGCTTACTTCAGCTCCAGTCCTTGCTTTACAGAAGCTGGGTGTGGAGTACCTGGTGTACACCGATGCCTCTTTACGGGGACTTGGGGGAGTACTTCAGCAGGAAGAGAAAGCTATACCTTTTGCCTCCCGCAAGCTTAAGATGCATGAGAAGAATTACCCCACCCACGACTTGGAGTTAGCAGCGGTCCGTTTGTTCACAGACCACAAGTCACTGCAGTACCTATTCACTCAGCGAGAGCTGAAGATGCGTCAGCGCAGATGGTTAGAGTTTGTGAAGGACTATCAATTCGACATACAGTATCATTCGGGGAAAGCCAACGTAGTTGCTGATGCATTGAGCCGTAGACCGGTAAATGAGGTAGCGGACGTCTGGAAAATGAATTGGAAGGAGTTGGGTCACCAGGACGCAGTAGCCCGTTCCTACATATCTGTTATGACAGTCACACTTGAGATTGTTACGAGGGTGATACAGGCACAGACCACAGACCCGTTTTGCCAGGGGAAGATTGTAAGACTCTTAGCTGAAGGTGTTGAGTCCTATTTTATTAGTTCTGATGGGGGTTTGAGGTTTAATGGGAGGTTAGTGGTTCCAGAAGGGGAAGAATTGCGTCATGAAGTGATGACCCAATCTCACGGGGCTCGATTTACGGTACATCCTAGAGGAGATAAGATGTACCAGGATATGAGGAGACAATACTGGTGGAGTGGGATGAAGAAGGACATTGCTGAGTTCATGTCCAAGTGTTCTACCTGCCAGCTGGTGAAGGTGGACCATCAGAAACCGTCAGGATTCCTTCAGCCATTGGAAGTAACTGCGTGGAAGTGGGAGAGTATTTCCATGGATTTTATTACAGGGTTTCCTACATCACAGCGGATCCACGACTCTATTTGGGTGATTGTAGACCGTTTGATCGAGGTGGCTCATTGTCTGCCGGTGCAGACAGATTATACCACGGGTCAGTATGCTCAGTTGTTCATTTATGAGATTGTCAGATTTCATGGGGTGCCCCTGAATATTGTGTCAGATAGAGACAAGATTTTCGTATCATGTTTTTGGGAAAGCTTTCAGGAGGCTATGGGTACTGAGTTGAGGTTGAGTTCAACTTATCACCCACAGACAGATGGACAGACAGAGCGTACTAATCAGATGTTAGAGGATATGCTACGCATGTGTGTTCTTGATTTTGGAGGAGGTTCGGAGCCACATCTTCCACTGGTAGAGTTTGCTTATAATAACTCTTATCAGTTTACGATTGGTATGGCTCCATTTGAGGCTTTGTATGGCAGGCCTTGTCGTTCTCCAACTTGTTGGCTCGAGGTGGGGGATAACAAGTTGCTAGGACCAGAGGTAATTCAGGAAACCTCCACGAGGATTGAGATGATCAGGAGTCTCATTCGAGTAGCCCAGGACAGGCAGAAGAGCTACGCCGATGCAAAACGGTTCTTCCGAGAGTTTAATGTGGGGGACCAAGTGTTACTGCATGTATCTACTATGAAGGGAGTGATGAGGTTCGGGAAGAAAGGGAATTTGGCCCCGAGGTACGTGGGACCATTTCCCATTATAGAGAGGATTGGGCCATTAGCATACAGATTGGGACTACCAGAGCATTTACATCGCATTCACGATGTATTCCACATCTCATCATTGAGACGGTATCTTCGGGATGATATGGCCCATACTCACATCGCGATAGATGAGATAGACTTACAGCCTGACAGCTCTTACGAGGAGAGACCGGTGTCGATCCTAGACCATAGTGAGAGGAGATTGATATCAAAGATAGTTCGACTTGTACGGGTCCAGTGGGAGCATCATAACGTGGATGAATCCACTTGGGAGCGCGAGCCCGATATGCGTGAGAGATATCCAGATTTGTTCTTACCAGGTATGCCTTATTTTTTGAATTTTGGGACGAAATTCCCTTATTAGGGGGGAAGTATGTAATACCCCGTATTTTTATGCTATATTAATTTGGGGATTTATTAAATTTAATGTGAATTAATTATTTAATAAAAATCCAAAAATTAATTATGTTATAATTATTAACGTGATGAGAGTTAGTAATTACGGGAAAATTTGTTGAATATTACTAATGAGCAAAGTAATATATAATATTGGTTATATTGAATGTCACGAGTGAATAAAATGACAATTTTAGAAATTTAAGTCGGGACGCGCCCGTGTCGCGTCGGGACTAAATATTGATAAATAAAAGTGAATATTTTATAAGTTGTCTGTATGGTCATTTTGAGTGCACTAACGCGTTCGGAAGGGTCGAGATAGTCAGAAAAGTGTGCCCGGGGGTTTAGTTTGGGTCTCGGGGCATTTTTTAGGCCTAACTAGTACCCCGGGAGGGCATTTTGGACATTTCACATTTTGTGTAATTAAACTCACGAAAATTAAAAGGGTTATATAAGATATCTGGGTTATCATCTAGGGTTAGAAAGCTCAAAACACTAGAACGATCATTGGAGAGGAGAGGAGAGAGCTCGCAAAGCATTCCAAGGCTCAAAACTCAACCGTTTGCACCGCCGCCACCGCCAACGCGTAGATCGTGAGACGGAGAACGCAACCACACCAATTTCGGTACCAAACCAGACTTCTGAAAATCCCAGGCAAGTGTTTATCTTGCTTATTTCGTCGATGCATCTTTCATATTAGTTTAGGAATGATTAGGATGATTTATATAGATCAAAAACCCGATTTGAGTTAGGAAATTTCATGTAGTTATGGTTTGAATGAAAATTCTTGAAACCCTTTGTCATGTAGAGAATTAAACCACTAATTACGATGTTTATAAGAAGGAATTTCTGGAAAATAATTGTTAGAACCATGTTTAAGAGATTTCTAGGGTTCTTGTTATTTATATAAAATTTTGGGGCTGTTAATCCATGATTAGTGATAGAAACCCACATGCTTTACGTAGCGAATTCTTAATATGATGATATGATATTAGTAGTATGAATTCTGGGTCGTTTGGGTATGAAAAATATGGAATTTGTCGAGGTTAGAAGATGAAACCCGTAACTGCAAAACTGCAGATTTCGCATACCTGCTTGATCGATCGATCGAGCCCTGAGGTTCGATCGATCGAGCCCCAGACCTCGATCGATCGACCCCTCCTGGCAGACTCATGTTTTCCCTTCATAATTAGTTGAAATTCACTTTAAGGAGGAATAATTCATGGACACCCTTATAAATATGTTTTGAGAGATAAAGAGGATCAGTAGGGTATATGAATAAGTTTTGGGACCTTTAAGGTTAGACAAGAGTTGTATCCTTGGGAGATTTCATATATAAGAAACGATAAAACTACGTATTTAAAGTGACAAGATTACGTAAAATAGTTACGAAAGAGAATAGATGAATACCTACTGAATTTTTATAGGTGGGAGGATAAAACCATGAGAGCTATGTGGAATGTTAGAATAATACCGAATCACGGTTAGAAACGAACTGTTACATGTGATAACAAATAATGAGATATGAGAAATAATTTCGTCAGTATGGGATTTGAGAATATACCCAATATTGATATGGTAATATTAGTATAGTTATATGATTGTGTATTCATATGCTATCTATGTGTGAAAAACATGCCCGCGCTACTTGCTATCCCTGAGGTTACCGCGCTGGGATGATCTTATCTCGTGTGCCTTATGGGGGATATTGACTCGTACCCTAGAAGATAGAAATCCTAGGTACATGCTATCGAATTGGTAGTCACGGTCCTAAGAGACGTGAGGTTATGTACTGAACTCTTGGACTTGGAAACTATGCTTCGCCTCAATATTGTTTGTGTATGTATTTACACTGTTCGAGAGTGATTCCGAACTTGTATTCCCTTTAGTACGATTGATACGGGGATTGGATAGCAGAGTATGCCCGCACCATAATTTTTATGTGGGGTGCTGTTAGAATATATATATATATATATATATATATATATATATATATATATTATACGAGTATTTAATATATATATGAACTTTTGAAATTTGGGAAAACTGCCTACTGTGTAATGGTAAGTGAGACATGTATAATGACTCAAATTGGAAACACTTGTTTTGAAAAGTATAGTATGATATTGAAAAACATTAGGAATCAATAAAGTTGAAATGGGAATTTTGTACTAAATGAAATTTTCCTTTTAAACCATGATGTTGTTAAATCTTAAATCTTGAGAGTCACCTAAGATAAGTTAAATCCTTTCGGGAAAGATAGTGTGATATATGATGAGATAAACCATTGGGAAGGTTAGTGCGATAGGAGTGCACATTAGAAGAGAGGTGAGAATTACTCAAGAGAGTGTCGCACTAATATGTTGTTGCATTGGCCTGTATCAATTTAAATACTTTCTAAACGAATTTTTAAATCATATACACGATCGGGCTCTGACCCGTTTCTATTCCTCTTTCTCTCTTGTATATATATGTATATATTACAGGTGCCCAGCCACAGGGGCGTCTTGCTTAGGATCCCTTGGAAGGAACGTGCTGCAACTTAGGTGGGAGTTGCAGGCCACTTGATTAGACGATTTCATTTACTTGATTCCACTTCTATCATTCTCAGTTATTGGGGCATGTGTCGCCCTTTCCTCTATTTATCTGTTTTATTGGGACATTTGTATTTCAGTTATTTCTAGTACCGTTACTTTGGGATTTATTCAGCATGTATGTTTTACTTTAAGTTTAAAATGCTGGGATTTAGTTGTTGAATGTTTAAATTAATTGGATTATATGTTCCAGAATTATTGTGGTGTGATTCTTTAAATATTGAATTGTTGTAGATAATTAAATCTTTATTTTCAAAATAAAATTTGGAAAGTAATGTTTAAAAAAAATGGTTTTGACACTTAGCTTAATTAAATAGGGTGTTAAATTTCGAAAAGTTATTTTTACGACAGTGATGCTAAGAATGAACCAATTGTTCACCTTGATTTTAATTTAATAAAGGAGTGATCGCCCGGTATTTAATTAGACGGGGTGTCACACTAAACCTTGGGATTATAAAGAAAAAAAATTGAATAAGATTTCGACAACATCTCGTTTGGTTCTCGAAATAAATTTGTTGTTTAAAATGTTAACCAAAGCCTCGTATTTGTAGGCTTAGAATAAATGACCCTTTGGTTCCATTATAATTCCACAAACATTAAGGGTATAAAGCCAATTTGTTCATGGGTAAGACTGGCATCAGATAAAAGAAGGTTTGAGAGGGGAAAATGCGTAATTAACTAACTCAAGACTGTGGGTAAAATAGACAAAAGACGCTAGACAAACCATCGATGTGCATGATAACCAAGTTTCCCACGTGTGATTAGATCATGTGAGTAACACTCAATTCACTTGAATTACCAAAACCAAAAAACCCGAATCGATAAAAACTGGCCCATACACACATCAAAACACTGTTGATTAATATGTGCTAAATTTTGTTAATTAAACAATTTAAAATGTTTAATTTAGCAAATTAAATTCCAGAAAAAATTAAAAAATATATGAAAATATCTATAATTTCTAAAAAATTATAAAACCATAAAAAGTATAAAATTAAAATATTTAGGTTAAAATACATATAAAATGTATAAATATAAAAATAATTAAAGCATTAAACCAATAATACAAAATAGGTTTAAAAATAGGAAAATAGATATTTAAATAATAAAAAAACTCTTTTTAGTCAAGAGTTAATTGCAAGAAGGGCAGTGAGTGTAAAAGAGCTAGCTGTTTCAAAATTGGGCATAACTAAAAAGGGTATATCCACTCTCTCCATTTGGCCAATTTTGGGACAAACCAAATTGAGAAACTCAACTAATAACATCCGTGATACGAGATTTAATTACGTATAAGAAAAATAGGAGTCTCACACATCTCCCTAATAAACAAATAAACATGGAACATGAGTCTTTAATTCTCCCCTTAATTGTCACAAAGGGACAAAGGGTAGGAAAGAATCCTACAAACAGATGTTAGTACCACTAGATTTTATGATAAAAACGTACTAGCATGTAAGCCTAACAAATATTACTTGGGATAGGCACAAACGCCAATAGACATTCTAAGCATTTCAAAACAATGGTTGTCTAAAGGTTTTGTAAACAAATCTTCTAATTGATCATTTGTGTTAAGATATTCAATAAATATTTCCTTTTCTCGATTAATTCTCGAATAAAAGGAACTCTCGTTTTAATGTGTTTTGTTTGAGAATAGAAAATCAGGTTTTTAGTAATACTTATGGCACATTAATTAGCAAAAAGAATGAGGGTGGAAGATTCATTTAAGCCGTAGTCACTCAGCATATGTTTCATCCACAAAAGTTGAGTACAACAATTGCCAGCTGCAATGCATTCGGCTTCTGCTGAAGAAAGAAAAACACAATTTTTCTTTTTAGAGGAATAAGAGACAAGGTTGCATCATAAGTAAACACAGTCACATGAGGTTCTTTTACTATCATCAGTACAACCTGAACAATCGGCGTATGTTTACCAATTATGTTGGCATTGCTGTCAAAAGTATAGAGAATACCATAGTTGATTATCCCACCAATGTGTTTTAAAATATGATTAACAACATGTAAGTGGGAATTTATCGGTTCACAATGGTATCTAGCACAAACACACACACTATGCATTATATCAGGTCTACTCGTAGTTAAACAAATGAGACTTTCTACCATACTAAGATATAACGTAACATCTATCTTCGTCCTAAATAGGACTTTAGAAAGTTTGATACAAGAACTCATAGATTTCTAGGAGTCTTTTTTGTAGTTAAACAAAAATGTATAATTAATCCGATGCATATTTAGATTAGAAAATAAACATATGATCTTTTTTTTGATCTACTTGGAGTCTTAAAAAGAATTGCAATTCCCCCACCATAGACATTTGAATTTTAAATTTCATTATATTAGCAAATTTTTCAGCTTTTGAGGGATAAGTGGCCCCCAAAACTATATCGTCGGCGTAAACCTAATCGACTAATAAAAAAAACTTGTTACATTTGACTAACATTATTAGGCCTATTCCTTCTCGATGAAAGCCATTTTCCATTAGGAAAGTTGCTAACCTTTCTTACTAAGTACAGGGGATTATTTTAAACCATAATGAGCTTTCTTTAGTCTAAAAATATGAATGGGAAAAAGCGAATCAAGAAATCCTTTAGGTTGTTCCACATAGACTTTCTCATTTCAAATTCAATTTAAAATGTACATTTAACAATCTTTTGGCAAATTATAAATTTTAAATGGCAAGAAACAACAAGTAATAGTCTAACAGATTCTATTCTAGCAACATGAGTAATGGTTTCATCGACATCAATACCATCAATTTAAGAATACCCTTGTTCAATTAACCTATCTTTGTTTCTTTAAACATTACATGATTCATAACACTTATTTTTAGATATCCATTTTGTTCCTATGACATTAGTGTGAGTGGGACGAGGCACTAAATACCACACATCGTGTAGTCTTAATTGTCCTAATTCTTCTTTCATAGCAAACAACCCTGATTCATCTATTAAAGCTTCTTTTATAAGTTTAGGTTCAACTAAAGACACATAATAAGAAAATAAAGCATTAATAGATTGGGATGTATTCGTTATCGGGTCTCTAAGCTCACCTATAATATTTTTCTTAGGGAGATTTTCCTTCACCCAGTTAAAAACATTGGGTTCATCAGGTGATAGAGAGACGAAATCACCATCTATTGACTGTTTTTGTAAAACTTCATTTTTAGTATTGTCAATGAATAGGGGATTCTCACTTTATTCCAAGTAATGCGAAAAAATATTAGTTACAAGAACTTTTATGGATTGCATGATAGTTTTTAATTTTACGTTATACACAAGATACATAAAACTATTTTGAGAATAGGCTAAGAATATAACTTTATCTCCCCTAGTGTCAAAGTTAGATAGGTGTTCTCTATCTTTACAAGCATAACATTCAGTACGAAAGGCCCTAAAATATTTTAGATTTAGTTGTTTGCAGTATGAAATTTCATAAGATATCGGTTTGTTATTTTTCCTTAAATACACCCGATTTATAATGTGACACGCAGTTTGGATAGACTAAACCCAAAAGTATTTTGGTAAATTCTTAGCGTGAAGTAAGAACGAGCCATTTCTTGTATGTCTCGATTCTTTATTTCCGCTATACAATTTTATTGAGGGGTCTTGGGTGAAATAAATTCATATTGTTACCCATTTCCTATAGAGTATTCTACGACACTAATGTATTTGAATTCACTATCCCTGTCACTACGGATCCTAGTTACTTAGACGTCTTTCTCATTTTCGATTCTTAAAAGAATTCTTAAACAGTTTTGAAAAGTATCTGAATTTTCTGTCATAAAATCCACTTAAGTAAATCTATTAAATTAATCGACAACGATAAGAATGTAGGAATTACCACACATACTAGAAGTCATAGAGGGACCCATTAAATCCATGTGAACCAACTTTAAATTTGAGAGTTCAAAACATCTTTCGCTTTCTTGTAAAGGTCTTTGTGCATTTTTGCCATTTGACATGGTCCAAAAATATAGTGTTTTATTTTAGGAATTTTAGGTAAACCACGAAAAAGTTTTTGAGTAGTTAATTTAGACAAGTTATCATAGTATTGGGTCCATGTCTTTCATGCCATAAGTCTAATTCATTTAATCCCAGCGGATAAACAATTCTCAACTTCTTTGTTTTGAATAACTATGAAGCAGTAATCGGGTGTTCATTCACCACAAAGATGGATTTTTACTAATTTAGAATAATTAATGGTGTGATATGTGTAACATAATTGAATTATACTACGCAAATTGACTTTAAGTCCCTCAACTAGTAGAACCTCATCCAGATTATGGAGCCCATCAGCCTTAATTGTTCCTTTGCCTTTGATTTGGGATATTTTACCATCTCCAAAAGTCACATTTCCCACAATAAAATTTTTTAAAGAGGAAAATTAGATTTTCCCTTGTCATATGCCTAGATCAACCTGAATCAAGGCACCAATGACAGTTTTTATATGAAGCATTTAATGTTGATATAACAACATTAAATCTCAATTGGTAACTTAATTCGTTTTTCCTAACTTAGGAGGTGTGGGTTTCATAACATATTTGCCCTTTATATGTACCTTAGGTCTATTAGCATTCCCACCTTCTCTATTTAGGTTGAAACATTTGTAATAAAATATTTCTAAATGGCAAGTTTTAGGATAACAATCAAGAATTTTGTCTTTAAAAGAAATCCTGGGTCAATTAGCATTTGCACCTGTTCTGTTTAGATTTAATCTTTTACAACATAATTTTTCTAAATTCTTGAATTTAAGACATAAATTACAATGATAAAGCTACCTGCTAGGATAGTGAACTTTAATTTGAGGTTGGTTTTTGACATGTCGAATTAAAATGCGAATGTTGGATGAATTTGTACGTTCTTCAATGAAGTTAACAAAGTTTATTCCAAAAAAATCTTCTCCATCAAAACCAATTCCCTCTTTGCAAGGAAAAATTTCCAATCAAGTCAATTTGTAGTATTGGCTTAATTCTGGACAAAATAATTTGAGTCATAGGATAGATGTCATGTTTTATCCTTCAAGCCTATGACTAGTTTACGTTAAAGTCATAGCGGGCAGAAATTGAAGAATATATCATTGCCAATTTTTGTGCCAAGTTTCACGTCATCAACATTTGAACTCCAATGTCTCTTAAGGCATGAATGCATTTAATATATTTATAGTGACTTGGGTAATATTTATTTGGGTGAACTTTTTATAAATCATTTTGAATGACTTTTATTTAATTAGGAAAAACATTTTAAACTTGTAATAAAAGTTTTTGGTTTTAAAAGAAGAAGTTTTTTTCCATAATTGTCGCTCGAACGAGACTGAGATGTCGTTCGAATGATATTTCCAACGAATTTGGTGAAATTTTCTTCTGAATTCGCGTTAGTAATCTCATTCGATATTCTTGTTCAAACAGTGTCATTTGAACGACATTAGAAAGTCATTCGAATGACCTGACGGTTTTTGGTGAAATTTTGCGAGTTTTTTTCACACTTTCCCACTTTTTTACGTGATAAAATAAGTGCGGGAACAATATTTTTAGTAGAACTTTTTCAACATTTCTAAGATAGGTGAGAGATAAATTCTTCCGAGAAAAAAGTCTCCTTGGTTTTTGTTATAAATGTTTAATCTTTAGAACAAAACCAAGTGTTTTTACCCCCAATAGGTTTATTTAGTTTAAATCCAAGTTCCTATACATCTATATCTTTTCTTGGAGATTGTTTGGCACCGGGTTCTTCTCTATCCATTAAGGAGAAATTTTTGGTTCCTTCTTTACCCCCAAAAGGAGATAATTTTCACTGTGGCGTGCTCGTATGGTGAAAGGCACCCTGTGTTGATTGACAATACCCAATCCCCATTGGTGGATTCCAAGATTCCGTTGGACTCCGGAGTTGTCGACTAGGAGGAGGTTGAAGAACAAAGGAGCTTAGAGGCTTTGATGGAGTCAAGTCGTGGGTTATAAGTTTCTTGTCAAGTCTTTTGTAAAAATACCATACTTAGTGGACTTATAGGCAGGGTCCTCCGATGTTTTTACCGTTATGGGTTTTCCTCGTACATCTCGGTGTTGTGTGATTGTGTTTATTTTATCTTGCAAACTCGCATAGATGCATGCTTTGGTCTAATCATGATTGTTGATACCAAAATTAATATGCTGATGTGGACGAATAATACGAAGACACGTGTCAATCTACATGGCACAATAGCAGCGAGGAAGATCATTTTCCGACTAACCAAGCTCCTTTCCGAGCAACGATAATACACCGAGGAACTCTAGCATACCGAGGAACTCTAGCACACTGACGAACTCCAACTCACTGAGGTACTCTAGTGTTCCGAGGAACTCCTGATCAGCGGACAGCTGTGGCGGTCCGAGCTGCATCTCGGTCGTATAATTAATTGCCAGATAATCAACAGCTCAGATATTCATTGAATGCTTATATTCTTGGCACGCACTCTGCATTAAATGTATTACCCTTTCACATGTATGTCATTTAATGTATCGAACCTTTCATGTACAGCCTCAAGGCTATAAATACCATGTATCATCCTCATTCAAAGGGATCGGAATTTCTTGAGAGAACTTGTAATCAAGAATTCCACAAACACTCAACAATAACATAACAGTGGATGTAGGCTTTATTCCTAGCCGAACCACTTTAAAACTCTTTGTCTTATTTATTTATCTGTGTAGCAGGTCGGACACTTTTGCAAAGGGTAATGACACAGGGATACTACTGGCCGACGATGAGGGCTGATTGTATAGCCTATGCTAAGAAGTGTGACAAATGCCAACGTTTTTCCTCCATCCGAAGAACTCCACAGGCATTATTGACACCCATAACATCACCTTGGCCATTTGCCATGTGGGGAATTGATCTGGTTGGACCACTGCCGACAACCCGAGGAAGGTTCAAGTATCTCGTTGTGGCAGTAGACTATTTTACTAAGTGGGTGGAAGCTGAACCACTAATTGATATGACGTATGAGAAGGTGTATCAGTTCATATGGAAGAATATCATTTGTCGATATGGTCTCCCCCACGCTTTCATCACAGACCATGGAACGCAATTTGATAATGAAGAATTTGCTGCCTATTGTCATCAGTCGAACGTCTTGAAGTTTCATTTAGCACCAGGCCATCCCCAAAGCAATGGACAGACTGAGGTGACGAACAGAACATTACTAAATGGGTTGAAGAAGAGGTTAAGTGAGGCTAAAGCAAATTGGATTAATGAGCTACAATTAGTTTTGTGGGCTTACCGAACAACTCCCCGAGCAGCAACAGGAGAATCACCATATATGCTAGCATTTGGAAGTGAGGCTGTGATACCTACCGAGTTGGGCCTACCAACACACAGGGTGTTAAATTTCAATTCTCCGATCAGTGATTTGATGAGAAGACTGGATTTGGATATGCTCGAAGAAGTCAGAGAAGAGGCAGCCATTAGGAATGCTGCTTATCAACAACGAACAGCTCTGTTTTACAACAAAAGGGTAAAGAAATGTGATCTAAAAGAGGGGGATTATGTGCTAAAGAAGGTCATTCAGAAGCAGAATAAACTAGAAGCAAACTGGCATGGACCTTACCGAGTTACAGAGGTTGTTCGACCAGGAACTTACAGAATAGCAACTCTAGAAGGAGAGGAATTTAAGAACGCATGGAATGCTGAACACCTGCGCAAGTATTATCAGTGATGTCAAATGTAAAGCATTTCTTTCATTATGAATAAAACGAGGATGTTTCGCCATTTTCTTTCTGGTTGAAAGTTTTTCGGGGAATACTAGTGTAATACACTACACAGCAAAAGTGCTCTAAGGAGCCAACCTCCTTTGGTTAGGAGGACAGCTCTACGGAGCAAAAGTGCTCTAAGGAGCCAACCTCCTTTGGTTAGGAGGACAGCTCTACGGAGCAAAAGTGCTATAAGTAGCCAACCTCCTTTGGTTAGGAGGATAGCTCTACGGAGCAAAAGTGCTATAAGTAGCCAACCTCCTTTGGTTAGGAGGACAGCTCTACGGAGCAAAAGTGCTATAAGTAGCCAACCTCCTTTGGTTAGGAGGACATGCTCTAAGGAGCCAAAAAATGCTCTAAAGAGCCAAAAGCTTTAAGGAGCCAAAAAGTGTACACCAGCATCAATTACGGTTGGTAAGATAAAAATATACTCTCATATTACAACTTATGTTGGTCGGGAGGTAATATTATTACAAAGAGTTCTTTGAAGAACAAAATATTCAAAAAATACACCAAGTATAGTTGGTCGGGGATAAAAACCCAATAACTGTAGTTGGTCGGCGAAGACAAATTATTGATCTTAGTTGGTCGGACGCATTTTTATAATTGAACCAAGTATAGCTGGTCGGGGATAAAAACCCATCAACTATAATTGGCCGACAAACATTATTCATCCACCTTGGTTGGTTGGAAACAGTTTGAAAATTTTTACTCATTACTTTATTATTAAGTGATCGAGAAACATTACTAATACTTGTAACTTTTTATTAAGTTGCTTAATGAACAATATTATTGTTATCTTTTTAACAGATACATATGTGCAAATATAAAGGTGTTTGATAAACACAAGACAATAGCAAAATTGGCAAACAGAAAATGAAAATCTTTTCATTAATCTAAAATAAGATTACAGGATACAAGAATGTACTAATTGTTACATTGATATTACTATTCTATTGGTTTCTTGCCCTGTGCTTTAGAAACAGGTTCCTCGCCGGCAGGAGGGTCTTCTAGGCAAAGAGGAGAATTGATGAAATTAACATCTCTGAGCATTCTGACGTTCATAATAGAAGGTGTATCCAAAAGATGCTCAGGACGAGATAATTCAACTTGGGAATGAAGGCTATAATCACCAAGGTATTTTGAAATTAGGCTGCGAGGAATGGAACGAGCTGGGATCCATGCCATATCCAATTTGAAAGGTGGTACAGGCAGGTCTAATAATGATGGAGCATGATAGTCCCATAAAAAATGCCCTTGCTCCAATTTTAACACACCCAGTGCGTTTAACCATCCTTGCTTATAACCTTCATTGTTGGCATGTTCAATACGAGCATCCAGGTGAACAAGGGCTTCATTGTATCCTGCCATCCAGAATTCCCTTGGCTGTTTATGGAATTGGAAGATTAATCTATCCAATTGTTCATGAAGGCTTTTGGCAAAAAGATCCTTATTATGCAGAGCAGATTTCATCGCTGTAAGTTGATCTTCCAAGGATAAATTCTTCTTCGACATTTCTGATAGGGCCCGATCTTTGATGTTTAACTGGAATGCTTGAGTTTCTAAAGTGGATTGGGTACGAGCTTCTTCAACATTGCGACTGAGAACTCTTGATCGGCTCCGAGAACCTCTTCCTCGTCCCCGAGCAGTTCCAGAAATGGCAGATCTTCTTAAGTCCTCCAGCTCTTGCCTTAGTTTGGCATTTTCGACCTCTAAGAACGAGAAACCTTCATCAGTAACTGGTATTAATGCAGTAGAAGATGAAGCAGCAGATTCATATTGAGCCAATTTTTTCTGCAAATTATTATTTTCTTGTTCCAGGATCTCGGCAATTTGTCTGCAGGCTTCAACTTCACCTTTTAGGGTCCTTTCCCTAATATCATATGCAGCGATGATCTTTTTATGACCTGTATCAGAAGAAAGTTGTTGATATCTATTTTCATATTCCTTGTGTAATGAAGCCATTGATTCATTGTGCTGACCTTGGAGATCCTCTAAGGAACAATGCAGCTCTTCAATCAAGTCATAATAAGCGACATTGTTGGCCACAGCTCGGTCGAGTAAATCTTTCAAATACCGATAAGCCTCAATAGCCTGTTCTGAAGCACCATGACCAAGGATATCAGCAATTTTCGATGTACTAAGGTCTGTATGACCAGCCTTATAGTATTGATGACATTGCTGCATCAGCTCGGTATCATGTGAAGAGATCAATTCCATTCTAGCAACAAACTAAGGACGAGAAAAAGACAACAATCAACAAATATAAATCATCAACAACAGAGATGAGCAAAGATATATTTTATTAGATCATCAAAAAGTTACATTGTTCGATTACAAGGAAATATAAAAATGATACCGAACAACTTCACACCTTTTCCTTGTCCCCCAAGACTTTCTCGGGAGGCTGGGACGAGGAGCTCGGTTGCTCGGTGGTAACAACAACTTGATCGGTAGGAATCTTCTCGGGAGGAGGAGGCATGGAAAAAACGTCCTCGGTGGCAGAGGGTTGAGAAGAAGAAACCTGATCACCCATAGCCATAGAAGACTCATCTGAGGCAGGCTCATCTTCTTCTTCTTCCACAATTGGTGGAGGAGGACCAGGGAGATGCTGTTGGAATAGCTCAGAATCGTCTTGGACCTTTAGCTCTTGCAGAGAAGCTACCCAGCCATCATGGAAGTATTTTAACTCCCCATATTGAACTTGGGATGTCATTGCAGCTATCCCTCTCTCCCATCCTTTCTCCCAACCAACGCTGAAATGTTTCTTGATTGCAACTTTTCTCCTCGACTTCTCCGAGGAGAGCTTCACCTCCAATTCCTCTTTCTTAACCTTGATATCTCGCAGAGTAGATAATTCTTCTTCTGCCTTTTTCAACTTATCATCAGAATCCTGATGTTTATCCTCCAAAACTTTAACTTTCTCCTCCAAATTCTTGGAGGTTTCAGCCATCTTCATCTTATCAGCCTCAGCCACAGCCAACTTTTTCTCCCAAACAGTTTTCTCCTCGATGTACTGTTGGCGAGATTCCTTCACAGATTGGGCTAAACCCAACAAAGCATCGTCAACATCGGACGAGGAACTGGAAGCTTTAATAACTTGATCTTTCTTCACGATGGTATTGAAGCAGTTCACCAGCTGAAAGATAAGAAAAACAATAAAGTCAACACAAATACAAGAATAAAAAAAAAAAAAAAAAAAAAGACCAAAGGTATGAGAAACTTACTGAAGAAAGATGACGAGCAGCTAGGGATGTCAGTGTATCCCTAGGAATTTTTTCATCAACCCCGAGAACCTCGGGTATAACTGAGCTCATTGAAGAACTCGGAAGAATGATGTTTGAAACACTACTACCACCAGCGGGTAGAGAAGATGCAGTTCCAGCAAGATTAACTGAGGATGATTTCCTCAATCTCTTCAAAGGAGGGTCAGCAGCATCAACCAAGGAAGAAGTCTTGGTCGGAGAGATTGTAATTACTTCCATGGGAACTTTCTTCTTGCTCGGAGCCACTAGGGGCTTCTCGGCAGCTTTTGAAGGCTCAATATCCACCTTCTTAGTCCCTTCTGGGACATCAGTTTTGCCTTTCTGGGCTCCAACAGCAGAAGAAATTTCACCAAATAGAGCAGGAGGAGCTCTTTTCTTGCCCATTCTTTGAGATAAAGGGATATGAGAATCTGAAGATGAACTTTCTGGTGTTGAAGTTGGTTCAACAGGGCGAGCAGTATAAGAGGTTGTGTAACTCTTATACTGTAGTAAATATGAAGCAGATCTGATGTGTTCGTCTGCAATCGTCTTATGCAAACCCCAGATAAGTTTCAGATGTTTAATATTCACTTCTGATTCCTTTGGAGTTTTTCTTTTGCTATCAACTGCAAATAGATACATAATGAAATATCAGTCATACATTTTGTCAAACATGATGAAAGCATAATTTCATAAGTAAAATAAAATGAAAAATAAACCTATCCCATTGCCGTATGGGGGGCATCTGGGACCGTTGTATACTTCATTCCCAGATAAAGGGGCATATTGCCAATTTTTGATAATCACCCCATGTTCAAAATAGTCTCTATTTGCATCGGGGAGGTTAACTACAAGGGCCCTATTTAAAAACCTAGTTTTTAAATAATAAATATTATCTAAAACAGCCCATCTGTAGCAATACATGATTTCAGGGATCCCTATGCGAGTCCCATGAGTTATATTTAATTTATATACCCCATTAATAATTCTCCATGAATTGGGGGCTATTTTTGCAGGAACAAGATCAAAATATTGACAAAACTCAAGACATAATGGGTTTGGTGGAAAGGAAAAACCACATTCAGCAACAAAAAGACTGGGGAACCAATGTCCCTCAGCCAATCGAAAGTAATCTAAAGGCTCAGAAAGAACCTCTAGAGTTACCCACGAAGGAATGGAAAAATCATAACGGAATTTCTCAACAGACTCCACAATATAAACCATATTGAATAAAAGATATACATAAGAGAAGAAGAATATCTTACAGAAAGAAAGGAGGTATGTTTGCAACGAACGGAAACAAGGATGAACGCACAAGAGAGAAGAAGAGAATAGAAAGCTTGAATGCAGAAAATGGAAAGCGTAGACGACGGTATAGTTACCAAAGAAGTTTAAATACTTTGCATTGGGAAGCAGCGAAAGAAATGATTACCAAAAAGAAACTACTGAACTTCCGGCGGCTAAAAGGACAAAAATTGCACGAAGATCGAAGCGTTTATAAAAAAGGCGGAAACTGCGAAATAAGAAGGAAATTTGAATACAATGTTCCTGAAACCCAGGAAGGACATTTAATATTGCCATATACCGAGAAAGAATGTTCCATACTCCTCAAAGTTCGAAATATGAAACATTGGGGGCTTCTGTTGATACCAAAATTAATATGCTGATGTGGACGAATAATACGAAGACACGTGTCAATCTACATGGCACAATAGCAGCGAGGAAGATCATTTTCCGACTAACCAAGCTCCTTTCCGAGCAACGATAATACACCGAGGAACTCTAGCATACCGAGGAACTCTAGCACACCGACGAACTCCAACTCACTGAGGTACTCTAGTGTTCCGAGGAACTCCTGATCAGCGGAGAGCTGTGGCGGTCCGAGCTGCATCTCGGTCGTATCATTAATTGCCAGATAATCAACAGCTCAGATATTCATTGAATGCTTATATTCTTGGCACGCACTCTGCATTAAATGTATTACCCTTTCACATGTATGTCATTTAATGTATCGAACCTTTCATGTACAGCCTCAAGGCTATAAATACCATGTATCATCCTCATTCAAAGGGATCGGAATTTCTTGAGAGAACTTGTAATCAAGAATTCCACAAACACTCAGCAATAATATAACAGTGGACGTAGGCTTTATTCCTAGCCGAACCACTTTAAAAATCTTTGTCTTATTTATTTATCTGTGATTGAATAATTAGAGTGATCTAGTTTTTTACATCAACAATGATAAAATCTGGTTTAAACACAATTAGTTGAATTTTGTGTTAATTAAGCTTGGGTAAATTTTAGTTGAATTTAATTTGATAATATTCATGCTTAGTGTTTTTTACTTGAACTCAATTTGAATTTTGTTTTAGTGGAAATTAAAAATATATGTTTAGTTTTTTTTCACTTGAAGTTTAATTTAATTTTTCATGTTTTAATTGTGCTTTTAAAGTAAAGAAAATTAAATAACCTTTGAAAAATTAAAATTTGGAATATGATTGAACCATATCATACTTTCAAGTTTAAATTTTGGGGGCATTCGCCTATATCAAATGATATTAGAGTGGGAGCGCTAATCTATTGCGTTAAGATCCTTAATTTTGTTTAGTTTAAAAATGAAAATTTCTCCTTTTTCAAAATTCCCTGTCTTTGATGGTTCAAATTACGCGTATTGAAAAGTGCGAATGAAATCAACACTTAAATCCCTCGATGAGCGGGTTTGGCAATCCGTAGTTAATGGGTGGTCTCCACCTACGTATCTAGAAGAAAATGATCATGTACCTAAACCCGTAGAGAAGTGGAGTGAGAATGAACTTAAATTAGATAATTTTAACTCCCTTGGCTTGAATGATCTTTTTAGTGCAGTCACACCAGATGAATTTTGACGTAGCATGACTTGTGAAACTGCTAAAGAGGCTTGAGATATTTTACAACTCACCCATGAGGGAACTAGTATCATGAAAGCTTCAAAACTCCAAACCCTCACCACTCAATTCGAAACCATTAAAATGCTTGAAAGTGAAACTTTTGATGAATTCTATGCTAGACTTTTCGATATCGTTAATTCATCTTTTGACTTAAGAGAAAAGATACCCAATAACCGTGTAGTAAAAAAAAATTTGATGTCCTTACCCGATAGTTTTATTCTAAAAGTGGCCGTGTTAAATTTTTTACCCACTTTAGCCTGTACGAAACTTGAAGAGCTCGTAGGTGACTTACAAACCTATGGCCTTGATATGTTTACGTCCAAGGATGAGAAAAATAAAGATAAGGGAATCTCTTTGAAAGACCAGAAGGAGGAAAAACAAGACTCAAATGATGAGAGTGACATCGATTTCGATGAGATGGCGATGTTTTCTAGGAAGTTCAGAAAATCTCTTAAGTTTAATAAAGACAATCTTAATAAGGAAGTCTAAGCATTGCAATGCCGAGAGAATCCCTAGAATTCATAATGGAGATCTTAATAGGGACGAGTCGAATAGATGTTACGGTTGTGAGGGTTATGGCCATAGGGAAAGAGAGTGTCCTATTAAACTAAGGAGCGAGGGCAAGCAACCAATTTAATATAATGCCACCCGTAGTTATAGTGATAAGGAAGAGGGACCCGATTCCCCCATTGAGGGCATTTTTATCTCGTTCATGGAAAGTCATGTAAGTGAAAGTGAGAAATCGTCCAATGATGACATCTTAACAAATGACACTTCCGAGGCCATTGTTTGTGAATCCCAAAAATTAAATAGCAATGAGAGTGGAGTAGAAAGTGAGAGTGAAAGAGAATAAGAGTATGAAGAAGAGGTTGATGTGAGTGAACTTTAAGTAGCTTTTTAAGAGTCGTATGCCGAATCGATTAAATTAAAAAGGGACAACTTGACGTTAGATACGAGTTTGAGAGATCGTGCCAAGGTTAATAATGAGAGTACTTAGTGGAAGAGCTTAGCGCACGTGAGAGAGCTCTTTGTGAGAAGCTTGAGTATGTAGAAGGTGAGAGAGATAGCCTTAGAGGTATAATGGAGGTTATGAAGAAAGAGCTTATTGGGTTTGAAGAGAGTAGGTGTTTGCTTGAGTTTAAAATTTTAGAGTTAGAAGAGAAATTGAGAGATTCAAGTAGGTTCAAATTTGATTTCGAATGTAGGTCCGAAAATTTAGATAAAATACTTTGAACCGTCCAAATTAAAAATGATTTGTGGGGTATTGGTTTTGATACTCAAAATGATTCAGTTAATAAAGACAAAACCATAAGTTTGAGAGAATCTACTAGGAACACTTTCAAAGGTCAATCCTTTGGTACTAATTTTCTCTTGGTCTTTGCTTGTTCACATTGTGGTCGAAAAGGTCTTCTTAGAAAATTTTGTTTTGATCTTACCAAGGGTTTTAGGAAGTCCAATGGAAGAGTCACCAAAATTCTCAAATCCCGATAGTGTCAAACTTCACTAGTTTGGGTTAGGAGATCCGATTTGGTGACTTTACCAGATAGGATGTTTGATTCTCATTTGCTTTCATGTGACACCTCCCCTTCTCAATCTAAAGGTTAAAAGTCTTAGCTTTGTTTACATACACTAACTTATGCGCATCATGATACATTCTTGCTAGTTGTATGTTTGTTTGTCATTTCCTAATTTTTGCTTCATTATAAAAATTGTTGCTAGAATTATGACATGCTTATCTTTTGTATTTTATTTCATTTTCTTGGTCTTATTGGAAAATATAAAAAGATTTTTTGTTTTGTTTTGGTTTGAATTTTTTTTTTGGTTAAAATTTTGAAAAACTCAAAAAGTTTTTTTCCTGTATTTTAGTTTTACACATGTTATGTGGTATATACTTGTGTTTGAATCCAATATCATATCCGTTTCCACGTGGCTAGAACTTTTAATTAGATTTTCAATCCTTAAAGTGTTCTTTATCATGCTTGCATGGAGTAGTTTGATTTTGTGTTGCTTAATGGATTCTGTTTTTATATATCACGATTCACAGATGCACGAGATCATTTGAAATTTATCTTCACAAGTATATTTAAGCTAAATGAGATGTTCTCCTATCAATGTAGTCATCTACATGTTGCTATGACTATGGAGGATTTGTGCATGTAATAATCTTTTCCTGGATTTAAAAAAAACTATAGAAAAATATTTATCCGGTGTAGTTGTTTATCAATGGAATCGGGCTGCGAAAAGCAAACTTACTTTGTGTGAAGAGCCACCATAGAAATATGACCTAAAAATGTGGCATTGTTAAAAACTAGCCAAGCCCAAAATAGTTTAGTTGGTGTGTTCAAAAGAAAGGAAAAGAAAAAGGAAAAGAATATTAATAAGGAAGTTTGGTTGGATATATAAACGGATTTGCACATTGACTTTGTATCCTAGTTAAGCTATTTTGTCATGACTCTATTGCTTTGTAGAATTATCAAAATTCTAGACCTGTGTTCATTGTGTATGTTTGTTTCGTGAGTTCACTTTATCTTTTCACATGAGGTTATATTTAAATTCGATAAAGTTTTGCAATCAAAAGAGAACTTCATGAACATGTTTAGGTGATTGGGTCTAAATTCTTTTATTGCTAGTTCGTACCCCTTCACTTTCGTTTACCACATGTATTTAGATACATTTTTGCCATATGAGTGTGGAAATCTTAATGTATTTTGTTTCGTGTGTTGTTTTTATACCTATGTATATGTGCATGTGCATTATTGGTATATTTGTGTGTGTGTGTGTGTGTGTGTGTGTGTATGGTATTTCTTTTTTTTTTAGTGTTTTCCTTGATCGCTAGTCCATGAATGCTTTGAATTCAAAATTGGCATCTATCTTGTTACGAATTGTGCTTTATATCCCTTGCTTATGATAATACATCTTAATGGTATCTTTTGTTCTCGCATCATAGGTGATATTTATTAATCTTTATATGGATTAGTTGAACTTCATTGTTGCCATATACTTATGCTTTTGTCACTTTATGCACCATTGCATTTTCAACTTGTCTTTCTCTATTACATATCCCGTGTTTAATTTAGGAGGAGAATTTGCTTTAATTTATTTTTTGGGGGATAAATAGGTTTTAGTTTTTATTCTTTAACCTTTGTCTATTCCTGAACAAAAAGGGGAGAAATGGTATTAATCCTTAGTTTCATTGATCTAATTAAGGGGGAGAGCACTATTTTCTTAAGTGTATCATGTTAGATAAAAGGGGAGAATTAATTAAGGGGGAGAATTTATTTTTTGCATTTAATCTTTTGATATTCCCTATGCGTTAATGGTTGGTTTAAGTGTGTAAGAATTTCTTTCAAGGGGAAAATTAGTTAAAGCGGCAAAGCATCTATGAGTCGAGCCAAGCGTCTATTTTAATTTTATTTTTTGGTGGAATTGTGTCTAGGCGGGCTTGACGGCCCATAGGATTTTTGGGTTTGGTTTTGTCCTGCAATAGCCAAAGGAGGAGATTTGTAAGGACAAACTTCCAATTAAGTCAATTTGTAGTATTGGCTTAATTCCAGACAAAACAATTTAAGTCATAGGATAGATGTTCATGTTGTATCCTTCAAGCCTATGACTAGTGTATGTTGAAGATGTAGAGGCCAAAAATTAAAGAATATATCCTTGTCGGTTTTTGTGCCATGTTTCACGTCATCAGCATTTGGATTCCAATGTCTCTTAAGGTATGAATGCATTTAATATATTTATAGAGACTTGGATAATATTTATTTGGGTGTACTTTTTATAAATCATTTTGAACGACTTTTATTTAATCAGGAAAAGCTTTTAAACTTGTGTAATAAAAGTTTTGGGTTTTAAAAGAAGAAGTTTTTTAGTTTCTGAATTGTTGTTCAAACAAGACTGGGATGTCGTTCGAACAATATGCCCAGTTCATTTGAACGAGATTTCGAACGACTTTGGTAAAATTTTCTTCTGACTTCTCGTTAGTGATCTCGTTCAAATAGTGTTGTTCAAACGACACTGGAAAGTCTTTCGAACAACCTGACAGTTTTTTGTGCAGTTTTGCCATTTTTTCCCCACCTTCCCACTACTTTTTCCCACTTCTTTTACCTAATAAAATGAGTGCATGAATAATATTTTAGTAGAACTTTTTAATTATTTCTAATATGGTTGAGAGATAAATTCTACAAGAAAAATACTCCTTGGTTTTTGTTAAAAATGTTTAATCTTTAGAATAAAACCAAATGTTTTTACACCCAATATGTTTGTTTAGTTTAATCCATGTTCCAATACACATATATCTTTGCATGAAGATTATTTGGCACTGGTTGCTTCTCTACCCATTAAGGATAAAGTTTGGGTTCCTTCTCTACACCAAAAAGGAGATAGTTTTCATTGTGGCGTCCTCATACGGTGAAAGGCGTCACTTTTGGATTAATGGTAACCAGGCTCTATTGGTTGATTCCAAGATTCTGGTGGACTCCGGAGTTATTGACTAGGCAAAGGTTGAAGAACGAAGGAGCGTCGAGGCTTGAACAGAGTCTAGTCATGTGTTGTAAGCCTCTTGTCATGTATTTTGTAAAAATACCATACTTAGTGGATTTGTTGGCAGGGCCATCTGAGGTTTTTCGCGTTGTGGGTTTTCCTCGTACATCGCGGCATAGTGTGATTGTGTTATTTTATCTTGCAAACTCACATAGATGCATACTTAGGTCTAATCAAGATAAATCTAGTTTAAACACAATTAGTTGAATTTGGTGTTAATTAAGTTTTGGTAAATTTCAATTGAATTTAATTCAAGTCGGCATTAATTTAATTTGATAATATTCATTCTTAGTTTGTTTAAATTGAATTGAATTAGAATTTTCTTTAAGTGAAAATTAAAAATGTGTGTCTAGTTTATTTTCACATTAAATCATTTTTGAAATATTAAAATTTGGAATCTAATTGAACCATCTCATAATTTGAAGTTTAAATTTTTGGATCATTCCCCCCTATAACTCTTTGTCCATTTGATACCTTAAAAAATCGACCATTTGTTTGACCACAAGGCTAAAAGTGACGCAAGCATCCAATTTTTTTCTAAAGTTTCTTTTAATTCAGATTGTGATTGTTCAAAATCATGTGGGACATCCTTATTCTTTACTTCTAACAAATTATTATTTTCAATTAATTTGGAAATAATTTTCTTAAGAAAAAGATTATCAGGTTCGAGCTCTTCCATTTGCATAGAAAATTCATCCGAAATTAGGCGAATTTGATTATTTAAACATCAAGTTTAGATAGAAACCTTATATTGATTTTGGCTAGATGAGTACACTTTTTCAAAGTAGATTTGTACATTTTCTTAAACTGAAGATTATCATCATATTCACTATTAATAGATTCAGTTTTAGGGGATCATTCATTATATAAATCAGTTTCATCATCCCAATTAGAGTTACAACCGTACAATGTTTTGGAAACAATTGGAGTAGTAAGATTATTTTCATGAGTCTTAGAAGGTAAAGAGTTAACTGTAACCTGTGACACAAGATTATCTACGAAAAGTTCAGAATCATCAAACATGGTAGAAAAATTATCAAACTCATTTTTAGACACATTAACACAAATAGAAGTAAATGCCATAAAGTTATTACAACCCTCACTACTGTCACTATCAAAGCTATCATCTCATGTCTTAGATATATGTGCCTTATTAGAAGATTGTCATTTTGATTTAGAAAAACATTTGTTAGCATAATGACCCAATTAATTACACGTTCTACATTAAATATGACTAATATCTTTATTAGTGTCAAATTTTTCAAAAAAATTCTTCTCATATTATTTTTTGTGAGGCCTGTTTGTATAATTGGGAATTCCTTCTCCAGAAGAAAATTTATTCCTATACTTAACAAATTTCTTAAAGTGTTTAGATAAAAGGGAAATTTCATTATCTAATGACTCAAGGGAAACAGAAGATCCATCCAAATTAAATAGTGAAGAAACAAAAGAAAGGTTGCATACACTAGATTTAAAAACTAAAGAAGGATGTGTAGTGTGTGCATGTGCTTTGCATCTTTGATATTTATTTAAGGAAAATTGCAATTCAAACATTTTCTTTTTACTACATAGCAGTTGAGGTTTCATATTAGGACAATCCACTTCATCTATAGCATGTATCTTCATACCAAAACTAGAAGCTAAAGACCTAAGTATCTTAGCACATATTTTAGAATCAGCATACACATTGCCATTTGCATTGATTTATTAACTACATCATGCAGCCTAAGATAAAAATCATTGAACTTCTCATGAACATTGTGTCATAAAAGTGTACTAAAAGTTTTTATTGAGGCCTTTTAACCCTAGTGTCACGTTCATTAGTAGACATTAGAATATCCTAAGCTGACTTAGATGAAGTGCATTCTGAGATTATTTTAAACCCAAACTCACCCATAGCTTGATAAATCGCATTTCTTCCTTTGTTATTAAATTGTGAATTTTGTTTCTCCTCTTTTGTCCATTTGAAAAGAGTTTTCCTTAAAAAAAATTCATTATCACCTTCACCAATAGGTTTAGCAAGTATAGTAAAACTAGTTTCAACCATCTTCTATACCTCATCTCCCAATTGTTGGATGTGTGCAACCATCTTTAGTTTTTAGTAAGCAAATCTAGCCCCATCAGACATGGGAGGATGTACAGAACTACCAATTCCATCTTCCATTTAGAAAATAATTTTTTAAAGAGTAAAAAGAACTTTAAGGAAATGTATTCATGTTGCTCTGATACCACTTGAAATAATTTACTATACAAAAGTATCAAAATCAAATAAAATATGTGACAACCAACTCACCAAAATAAGGGGTGGCCAGCCCGATACTTCAATAATAATGGGAATCATAGACGGATCATTCTCAGCATCAACAATATCGTAGTAAGTATACAGGGTAAATATGAATTACATGGTCTACCATATTGTGCATCAAAATTCAAGCGTACCTTGTAAAAAAAGTTGGGGATACTTTTCCCGCATATCGTCCTCCCATTCCCACATCGATTCCTTGGCATTGTGATGACTCCATTGGACTTGCACTAAGGGCACCACTCTAGACCTCAATCTACGCTCCCCATGCTCTAGGATTGAAATCGGTTGTTCTTCATATGAAATATCGGGTTGCAAATCGATATCCTCAAAAGGAATATGCCAAAGGGCACCTTCACACCTCTTATACTTCTTCAAAGAGGAAACATGGAACACATCATGGATTTGTTGTAAGGGTTCCGGTAAGGCAAGTTGATACGCCACTGCACCTACCTTGGCAATAACGGGAAAAGGTCCAACATAACGCGGCGCAAGCTTTCCTTTCTTCCCAAAACGCTTAATACCCTTCATTGGCGACACTCGCACCAAGACTTGATCTCCAACATCCAACTCTATATGCCTTCTACTCGCATCGGCATAAATCTTTTGACAATCTTGAGCTATCCGAATGCGATTCCGGATGAGTTTGATCTTAGAAGAAGTATCCCGAATCATTTTCGGTCCAAGAAACTTATTATCGCCCACCTCCAACCAACAAGCGGGTGATCTACACGGTCTACCATATAATGCTTCATAGGGAACCATTCCAATATTGAATTGGTACGAATTATTATAAGAAAATTCGACCAAAGGGAGGTATTGTTCCCAACCACCTTTGAAATCAAGCATACACATTCGGAGCATATCCTCCAATATTTGGTTGACTCTTTCGGTCTGCCCATCTGTTTAAGGGTGATAGGAAGTGCTTAACTTCAATTCAGTTCCCATAGCCTCTTGGAAACTTTGCTAAAAGTGGGAAACATAAATCTTATCTCGGTCGGAAATTATATTTAAGGGCACCCCATGGAGTCTAACAACCTCCGCGGTGAACACCTAGGCATAGCGAGCAGTATCATAATCTGTGCGCACGGGTAAAAAGTGTGCCGACTTAGTCAAGTGATCGAAAATCACCCAAATAGAGTCATGACCACTCTGTGACCTTGGTAAGCCCATAATAAAGTCCATCGATATACTCTCCCACTTCCACTCCGAAATCTCCAACGATTGCAACAACCCTGTCGGTCGCTCATGATCTATCTTGACTAATTGACAAGTAGTGCATTGGGATACAAATTCGGAAATATCCTGCTTCATACATGGCCACCAATACTGACGACGCATGTCTTGATACATATTATCCCCATCGGGATGCACTGAAAACTTAGACCCATGAGATTCTGCCATCACGGACCGTCTCAAATCCCCTTCGTCCGGGACAATGAGTCTCCCGTGAAAACGTAATCCACCCTCCGAACTGATCGAGTGGGATTTCGCTCCCTCGATCAACAATTTGCATATATGGTCCTGACAACCCTTGTCCCTTCCTTGAGCCTTTATGACTCTTGACACAATGGTAGGTGTAACGGTCATCACTGACATGAACGCTCTTGCAACGATGTCTTCCTGACTAATCTCCTTCAACTTGGCCTTCCATACTGAGGCTAACTCCCCCTCGGGTTTTCTGCTCAAGGCATCCGCTACCACATTCACTTTACTCGGGTGATAGTGTATGTCGAATTGATAGTCTTTCACAAACTCTAGCCATCGGCGTTGTCGCATATTTAAGTCTTTCTGGGAAAAAAATATTGTAGCGATTTATGGTCTGTGAAAAGACTAAATTTCTCCCCTAGGAGATAATGCCTCAAAATCTTCAAGGCAAAAACTATTGCGGCAAGTTCCAAGTCATGCACCAAATAATTCATTTCGTGGGGCTTTAGCTTGCGAGAAGCAGAAGAAATAGCCTATCGCTCTTATTGAAGTACACCTCCCAAACCTTGTAGAGATGCATCCGTGAAGACTAAATATTCCAATCCCGACTTTAGTAATGCAAGGACTGGAGAAGAAGTTAACCTATCTTTGAGCTCGTCAAAAGCTGACTGACAAGAACTATCCCATACAAACCTCATCCCTTTTCGGGTTAAATTTATCAAAGGACTTGATATTTTGGAGAAACCCTTGATAAATCGGCAGTAATAACCCGCCAAACCCAGAAAACTACGTATCTCGGTAGGTGTCGTGGGTTGACCCCACTCCTTCACCGTAACAACTTTACTTGGGTCCACCGAAATACCCTGGAATGACACAACATGACCCAAAAATTGTACCTTTTCAACCAAAAACCACAATTTTCGAACTTGGCGTATAATTGGTGATCCCTCAACCTTTGCATGACCAACCGCAAGTGAGTAGCATGGTCAGATTCTGTTCGAGAATAAACCAGGATGTCATAGATGAATACAATAAGAAAATAGTCAAGGAAATCCCTGAACACCCTATTCATGAGGTCCATAAAAACTGCGGGAGCATTGGTTAGCCCGAAAGGCATAACCAAAAATTCATAGGACCCATACCTCGTCAGGAAAGCGGTCTTGGATACATCCTGCTCCCGTATCCTTAACTGATGATACCGCGTCCTTAAATCTATCTTAGAGAAGTACGATGCTCCCCTAAGTTGATCAAACAAATCGTCGATACGAGGCAAAGGGTATTTGTTTCGTATGGTGACTTTATTCAACTCTATGTAGTCAACACATAACCGGAGATAACCGTCCCTTTTCTTCACAAACAGTACCGGAGCGCCCCACGGTGATGTGCTACGCCAAATGAATCCCTTCTCCAATAACTGTTGAATTTGATCTCTCAACTCCCTCATTTCAGCAGGAGACATACGATATGGAGCCCTCGTAATTGGCCAAGTTCCTGGTGATAAATCGATAATGAACTCAATCTCCCTACTAGGAGGCAAACCCAGTATCTCTCGGAAAACATCTTCTAAATCTCTAACAACCGGAATAGAATCTATAGAAACAACAACATCCTAAAAAGCCTCTTCCGCAATACAATACAAGTAAGTGGTAGTACCTCCGTCCATACAAGGCATAACCACTAAAAACATTTCTAGTCCCGGGATGGCAAAAACTATGATCTTTTCATAGCAATTAACTATCGCATGATACTTCACTAGCTAATCCATTCCTAGGATTACATCATACCCGACCATGTCAAGGACGAGCAAATCGGCCTCCAAGCATAAGTTACCAAGATTTATTCCTATTTTTTTTCAAACAAAGAAAATTAGTGATCCATCTCCCATCGAAGATTCAACACTCGTAAATGTACTCTTGGAAGATTTTATTAACTCTGTTGACTGAGCAAAACTTCTAGCAATGAATGAGTGAGTCGCTATCGTATCAAATAGTACCTAACCCATATGCCCCTGAATGAGAAACTTCCCCTCAATTGCTGGGCCCGTAGGAATCATAGCATCCTGTATATGATAAACTCGCCCATACTGTAGTTGTCCCTACTGTGGAGGAACAACTGGATTTGGTACTTGTGGCAGAAACTGAACATATAGCTGCTGTGGGGCCCTAGGAAGCTGTCCCTCAATCAACTGATGACACGACCTCTTGTAGTGACCCAACTCTCCACCTTAAAAGCATCGATTCGTCGCATTTTCTTAGTTTTTCCCTCGGTTATTACAAAAATACCATAAACCTTGGCTCGAATGGCCTCTACCTCCATTTCCACCTCTACCTGCTTGTTGTGTCTGCGGTTCACCTTGACCCTCCCTATTATTATTTCCACCCACAATAAACCCACCAAAACGTTGCCATTTAGACATATCCCCTTGCTGGGGATCCTTTTCCTTCTGCTTATTTCCCGAAGATTGGGATGAAGGACACGCTCCTCCTCCGATCCCATTACCTCCAGGTTTTCCCGCTTGCCCCATTACTGTAGCCCTATTGCTACTCTGGACATACAATTGATGTTCTTGGCAATGAAGCATTGCCGCATTCATCACATCCCCAAAGGTTTGCAAAGCTGGATTACCCAGCAAATGTTGTCGTATTCTCCAGTTTAGACCTCCCATGAACTTTGATATTTTTCTCTCTTCCGGAGTTACCTCATCCAACACAAAACTAGCTAGCCGGGTGAACTCCTCTTCATATTCCGCAACGGACCTCTCACCTTGCACTACATCCTGAAGTTTCCTTCTTATCTCCCTTTGAACTGCAGGAGGGAAATATTTCCGATCGAACAAAACCCAGAAATAGCTGATAGTCATAACATCCCTCTATTTTGGCGTAGTCATAAACTCCCACCAATGTAACGCGGCACCCACTAGTTTAAAAGTAGCAAGTATTTGTTTCCTCTCCTCGCTACAACCCACCATATATAAATGGCGTTGCATATCCTTCTTCCACTGATTAGATGCTATAACATCAGAACCCCCTTGAAATTCTGGAGGATGGCCCTTTAAAAAGGACTCTCTAACCCTTTCCCACAGAGAAGGTCCCGCGAGAACTTGAACTTCTTGTGCGCGTGGTTATTGGGCTTGTGGCATTTACTAAACCACTGCAGTCATAGCAGCATTGACCGCTTGAGCCACAATATTTGCTACCTCGACAGCATTTATTGTTCCTTGTGGAGGACCAACATCCTCTTCTACAGCTGGAGGACCAACATCCTCTTCTACAGCTCTATTTCTTCGAGCGGGGCGACCTATATTAATGAACTCTATGGTAGTTATAGGCATACAAAGCAGTTATAGGCATAAGATCGCAGTTAGAATATTATAAAAGAACAATCTATCTGGCAGAAGATCACAGTTATAGGCATACAAAGCAGTCCTAACATTAAGGCTCTATATTAATGAACGCTATGGTAGAACGTGACAAGTTCGTATAGATCCTAAAGACTCTATAACCTGATGCACTGATACCATTTGTGATAACCCGCTCACCAAAATAAGGGGTGGCCATCCCTATACTTTAATAATAATGGGAATCATAGACGGATCATTCTCAGCATCAATAATATCGTAGTAAGTATACGGGGTAACCACCCTATAATTCGGAAAATGGGTTGCCAAAAATTTTATTTTTAAGTTAAAGAAAGAATTTAAACAACCCAATTTGAAAAGAAAGTGGAAACCCAAAAGAACTTATATTACAACAAAAATAAATCTACAATAAGGGAGACTGAATATGATGTCGGTCAACAGTCTATAAAAACCATATGAAACAAGTTCATTTAGTTACATCATACAATATAATAAGCAAATACAATAAAAAAAATTGGGCCACACGCCCGAGTACAAGACCCGATCATAACTAGAGTACCAAAAATGAAGGCATTCAACAACATATCCCATAATATCCTCAAAATATCACGGCTCCCCAACACCAAAATAGGAAAAATTAGTACGGGCGTCCTTGCGGTGGAGCACCTGAGCGGATATAAGGTTCATGCACGACAAGAAATATGAACGGGTTAGGGCTCGGTTTTATATGATCACCAGGTGAATAAAGAGTAAGATAGTTATGAATAGTTAATCATGTTAGACAAGTATAAAAATCTACCTACACAGTTATAAAGCATGAACTAAGGCAACTGGAATGATCATAATCATATATAATTATACAAGAGGATATGAATGATTAACATCAACTAAAATCTTTTATGCTTTTTTATACTGTTTATTCCATCATTCCATTCCTTATTAGGAAACACAATCACAATTATATGCTCTTTGTGGCAATTATCATAGTCATATGCTCTTTATGGCATTTATAATCCATCAATTCCCACTTGATTAAGAATAGTTATAATCATATACATATAACGACTCTAAGACCGCCCGTCTAGGTTTCCCCACTGGGCGTGCCCCTAAATGACCATCATCTTCCAGGGCCTATTAATTACGACAACCTGGGCTCCTACAACATAAGATGTCGGGAAGCGTACATATGCCTGCGGGAGAGTCATAACCACAACCGAAATTACCTCACCATCGCAGAAAATATAAAATAAGCGCTCATATGGCCTACGATTATATCCACCCTGCATTCATTAGCCAGGGGGCTTTACCTCACGCACGCACTTCCCTTATGATGGAATTTAAAGAGGGTGTGTTTAAGTAAATTATCATTTGCATTTTTCATTTGTCATTACATTTCCATTTCAATAAATACAACACATTTTATCCGGAGCCATACTCAATTCATGCCATTACTACAACCTCCATGAATGAATAAACCTTCATTGTACTCTCCAATCATTTTGTGGAGTTATCAATATTCACTAAGACTAGAATACTACACTTGAACTACTATAGTCTCCCAAATACCGCGTTACAACTCCTAGTACCATAATTTATTAACTAAGGAAAAAGCATGCCCTAATATTAATGTGTACACCCCCGGAATAATCCCCATTTACCTTATTTCTAGTGTTGGGTAGTCAACTAACTCATCTAGGAATCTAGGAATCTATGTTTACTTCATACAAGAAGGTTCCTAAGCCCCTATTTTAGAAGAAGAGTACTAGAAAACAATTAAGGTTCTGAAGGTGAAAAACATGGGATCGGTCAACCGGTCCTGAGATCGCGGTCGACCGCACCTAAAAATATTGCTTAAGAAGAAAAGTAGAAAGATCAGTTTGGAAGGGTCGGTCGACCGCGCATGGAATTTATACCTTTGTGGGAAAGCAGTAAGCCCTCCCCCGAAGGCCCGGTTGATCGGTCAGGGGACCGCGGTCGACCGCTCATAGCAGACCTAGAACACTTTCTTATTCCACTAAGCTAAACCCAAGGCTTAACTTCAAACTTTTCCCTCTCTTACCTTAACCCACATTTACAATATACCAACAACATTTACAAACCTCGACAAACACACTAAATTCATATAAATCATACGAATCCAAGATCCAATGACTTAAATACCAACATTTACATCAAAATCCAATATTTACCCAATTCTCCATAAACATACAAATATCTGTACAATTTATCCACAAGTGATCATGTATTAGCAAGTATAAAACTTGCCTTAGGTTTTTAAACACGTGTCTTCCTTCCGGTAGCTACGAATCCACGCCAAACTCTCCAATTTCTCTTCTTTCTCTACTTTCTCCACACTTCTCTCTCTCTCTCTCTCTCTCTCTCTCTCTCTCTCTCTTCTCTAGGGCTAGAGGTGTGTAATGGAAGAATTAGAAAAGGGTTGGGAGACTTAAATCGTGGATTAAGTCTAATTACCCAACTTAAATGATTAATACCACATTAAAATGACTCGCAACTATGCATTTGGTTAAAACCAGTCAAAATTGCCCAAAATATAAAAATACAATATGACACTTATTTCGACTATCTCGCACGTTTTGGGACCAACGACGCCCTCTAAATTGGCATCCGGAAATTTTGTAAATTATTTCAAGTTCCGATTTCATTTAAACCATAAATGTTATTTAAATCATATGACACTATAAAACACAACAGGGTGATATTTACTTACACATACCGTAAATATGCAACGATCTTAGTAAATATGCTCCATTAACACATGTAATTCATATTTACCCCACAATTCATATTTTATATAATTACTTCATGCAGTGAATTAATATAAAATAGGTTTCTTAAAAGCGAGGGTTGTTAAAAAATATCTTTTAACTCTTTGGTAAAAACATTTTTAAATTTCAAAGATTGAATAGACCCACATATAAAAAAAATACTGGTTGATGTGATGTTCTATGTAATAAAAAATAAATTAGAATTAGAATTAGAATGAGAGGAGGAGAAGAAATAATTACCTATTAATTTTTTCACAAGGAAACTAGCAGACTGAAAAACCCCGGGTCTCTCAATTCCAAGACCACACACACCCCCAAGTCCAATGTAACAAATGTTTAAGTACAAATTATAGATTACAATATATAAATGAAATAGTCGAGGCAATACACACTATAAACCAAGTACAATGCTACACAACCCCACAGTACTAAATTTTACAAACATAACAAGATAGGGAAAACTTAAGAACCATAGAATCAGAGCTTTACACTTAAAACCAGAAAGTGAAGATGAAACAAAACAATTTTAATATGAGTTTTAGTTTTATCAAAATAGTAAAGATTCTAAACAGTAAATCATTAGACGACAAAAGTCTTTCTTAATGTTTTTAAAAAAAAGTAATGAAGAAAACTAAAAAGGATTAGTTTTGTGTAAAAGCCAAACTAAGACAAGTAATGTATATATTGTGGAAAAAACTTCACAATAACTAAGATAAAAAAAACCTAAATCTAGATTCAACTATTAAATAGTTTAGATAGGATTAGGTTTACCTAAACAGAACTACTAAGACATGACAAGTATTTAGAGTTATAATTAACACATGTAAATAAATTTGGTTGAAATAGAAATAATATTCACCTTATGGTTTAAAAAAATAGTTTTTCTAAAACATGGTTTGGTATAGATATATTATGCACAGGCCCCAAACTTCTTCAGAACACTTTCTACACCACACATCTAGAAATTAGTTTAGATGTAAAAATCAATATATATTTGAGCCATACAAACCCCAAAAAACCTTGAACATATATATATAGGTCAGATATTATACCCCACTGAAGATCACTCAAAAAATGCCAAAATAAAAGATGAATCCATCGATCTCCACACGACTTAGTAAAGACCAAACCAGCATACCAAAAATGACTTACAAACCTGCAAACATAGCCTCAAAATATCAAAATGTATCAAAGTTACCAAAAATAGAAAAGTTTTAAAACTTTACCCCAAATAAAATCTAAAACCTCATACTCTTCACATAATATCAAAGTATAAAGGAGTTTTAGGTTTAGGGAAAGACAAAAGCTCTCAAAACAAATAAGTAACCCTTAGCATTTTAGATAAAGAAAATGGAACAAGATTTCTGTAGGATCTCTTTTGGTTTTGCAAATAAAAATTCTATTTTAAACCTTAATCCAATCCTCGTATTAATAGGCTCGGAAGAAATGACCATTGGTTCAATCATGATATCATGAACATTAAGGGTATAAGGGAATAAATCCAATTCATTCAATGGGTAAGACTGGCATCAAATAAAATCAGGTTCGAGCGGGACAAATGCATAATTAGCTAGCCCAAAACTAAGGACAAAATAGGTAAAAGATCATAGACAAACTCTCGGCATGCCAAACAACCAAGTTGCTCACGCGTGATTAAATTGCATGGCCATAACTCAATTCACCTGATTGGACAGAAGAAGAAAACCCGAATCAACAAAAACAACCCACACACGCATCAAAACGTCATCATTTAAAATGTGCTAAATTTGTTTAAATTAAACAGTTTAAAATATTTAATCAAATGTTTAATTTAGCACTTTAAATTCCATATAAAATAATTAGAAATACAAAAAATATTTTGTAAACTCTCCAAAAATTATAAAACCCCAAAAGTATAATTTATAAAATATTTAAGTAAAAATAATTATAAAATGTATAAATACAAAAGTAATTAGAGTATTAAACCAGTTATACAAAATAGGTTCAAAAATAGGAAATAAGATTTTAAAAATAATAGAAAAATCTTTTTTCTCAACAGTTGAGTGAAAGAAGGGGACTGAGTGTAAAAAAGTCGATTGCTCCAAAATTGGGCCAAACAAAAAAGGGTATTTAGTGTGTGTTCAGAGTTAAGGATGAATTTTTTTAAAGGCTTTATTGTTAAGCAAAGGGGCATAGAGGAAAACTCTGACAAGATTCGGGCGTTGATCAATATGTATCCTCCCAAGAGTAAGAAGGAAATTCAAAGATTAACAGAACGAGTGGAGGCCTTAAATAGATTCATATCCAGAGCAATTGATAAGTGCCTCCCTTTCTTCAAGGTGATCAAAAACACTTTTTAATGGATTGTGCAATGCCAAGCTTCCTTTCTAGAGTTGAAAAGTACCTAGGCCCGACCCCATTGTTGTCAAGACCAATCTTAGGGGAAAAACTATAGTTGTATTTAGTTGTGTGACATTCAACAGTTAGCACGACTATGGTCATAATTTATAGAGGAGTGCGAAAACTAGTGTATTACATTAGCAAATATTTTCTCAGTCTATAATTAAAGATGAACAGTATTTCTAAAAATGAAACATCATTTCTAAGACCAATCTACAATGGTCTACATTGATGTCCCATTTCGAGAACCATCCATAATGCTGAGAAATATGACAGGTTGATGGCATGGGAGATAGAGATGGGTGAATAAGAAATCATATATGAGCCAAAGATTGAAATCTAAGGCCGTCGTAGCATATTTTATTATAGAATTCACCTATGAGGTGAAAGGACCAGCCAAACAAGCTACTGAAGTACCAATCGACCTTTCCCAAAGACAAGTAAAGTCTTCGTTTAGGCAAAAGAAGATAGGCTAGAGGTTGTTTTTAAATAAAACTATTAAAGGACGGTTCCCTAGTACAAGGATGCTTCAAAAAATAGCTACCTATATGGAAGCTATACATGGATGGATCAGCATGTTCAATGGTAGAAAACTGGACTAATAGTCAGCGCACCTGATGGAGTTATTATTGTAAGACCCAACCCTGGGATACTACCCTTCAACCGTTTTATTTATAATCATGAGGAATTATTATGATTTGGATTATTAGTATCTGGGCTTTCATATCTATATTTGATTACTCTTGTGGCCTTCAAGGTAATTATTGGAAGTTTGTGGGTGAAATTAGAGATTTAAGGAATCTCTCTAGATCGAACTAACTTAAATGTCGTTCAAATAAGATTCTCATTTCATTCGAAAAATGTTATTGGTGGTTCGAACAAAATTCTAGTTTGTTTGAAGTGCACATCTAAAAATGATCCAACGAACCTCGTCAGCATAAGACACTAACCTCGTTAGAAGGTCATTCGATGGGAGATCGAACAAGATTGATATCTTCTTCAAATGAGTTCCCCTTCTCGTTTGATCGACCTACCCACAAAACTTTCAAATCAGATTGGCCTTATGTGTTGTCGCTTTTTAGACCCTTGGATTGATGAAATATTAAGTTTAGAAGGTTACATATGGTAAAAATGACTTAAGGGTGAGGCCCATGGTCTTTAAAACCATTTTTGGGATCATTTAGGGTGTTATCGAAGAGAGAAATGGTGGATTCTCTCCACCATTTTCATGCAATCATTTACCCCTGTCTCTCTATCTCTCTCTAAGTTCAAGAATAAATCATCTTCCCCAAGACCCTCCCACCATTACTACACCATGCCACCACCATATCTCCACCTTGTGCCACCATATTTCATAAGTATTCCACCATATATGAACCTTATATACCCATTTCCTCCATGGTTGAACAAAACTGTGAATTTATGGATATGTTGTTGGGGGATTTCAAGAATGAGAAGTAGAAGTTTTTGGAATTTTAAAGGGGATTTTCTTGGAGGTTCCATGGTGCATTCTTGTAGAGATGGGTAACCTCCTTGAGGACACCTTAGAAGGTTGGGGTTGCCATCACCTTTTTTTTTATCCAACTATTTTCGATCTCTATTTTAGGTGGGAAAAACTCTACCCTTAAGTTTAAGACTACATTATTAGCATTTGATCTTGCATATAATGTTTAAGAGTAGTGTGCATAAATGCTTTAAGAATGATATTTCTAATGAATTTGTGAAAATGGGTTTAACAAAAAGAGATCAGTGGTTTTGAGCAAAATGGTATATTTCAAGAAAACTTGGTGTTTAAACATTTAATGGAATAAAAATTTTGGAAATGTTTTACGAATAAATAAATTCAAAGTTTTCTTATAAAAATTTGGATCCTTGTATAAATTGACATATACTCAAGTTATCGTGATTCAAAAATGTCTTTTAGATTGAAAAGCATGTTTATGCCAATATTGTGTAATTTCTAGGATAAATTATATGTTATACCCATTTAATAGGATTTTTGGACTTAAAATCCACCTTCATATGCATATAAACTTGTAGTATTTTGATGATAAGTATATAAAAAGTTTAATGGGGTTTTATTGAGTTGTAACTTGAAATAAATAAAATAAAAATTTCTGCTCTTAAGGTACGTGAAAAGGGTCTTGAAAATGTGAAAAGTGTAAGGTTTAAAGACTACATGTATTAATAAAGAAAATCGTATTTTTTCTTATAAAGTAGTTTTAGATGTTCAATGATTTATTGAAAAAGAAAGTAATGAAATAAAGATATTTCCATATTGAGATGGGTGTTACTCCAGGGGTGGGTCTAAGGGTTTTATGAGGTTTTGGCTTAATAATTCTTGGTAGACTTTGGATAAGGGACCGTGGAGCTAGGTGTTTTCCCTTTTGGAGTGATTAGGGTGGCTTTCTAATGAACAAGAGGTAGCATGTTGGGAGATATTGTTGATGGTTGAGACTATAGCACTGGCAATCTTCTTATACTTTTTGAGAATGAACTGTCTGATCACCTTCTTTGGCTCGACTTCTACTTTGGTAACACTTTCTTCAATTTCTGTACCCACTTCCCGGAGATCTCAAAAGTGTGAATAATACTGACCTCCCATGGTTTCTTGAATATAGGGTAGGAAATTCTTCTTTATGATGCGGACTTGTTCTTCTTTAGAGGGTCAGCTGGTCATAGTGGTAACTTTCTCTCTCCATCTTGCTATGAAACTACTGACGATTTTTATAGGGTTCCCCGTGAGAGGCTCTAGTTCATGGCATGTAATCTATAGTTCTTCATTGTACTTGTACTGTGACATGAATTACCAAGCGACATCATCCCAATTACGGAATTTGGATTCTTCGAGGGATAGGAACCATCCGAGGGATTTTTCCTTTAAAGTCTGTTGAAACATCTAGGATATTATATCTTCAGTGGCACTAAAAGGGTACTGGCTCGGTGATAATTGCAAAAGTGCACAATTCGGGGCCCACTACCCCCTGAACATCTTGATGGTTGGTACTTTGAACTTCTTCGACAATTTTTCTTTCAGATAGGGAGTGTTATGGGTGTAGTCCATGTAGTTCTTGGATATATTGACTTGGTCAAATTTCTTGGATAGAAGTTTGAGGTATTCCTTGACCTTGTTCAGTTATTCCTCCTTAGGATCAACATGAACTAGCAAGTTAGTCCCTGGCTAGGCAAGGTTTGTCATAGGGAGTTGAGTTGGGGACAGCCCATATGCAGGTGGGACACACGAAGCATGCTAATATTTCTCTGGAACCTAAATAGGTTCGGGGGAGAATATACATATGGCACAAAGGAAGAGGACTTAGGGTTCTTCAGGATTCTGGACCCAATTTTACAACATTTGTTGGATCTTAGTTTGAAGGTTATCAATCTTGGAACTAAGTTGGACTAGGACTACGATCAGATCAGGTTGCACATTTGCCATTTTCCATAAAGAACTGGTGAAGGTAGATTCTGGACTAGGATGAAGTAGTAGAGAAACTGGCTAAGGTTCGAGGAGATTTTACAAAAGATCGAATCCAATAGGGATCCATGCCAAGAATCGAGCATGACTTCCACGATACACTTTTTCTTTTGCGGGCAATTCGTACGTGTGGACAAGTCATTTGATATACATAAGTGTACATGAATTACCTCACTATATACCTCGTGGGGACAATACGTGTGAGACAAAATTCAATATATTCGATTTATATGAATGAGTTTCCTGTTATATACCTCCCATAGTGAGTTCGATCAAACATTGTGATGCGAGGGAACCATTTGATATACGTCTAAGGTACTAGGCCTGTGGAAGGTGAGAGTAATGTTGCTTAGTCTAACTGTGACCTACTAGACCAACGCCCATCGCAAAGTGACTCCCAGTACGGGAAAATTTTTTGGTCAATAGTCATGCTTTTAGTGATGTAGTGTACAAAATGATTAATTCTTTAATTAGTATATTATGGAGAGAGTATTTTATGATGGTGAAAGAAGTACTATAAGGAAAACATGTACAAGTAAAAGTAAATCTAACATGAAATCTGAAGACTACACTAAGCATGGATATATACCATTGATATGTGAATATATATAAGTGAGTGTGTGGTAGTGAGCCTAAGGATGGATCAACTACAAGTGGCATGTGATATATGCAAGTGAGCATGGATATGTGCAAGTGTGATAAGTGGAGGTGTGTGCTAATGAAGCCTAAGCATGGATATTCTAAGTGGTATGTGAAGCATGTGAGTATAAGCGATCCTATATACAAGTGTAAGTAATGTGAGGTGTATATGGAAGTTATTTACAAGTGTGTGAAGTGAAAAGTGAGTTAGAGGTAATATAAACATCAGATAGATATACATAAGAAGTAATAGAAGAAAAAAGGAACATACAAGTAGGTGCATATGCAAATATGCGAAAAATGATAACACCCATGTAATAATAGAGTCTAGACCTCGTATAACAAACCAAGTCCCCAGTAGAGTTGCCACTGTGGCCATCCCATCCTGATCGATGCGTGCACGTTGGGGTCTTGCACCCTTCTTCAGGGTGCTTCGTCTGTCATCAATTGGGATGATGTATAAAAATAGAGCCACCCGCCTATTTTTTACAAAATAGGATAACGAAATGTCATCCCCTTGTGAGAACGTCATTAAAAACATATTCATTCTTGAGAAACCAATTAGTTCAAGGGTTCAGATGCTAAGTTACGGAGTGGGAAGGTGTTAGGCACCCATCCCGCCCTTTTAGTCTCTCATCGGCATGCGTTATTATTCTTGTTAATAACTCTGTGAAGTCATTGCGTGTATATATAAATGGAGCATGGAATTACTCAACTCGTGATATGGATAAATGCGGAGTGAGGTCATCCTTAGGAGTGTTCCCAAAATAGTAATTAAAAATATAATGTATGTGTTTGTCGAGTCATCCATTGTTTATGAAAGAACGATGGTATAGATTGGATAAAATGCAAATATGAATCACAAATATAATCTATAGAAATAATATATGAACAAAAATAGTAAAGGAGGACTCGAATCTCGAATTTTACCCGAGATGAATCAAAGTCCACGTAGTTCGTATGCAACACAAGGGTGGGGTTTATCCCATAAATCCAAGCAGAGATTTTATTAGAAAAATGATGTTTTAGTGTGAAAAAATATAATGAGAAATCCCCATTTGGAATTTACAAGCAAACCCTATTTTCTTATTTTTGGTTTTTTTTATAGAAAATATAGTATGTGCAATACTACTAATAAAAAAGTTTGATATTAATTTGTGTGATCTAATAAAGATGAAATGATAATGTAATAATTAAATAACTAATGCAAAAATTAGATAATTAAAAGATATTGTGAAAGGTTAGGACCTTCTTTGGAAGATTTAAGGTTGATATTGATTGTTGAAGGGATGCCCTTGCAAGTGGATGAAGGTGGTAGGAGGAGAAGTAAAGTAATTTTCCAAATTGGGTAAGGAAATGATGGAAATAAAATGTGGGGGAGAGGTTTCAATATGGAAACCACATTGACTTTGAGAGAATGTTGCTTAGATCCCTGAGAGGGATGTTTATGAGGTGCCTTTAGAAGTGATCTCATGCTCTCCTTATATAGGGTCAAGGGGTGCACCGATTGCCATTGTCCTTGACATGCCTATTAGAAGGCAACCCCAGACACACGACTGATAGGCAAGGAAATTGTTTTGCCATTCGGTAGTCTCAGGTAGATTTTTCAGAAAAATGATCATAAAACGCAATATTTAAGTCATAATAGTGCATGGGACAAAATGTTCATAAAGGGTATTCATATCCCTTTAAGAATCCATTGGGCTTCTCCCGAGTTTTGGAATTAATTGTGGTCAAACGGGGCTCACAAGCACCCGAAGGTATTTTAGAAAAGAGGGAAATAGATCATTCATCCCAGCCGTAAGGACGATTCGCACACAAAATGAACCATTAGAAATGTTATGCAGGGTTCTTCGATGTTCCAAAGAGTTTCTCTGAGTTCGAAGAGTTAACTCAGGTCAAATGGAGCCCAAAACTGCCCGGTGATCCTTCCAAGTATGGGTCATTTGTCCGTAGCCTAAGCTTGATATGTGCATGAGATGGAACGCTAGAAATATTATTCAAAGACATTCAAAGATTCATTCATTGTCATTCAAGATAAAAGGTTGACGAGAGTCAAATGGAGTCCAGGAGCAGGAGGTGGCCTCCGGATCAGTTTTAGAGGAAAAATGGTCCATTCGTCTGAACCGTAAGGCTGATTTATGCACGGGGTAGATCATTGGAAAGGAAATTCACTGCCCTTTGAAGATCCAATGATCTATCGCTTAGGTGAGAGAGTTTACCGACTGTCAAACGGGGCTCGAGAGCACTCGGTGGCCTCTAGATTGGTACCCGGAGTATGACCTAAGATTTTATAGGTGAAGGCGAAAGTACTAGGGGACTAAGGAGATGCTTAGGGGGTCTTAGAATACGGTGTCTACATGTTAAATAAGTGTTAGTGAGCTAAAAAAAACTTAATAATTTAGTGTGGGTAACTTAATGTTGTTTTGGAAAATAACACTCGTGAAAATGGAGAAAAAAGGACGAGTTGGAAATAAATGGGTAAAATGGTAATTTAACTTAAAGCGGAACATTTTTATGAATAAAAATGTTAGAAAACGTTTTACACAAAATTGTCCTAAATGAACATGATTTTTGGATAAAATCAATGTTAGAGTAAAGAGGATAAGAAATGATGATTTTAAAATATAACACAAGTTGGGGTGAAATCCGATTTTGGACTTCGGCTAGTAAAGGAAATGTGAAATAATGTAGACATTTGTAAAATGTTAAAACAAGTTGATGTGCATTCGGATGACACTGGGATAATTAAGGAGGACCCAAAGCCCTAGTATGAAAGACTCAAAATCACTAGCCATATCATATGGTCGCATAGCTGGTAGTGTGAAGCCCGTTAAAGTATGCGAATATTAGAAGATTTCGAGAAAAAGATAATGAAAAGTGGAACATGTAAAGAAATGGGTTGAGTGGTGAATATGTAAAAAGGAAACCTAAATTTAATGAATTAATAAATGTTCCAGTAAAGGATAAAGTGGACAAGTAACATGAAATTGATTAATGTCCATAAGGCAAGGACTTGGTAAAATAAGGGGATTATATGGGTAATTAAGAAAGTTAAAGAGGATTAAAAAATAATTGACACATGAGCATGTTTATGAAAGGCTTTCAAAGAAAAATAATTATTTTCTAACACGGTGTTTACATTTGTTGAAATGTGATTTTCAATGAAAATACTAAGATAAATTTCGCATGAGAAATTAGAAAATTTTGGTAAACGAAATGATTTTCCTTAAGCAAGCGTATTGTTTAAAATATTTAACCGGACATGTTAAATCATGAAAATAATTGTCAGGTCAAGTAAAAGGTAACTACTTTTATGGGATTAAGGTGAATTAATCGAGGTAAGTAACATTTTAGGAATAAAGATAGTTTTATGCATGTAAGTATATATATATATATATATATATATATATATATATATATACATATATAAGGTAGTTGCATGTGCACGTAGATATAATGTGTTAGTCTCCGCCATTTGATTCTATACGACAATGTTTTAATTTTTCACTGGTCATTTAGCTCATTCCCTCATCTTTGTTACGGTAGGTTGGGTGTGGCTCCGTATTTTAAGGGCATCTTATGGTAAGTATTCTTTTACTTTACGTTAGTAGCTCTGTATACTTGTATTCCGAGGATGCTTCCCACAGGTCCCTCACGTAGCTTTCTTTGAAATGGAAATCGTATGCGAAAATAGTGAAATGTTAATTAAATAAAACTGAACTAGCAACATTATGTAGGTCGTTTTATTACACTTCACACCTAACGTTCGAGTTGACCATGGGTAACCTATAAATACGGGTCGGGTGTTATTAATGGTATCAGAGCTCTAGGTTCAGGATCCTTTCAGGAATGATGTGATGAGGTCGGTAGTGGATAATTTGACGTCGGTGTTGGTTTTGGGCCGCTCACCCTATATTAGTGATGGTTTCGGTTCGTGTTCTCTGTGGCAGAGTCAAAGATATTAGAGCAGCAGATAATTCATTACCAAGTGGCATGTGATCAATTTAGTTGTTATTAAACTATGTTGCGCTTCTGATAAGACATGTTAGTAATTTACTAGTGTCTGTGCGAACCAATAGTGGTGACACCGCATTTTTTAGTGTGAGGTGCTTGTGTGTCAACTTGTGATCATCTGAGAGGTTTGTTGAGATGGTAATAGAGCTTAATGATTTCCATTTAATTAGATAGATAAATTACGTAAAGTTAACCATGGAGATTAGGTGATAAGAGCATCATGCCTAAGAAATATTGATTTATGATGAGGATATATTAAGTTTCGGGGTGCAATAGTTTCGAATAGAAAATAATGATAATGTAATTAGGAGAATTCAATTCTTAGGGTAGTATCATTTCGTAGATGATTGATGTTTTGGTAGACATGAAGAACCATGTTAATCAACATTTGGGGATGTGCACTTCATCTGAGTCAGTATGATATTATTGTAGTAAGTGCCTTGGTGGCTGCTGATCGAAAGTTGTACTTCACAAGATATGATGAGAGTTACGGGTAAATTATGGTAAGTATGATACGTGTGCCACAGTGATAATCAAAGTGGTGTAGGATTGAAACCTAGATAGTCTCCCATGATAGGATTTCATAAAATATGATGCAATTTTGAGGAATGGGATCCTTAGTGATGTCAGTTAGGTAGACCTAAAGGCTTATAGGTTGTATATGACGTCATGTATCCTGCCAAAATCCTTATTAGTGCTAGTCTGTGGTTAAGAAGCTTAAGTAATGGAAAGATGCGAGTCAGTTCTAGTATGATTAAGGTTTAAGGGTGTCTTGGAGTGTCCGTAGGACTTATTACGTGTGACATCATAAAGAATACAAATCGACTTGTTGTGATGTTTTAAGGTGGTCGCTGGTTAAGGTGCGTAATATCTAGAGGCTCATAGAATAGTATCTTTATGAGGACCCAGTAATCATGATGTGGGTATTGATATGTTTGTAGAGCCTGACTGCGATGAGAAAGTCATGGATGGTGAAATCTTGTTAGGTTTTGGTGACTTTTATGTGGAGTATCTTGGGTGTCCATACAGAATCAATCAAGTTTGGTATTATGATGTGCTAGTGTTCCAGTGATGATTATATTGAGAGTCATGTGATGATCTCGGTATATTGGTCAAACTCAAAGGATTTGAATCGTGTAGTCCTTGGTGAGGTTGTCCAATTTGATGTAAGTAGGTGAGGAAACCTTCTTAGAATAATTGAAGATTAGTACTGCGGTTAAGAATAATGCATTTCTCGTAAGATGGCTAATATAGGAAGTGTGGTGCTTGATTGTGATAGGTACTAGGAAATGCAACTGGGGCTTAGATTGATGATGTCATAATAAATACTTGAAAATGTCCCACCAATGGGGATATAGAAGCATGATTGGAATCTTATTGTGTGTCGATAGCATAAGTTAGGATAGCCCTAGCAAGGTAGGGACTAGTTCTTGGGATGCCTTTACAAGCCGGTACGGATTAGGAGTTATAGCCTTCTGTAGCACTTATTATCCTTACAATGATACTCGCGACTGGCATGGCCATTACGTAAATTAGGTTTGGGTATAACCCAGAGATAAGCTCAGTAACAACCTTGCATAGTTAGAGGTTATAATAAGGTGAATGTTTTGCTTAAACAGGGTACCGCGTAAGGATACTTAGGGTTACTATCATCATATGATAAGGTAGAAAGCAACTTAAGTATAGTAGGGTGGTGATTTCATCACTTGTAATATGGACAAGTTCGGTGGCATTCGTCGCTCAGGGTGGCTAGCGTTAATAAAAGATGTAAGGAGGAAACCTTATTCTTAAAGGGGAAGTCCAGCATTTGACTTCCCAGAGGATAATAGGTTCGTACGTGAATTTTGTCTTGTGGGGATGGACAGTTTGTGATTTGATCTACCATGGTTGGTAACTTGAGCCAGGGTGTATGTCTAGGTCGGTAGCCAGTGAGAATGTCTGGGAGCAGTCATAAACTTCAAAGGACATGGCATAGGTTCTCTTTTCATAAATTATAGTCCTTTGAATGTGAATAAGTTCTTTTCGAAATGGTTGGTCATCCTTTTTGAGCCTTGTTCTCCTTTTAATTTTGGTAATCAATGATTTATATTCCCAGGAATGTAGTAGCCTGGATTTGTACCATGCCATGGTATGATGCGGTTTAGCCCAGTAGAGTGCGGGTGGACCTGGCATGGTCAATAAAACTCGATAACAAGGTGTGCCCTTAACTGCGGAATTCTTTCTATTACACAAAGTTCTGTGTACGAGTGGCTACATTTTCGACCAAACAGTTGATTGTAGTATCTATTCGCTTTAGAATTAGCGACCTCATGATTAGACAACATGACATTCAGTATCTCTGGTTATAAAGAGAAGAATGATGACTTCAGAACATTGTATGGTTTTATAACTCATGGAAATTTATCACTCAGTGTTGTTTTGCCACAATGAGTGGATTGGTATAATAATCAGGTGTGTGTTCCACAGTTCGATGCCTAGAGTAATCTTATGTTCATGGAAAGATCTTATGGGAGTGTTAGTTGGTTGCACGAATTGTGACTTATTAGGTGTGTCGCCCCACAGAGTGAGTGACTTGCGATATGAGGTTACTATCAAACTTAACGAGATTACATTGTTATTATGACTCAATAATTTGATCAAACTCAGTAGGTGTGGTCATAAGATTATAGATGACTCTTGGTGATGAATCAGACTGGGTGTTAGTCATACATCGTTTTTCTCTTGGGGGAGGATTAATAATTAAAGAGGCTTGTTCGGTTGGGATGCCGGTATGATTTAGGTATTAGCAAGGTAGATTTAGGAATTGATTGAATGTGATCGTCAAGTGATTCAAGACTCGGGGACATTCATGTGACATTGATGGTTACCATGACGGTGAGCATTAGAGCATGTTGCATGTTGAACTTTGGGTGGCAACCCCTTTAGAAGAGTATATGAAGTCATCTTAACTATTGAGGAATTCGATGTTTTAGTCTTGGAGGATTCCTATGGCTTAGAATAAGAATTGATAAACCTTTGTAATCTGAAGGATTTACAGAGCAATAATTACGAGGATGAATTCTCCTAAGGAGGGAAAAATGTAATACCCGCCCCTAGAATTCTACCCTTAACCCGTGTTATTTATAATCATGAGGAATTATTAGGATTTGGATTATTAGTATACATGATTTAATCTCTATATTTTAGTACCCTTGTGGCCTTAATGGTAATTATTGGAAGTTTGTGTGTGAAACTGGATATATAAGGAATCTGGCTAGATCGAATGAACTTAAGAGTCGTTCAAACTATATTCTTATTTTGTTCAAATAAGGTTATTGGTGGTATGAATGAAAATCCTAGTTCGTCCGAAGCGAACATCTAACGACGATCCAATGACCCTCATCTGCATAAGATTAAAACCTTGTTAGAACGTCGTTCGATGGGAGATCAAACGAGATTGAGATCTCATTCGAACGACCTGCCCAAATTTTTTTTAAATCGGATTGCCCTTGTGTGCTGTCGCATTTTTTACCCTTGGATTTATGAGGTGTCAAGTTTAGAAAGTTTCATATGGTAGAAACGGGTTAAGGGTGATGTCCTTGGTCTTTAAAACGATTTTTGGGCTCATTTAGGGTGTTACGGGAGAAAGATATAGTGGGTTCTCTCCACCATTTTCATGCCACCATTTTTAAGAATGATTTATATTCCCCAAGCCCCTCTCACCATTGCTACACCATTCCACCACCATCTCCCCACCTTGTGCCACCATATTTTACAAGTATTGCACCATATATGAATATTATACACCCATTTCCTCCATGGTTGAACAAAGCTATGAATTTATGGAGATGTTATTGGGGGGTTTTGAAGAAGAAACTTTATGAAGTTTTGAAGGAGGTTTTGTTTGGATATTTCTTGGAGCATGCTTATCGATCTAGGAAACCTCCTTGAGTCCACCTTTGAAGGTGGGGGGTTTCCATCACCTTCTTCTTTATCCAACAATTTTTGGATCTCCATTTGAGGTGGAAAAAACTATATTCTTAAGTTAAAGACTCTATGCTATTAGTATTTGATCTTCCATATAGAGTTCAAGAGTAGGATGCACATGTTCTTTAAGAATGATATTTGTTATGAATCTGTGAAAATGGGTTTAAGAAAAAGGGGTTCGGTGGTTTTTAGAAAAATGGTATATTTTAAGAAAATTGGTGTTTAAACATTTTTATATAATATAAATGCTCGAAATGTTTTGTGAACAAATAAATTCAAAGTTTTCTTATAAAATTTGGGATTCTTGTATAAATAAACATTTACTCAAGTGCTGGAGAAAGGAAAATGTCTTTTATCTTTAATGGCATGTTTATGCCAATATTGTGAAATTTCTTGAATAAATTATATATTACACCGATTTAATAGGATTTTTGGACTTAAAATACACCTTCTCATGCATATAAACTTATAGTATTTTGGAGATAAGCACATAAACAAGTTTAATGGGTTTATAATGAGTTGTAACTTGGAGTAAAAAAATTAAAATTTCATTCCTTCAGGTGTGTGAAAAGTGTAAGGTTTCAAGACTACATGCATTAGTAAAAAAATAGTATTTTTCTTACAAAGTAGTCTTACATATTCAATGATTTCTTAGAAAATAAATTAATGAAATAAAGAAATTTCCAACTTGAGATGTATGTTACTCCAAAGGTGTTAAATAAGTGTTAATGAGCTAAAATACTTAAGAAGTTAATGTGGGTAACTCAATGGTGTTTTGAGAAATAATACTTGTGAAAATAGAGAAAAAGAATAAGTTGGAAATAAATAGGTAAAATAGTAATTTTACGTAAAGTGGAGCATTTTTATCAAATAAAAATGTTGGAAGAATTGGTACACAAAATGGTCTTACATGAACATGATTTTTGGGATAAAATCAATACTACAACAAAAAGGACAAGAAATGATGATTTTAAAGTGTAACTCAAGTTGGGATGAAACCCCGAATTTTTGCTTCGGCCGGTGAAGGAGGAGTGGAAAATGTGTACATTTGTATAATGTTAGAACATATTAGTATGGACTCAGATGACACTAGAATAATTAAGGATGGTCTGGAGCCTTGGGGTGAAATACCCAAAATTGTTGGCCAGAGCATATGGTAGAATGGTTAGTGTTGTGGAGTCCATTAAATTCTACAGATATTGAAACATTAAAAAAAAGATAATGAAAAGTGAAACATGTCAAGAAATGAGTTATATGGTGAATATGTGAAAAAAAACCTAACTTGAATGAATTAATAAATGTTTCGATAAATGATAAAGTGGATATGTGACATGAAATTGATTAATGTCCGTAACCTAAGGGAATTGTAAAGTGAAGGGATTAAATGGCAGTTAATTGACCTAAAGAGGTTTAAATCATAAATTACACATGAGCATGTTTATGAAATGTTTTCAAATAAAAATAAGTATTTTCTAACACGGTGTTTGCGTGTGTTGAAAGGTGATTTTCAATGAAAATATTAAGATAAATTTGGCATGAGAAATAAGAAAATTTCAGTAAAGGAAATGATTTTTCTTAAGAATGGGGCATTGTTTAAAATATTTAACCAGGTGTGTTAAATCATGAAAATAAATGTCAAGTCAAGTAAAACGGACTTTATTTTATGGGATTAAGGTGAATTAATCAAAGTAAGTAACGTTTTTGGAATAAAATGGTTTTATTCATGTAAGTATATATATGGTAGTTGCATGTGCACGTAGATATAACATGTTAGTCTCCTTTTTTCCATTCGATTCTATATTACATTGTTGAAATTTTCCACTAGGAGTTGGCACATTCCCTCATTTTTGTTATGGTGGGTTGGGTGCGGCTTCTTATTTTAAGATCATTTTATAGGTAAGTATTCTTTTATTTTACGTTAGTAGCTCTGTATGTTTGTATTTCGACGACACTTAATACGGGTCCCTCACGTAGCTTGATTTGAAATGGAAATCGTATGCTAAACAAGTGAAAAGTTAATTAAATAAAAATGAACTAGCAACATTATGTAGATTGTTTTATTATATTTCACACCTAAATCTCGGGTTGACCATGGGTAACCCATAAATTCGGGTTAGGGCATTACAAATGGTATCAGAGCTCTAGGTTCAAGGTTCCTTTTAGGAATGATGTGGTGAGTTCGGTAGTGGATATTTTGACCTCGATATTGGTTTTGGTCCGATCACCGTAGATTGGTGATGATTTCCATTCGTGTTCTCTATGGCAGAGTCAAAGAGATTAGAACGATGGGTAATTCATTACCAAGTGGCATGCGATCAAGTTAGTTGTCTTTAATCTCTTTTGTGCTTCTGATTAGACATGTTAGTGATTTACGAGTGTTTGAGCAAGCCAATAGTAAATTTCGGTAAACGAAATGATTTTCCTTAAGAAAGGGGTATTATTTAAAATATTTAACTGGGTGTGTCAAATATATAAAATATATGTCAATTCAAGTAAAGGGAATATCTTTTACGGGATGAAGGTGAATTAATTGGGGTAAGTAACGTTTTTGGAATGAAAATGGTTTCATGCCTGTATGTGTATATATATATATATATAACAAAGGAGGAGGCATTTTTTTCAAGCTAACTGATGGTTGATATTAAATGTAAGGGGTTTATATCTAAGTGTGAAATAGAGAGCCGCGTGGGTCTGCAAAATTTACACGCTTACTCGAGCCTCTCATTGTACTTTACCTCAAGCCTCTCCATCTCACCCACCCCACTCCACGAGTAAACCAAAATAACACACTTCCTTTTTTTTGCCTCAAGAGTCTCTCTCTCTCTCTCTCTCTCTCTCTCTAAAGCGTTCTTTCTTCTCCTATGCCTTCACCCTTTTGCCTCTCCACCTTTTGGGAGATTATCATCAGGTTATAAGGGCTTTAATGGGGTCTAAAGCAAGATGAGTTTTTATTTTTTTTAGGATTTTTGGGTTTGGTGCAATAAAAGATCAAGTAGGGTGACATCAAAGAGTTGTGTTGAGAGTTATGGAAAACAATCCATCATCTTTTGGTATGGTACCATCAAAGACTTTTGGGTGGAGAGTTGTGGAAAAATACCAATAACTTTGGGTATGGTGCCATTAAAGATGGGGTCTGATTAGGTATGTGTTGTTTGAGCTATTTATCTTACTCTTTGCATTTGCCACTCAAAAGCATGATGGTATTCTATATAATAACTCGTTTCACCCGTGGTTTCATGTTATTTATTCTTGAAATTCGTAATAGGTTTGATTTTTGTTTTAATTTGCAGTTTTGACATCTGAGAAAAAACCAAACTCATGAGCAGGCATTTTAGGGGGTTGGTTATGTCTGTCGGCATCATTAATCGAACAAAAATACACCATCCTTAATCTCATGTGTATCTTTCCTTATTCTACTTTTCTTTAGATCTAATATTTTTTGGATATTTGCAGGTTTAATCTAAGTTTTGATGTGCAAGCAAGAATCTATGGTTATGGAATGATGTTTAACAAGGTAAATAAAGGTTCTTTCTACTCTTTTCAGTAGATACACATTTGTTCTTAGTTTTGGGGGTCGAAAAATTATAGGGGAATTTTTGTTGTTTTATTTTTTTTATCTGAGTTGCATTAATTCTTGATATACCTGTTCTCATCCTTTTTTGTTATATTTAATTTTTTTGTTGAATTTTTATAATTTATGATTATCTTTATTTTAGGTGATTTCAATGACTCTTAAGGTAAAACCCTTATTTTAAATAATATGGCACTATTGTTTGGTTTTTAATTTTCCAGCTGATATGGATTTTACTAAAAGCTAAGAATATTTGGTTTTGTTTTTTATTTTCTGCCATTTTAGTTGTTAGTCTCTAACATTTTAGCAAAGTGGGTGTCCTCTATTCTTTCTTCTTCACGTATACAATTTTTCCTTCAAGGTTTTTATAGTAGATGCTTTTAATGGTTTTTTCGTGCTTTATTTCTACAAAATTATTTAATTTTTCAGTGTAAGTGTGTGGTTTATCATTTTGTTTGTCATTTTTTGCTATTTTTCTTCCCGTTTTTTGTTCTTATGGTCGCCAAATTTGAAATATATGATGTTTGATTTATTGTTTTTTTGCTAGATTTAGTTTTTATGGTATTTTTGTTGAATCCTAATGATTTTTGAGTATCCTTATTTTTTCTTTATTTGTATATAGTACTTGAATCTTTGTTTTTGATCTAATTATTTTTATCATTTTCTTTATAATTGCAGAAAGGTTCCTAAATGTTCTCAAACATGCCTGCTTTCATCGCACTTAAGTAAGAATACATCATTATAAATTTTAATCTCAATTTTTTTGAAATATTGATTAATGGAATGAGTCAAAATATTTTGGGATATGTAAGAATATTTTATTGTGATTGAGAAAAATAAATTTTATTTAGTTTTTGTTGTTATATAAAGTTAAATTTATAGTTTCAAATGGTTAAAGTTTTTAGTGTTGAATAAAATGTTTTTGAAATGTCTAAACTGATTTTTGAAAAAGGAGGCATAAATGAAAAGAGGGGGCATGCCTTATTTTCAAGTTGTTTCTGAAATTTATTTACATTTCAAATGAATCTTTGTTTTAGATAAAAAAAATGAAGAAGAAAAGTTTATTGTACTCACTGTTCAAAGCACCATGTGAATCCTGATGGAGACCCATCCCCAAAAAAAGGATTCCTTAAAAGCGAAACCTTCTTTAAAAATAGAATAACTTTATCCCTAGGCCATATTCTAATTTTAAGTTCACCTTAATCAGATTGTGCTCTTGGATGGCCTGATTTTAATTTTTTTATATGTCCATGGTGCAACTAAAACATTTGCCATGATGCAATTTTGGCATTATGATATGTTTGAGGACATTATTTATTATGTGTCTTGTGAATATGATTATATATGTGTGGTTTAATAAGTTTCCTTTACGTAAAGTTAACACAATTTTATTGTTCACATAATCTTTGAGACTTTTAATTTTAAGGAGTTGTGGTTGAGTTGGATGTTGTGTTATTTGGTGGAGCCTTAGTTTTTATTATTTTGTTTATGATTATTTAATTGCTAATTAGTTATGTATTTTTTATGGATTTGTAATTATTCAACGGTTGGTCTTGCAAAATACATGGAGCTAGCAAATGGGATTTGAAGAGTTATTAAGAATATTAATAACTTACTTGTAGTTGCTCTTGGAAAAATAATGAACATAATATTTGATATATATCTCTTATGTTAACATACGGAGAGATGTGCAATAGTTCATATGGTTATTAAGTACATACAATCTTATTGTTACATGACCCTATCAACTTAGTAAAGTCGTCAGCTACTGCGCGTATGTTCTCCACAATCCCAACACCAATGTAAGATTAGGTATCGGTCCAAATAATTTATTTTAACTTGAGGTAATGTACAAATATAAGACTAATGATAATTGATTGAGATTTTGAATGGTACACATAATATTTTTTAATGACTAGGATCTCTAAAAAAATCTGATGAGATTAGTTAGGAAGACGAGTTATATTTTTACACACTAACACTCTAAACAACTCATTCTCCACTGATAAAAGTAGTAAAGTGTTTGGTTTTTTGCTAACCACTTCGCGCTTCACAATAAATACTTTTATTTATTTTCAAGCATGTTTTAGTGAAATGAAAGTGTTATTTTATATCTTATCGTAGTGATGAGTTAATACATAATGAGTGCGAAGGGATTGACGGTTTCACAATATAACATGTGATGTGGATGTAGTTTTGATTATGTAACTCATGTTGTAAAAAAAAAATTAATGTGCCATGAACAAATGTAAACTGTGCCATCGGCAGTTCAATCGTGCCATCAACACGGGCACACCATCGTGTATATAGATAAGGTAGTTTCATGTCATGTAGATATAACGTGTTAGAGTTTCCTTTTTGTTGTTCAATTATATATTACATTGTTATAATTTTCCACTGGGCATTTGGCTCATTCCCTTATCATTGTTACAACAGGTTCGGTAAGGTTCCATATTTTTATAGCATTGTACAGGTAAGTATTCTTTTATTTTAGGTTAGTATCTCTGTATGCTTGGATTTTGGGGATGCTTCCCATGGGTCCTTCATGTAGCTTGATTTGAAATGAAAATCATATGCTAAACAACTGAAATTTTATTTAAATAAAATTGGACTAGAAACATTATGTAGGTTATTTTATTGCACTTCACACCTAATGCTTGGGTCGGAGAAGGATGACCACATGTAACCTATAAATTCGGGCTGGGGAATTACAACTATAGAATATGCTCTTTGGTTCATATTTGAAGTATCTAATAATGAAGCATAATATGAGGCTATTATTTTTGGATTAGACTTAGTTGTATCACTTGTAGCCAAACATATAATGGACCATAGTGATTGACAGTTAGTAGTGAACCTGGTTAAGGGAGAATATGATTCAAGAGATGAGAACATGTTAAAATACTTGGTAAGGGTGAAATTGTTGTTGCCAAAGCTAAAAGAACTCCAAATGATTATAATCCCCAGAATTAAGAATACCAGAGCGAACACATTAACTTATCTTGCATCATCCATCGAGGCCGATCTGAGGAGAACTGTGCCCGTAAAGATACTAGTGAAGCAGAGCATTGATGTTGAACAAGTTAATTATATGCATCTTACCATGGTCCCATCATGGATGGACTCCATTAGAATATACTTGAAGAAAAATACTCTGCAAGCCGATTAAAAGTACACAAGAAGACTTTGTTACAAGCCACCAGGATGTTTCATGGAAAATGGAGTTTTATATGAAAGATGTTTTATTGTCTCAGTGATGAAATGTATTCATCCCATGGAGGTTACAAAACTGGTGAAATAAAACCACACATATAGTGCCCACATCGTAGCCTAGACCGTGATAAAAATAATAGCAATCCAAGGATATTGTTGGCCCACATTGAATAAAGACTCTGAAGATTACAAGCAGAAGTGCGAAAACTCTTAAAGATTACGGATGGTGCATAAGAGATCGAGAGCCGAGATGGTGTAGATCACATCACATTTAACTTTGATATCTTGGTTATGGATCTGGTCGGTCCTCAGTCGAAGATAAAAGAAAGATTTAGGTATCTAATGGTAGCGGTAGATTATTTTACAAAATGGGTGGAGGCAGAACTAATCATAGAAATAAACTGTACAAAATTATTACATTTTATATGAAAAATGTGATATGCAGATATGGGATCCCTCACGCCTTAATTGCAGACCACGGCGCCCAGTTTGATAATGAGGAGTTCCAAAACTTTTAAGATAAGGCAAAAATTAGAAAGCTGAACTTATCACTAGCTAATCCAGAATGTAACGTGAAGACATAGTTTATGAACCAAAAATTACTAGAAGGAATGAAGAAAATGTTAGATTCAACCAAGGGGAATTGGATAAACGAAGTGCAAAGTGTGTTGTGGGCCTATGGAACAATACCGCGAACAACAACTAGAGAAACACTATGTTGGCTTTTGTCAGCAAGGCCATGGCCCCATTTGAAGTTGGCTTTCCAAGCCACAGGGTCCTTAAGTTCATTTCCCCCAAGAGTGATTTTGTGAGAAATTTGGATCTAAACCTATTAGATGAGGTCAGGGAGGCAATAACGCTCATGGTATAAACTAATCAGTCCTGCACATAAAATTTTTATAACAACAAATTTAAGACAATTAACCTTAAGGAAGGTGGCTACATATTAAATAAGGTTACATATCAATCAACCAAGTTAAAGGATAGTTGTCACTGTCCCTACTGCATGGCCCAAGTCGTATGACCTGGCACTTATCAGATTGAAACTCTATAAGGAGAGTTATTTAAGAACGTTCAGAACTTTGAGCACCTCAAGAGGTATTATCACTAAAGAATTCTTTTAGTTAGGAAGCAAGATGAATACAATGGGAAGTTAAATAGATTGTACAAATATAAGTCATTAGTGAGATTTCCTATTACCCTAAACTCAGTTTCATGATTATCAAATTATTCTTCGCTTCATTTAAATGCGTTCCAAGAGATGGGCAAGAAGATTTAGCTGACGACATCTTGAGTTCTGATGTCATTGCATTTCAAACTCGACACAATTTTTTTGGAAAACAACACAGGGTTAGGTTGACTTTGGCCGACCAATTAACAAAATCACATATTTTACTTCGCAAAAATCTTTCAAAGTTAGGTTGTCTTAGGCCAACACAATTGACCAATGAACTTCTTTGACATCACAAAAATCTTTCAAGGTCCGACCAAATCATGTCTTTGACTACACAAAACTCTTTCAGGGTCAGGTCGACTTATGCCAACCCAATTGACCAAATCACATCTTTGACTACATAATAAATCTTTCAAGCTCAAGTGGGCTTAGACTAACCCAATTGACCAAATCACATCTTTGACCGCACAAAATATTTAGAAAAGGGTGTACGGGAGTTTTGAGAATTTGCAAACATACCTTTCCTACTTGGATAACCAAACAGTTTGTCTTGAGGGAGCTAGTAAGCCTAGTCTCCGGCGATAAGATCAGACAACATATACAAAAGGCTAAGAAATAGTGAAAACTCCTAAACAAAACAAGGATTAAACTTCAAAGTTAACTAGATCAAACCATGTAAATCCATGAGCAAAAACACTTGGAAAATAAAATATAACAAGTATATAATGAATAAAATAAATTATTTTCATTAATACTAACTCATGAAATTTATTACAAAAATAAGATTAAAAAAAGCATAGAAATTTCCCAATCATGTATAGTTCATTGAGGGTGAAAGGATATTATTTACAAAGAATTACTAAAAGATAAGTAGTAGATAAGCTAAGCAGTGCCATCCTTGGGGAATAACCCTGTGGTTCTAGTGGTACCTGGGTCTTCTCACCATTCTAGAGGTCATCCTCAGATGATAACCATGTTTCTTATTTTCTTACGGTCTCTTCTTCCTCTTTCATTACCTTGGACTCGTCATCAAATCCTTCCTGAGACATGACAACCTTAATAATATCAAGGTAGTGCTAGGTTACCCTCTTTTTGAGTTCATCATAGCTCTCGAGGACGGCCATGGTTGTTTTCATGACGTATTCTTTAGAGGTTTTGAAGGCCTTGACATCCTCATCTCAAACCATGGATGCATAGACCACGGTAACAGTAAGTTAAACCTTTAAGTCATTATGCTTGTCTTTTGTAGTCTTGAGGTCTTGTAACAGATACCTTCCATAATATTTAGCCTTAATAAAGGTTTCCACCTTATCCACTATCTGATCTTCAGCCTCTTGAAGCTTGGTGTAGGTATGACCCTTAGCCTGATTACCCTTGGATAGGCCAGCCTTAAGAATTTTGATTTTATCTTCCATCCCCTCCTTGGTGTTTCATAACTCATCAAAAGAGTTCATAGTATATATAGATTTCTCCCTTAGTATTTTTGTGGCGATATTACCCTATGTAAGAAGAAACGGAGCAAGTTATATAAAGAAGAATATATCGACTTAGAAGAGAATAGTGAAAATTAACAAGCTCAACTCACCTCAAACGCTTTATGAGAAGCAAAATTCCATAGATTATCCACATCTAAATTCCTCAAGAACTAAAAGTCAGGATTATAACCCATATAACCTAAGACTTTATATTTGTTAGGAACATTCATAAGGACAGAGTTTTTGTCCCCGTGAAGTTTTTCCTGGGTTATCAAAGGATTAATATCATAAGTCTGAACATGAGGTCAGGGAGACAAAAATCTTTCCCCTTGTAAAATCTATGGGCAAGTCGGCCATTAATGTCAATTTTCACTTTCGCATTAAATCTGGAAATTTTGGGATCCTTAACAGACGGGTCATGTGGAGCCCTTTCCTTAATATCTTGCATTTCTTCAGTCAGTTTGCCCTTACCTTTATCAGTATATTTCTTCCACTGGAAGTTATTCGGAGAAAATTTTATTGCCTTAGCATTTGAGAACCGATATTTTTCATTGTTCTTTTGTTTTGTAAGGGACTTCTCCTTGGATTTTTTAGCATCCACCTATTAGGCTAGCTATTAAAGAATCCTAACACAAATCTTCTTTAATTTTTTACGAGAAAAATTGGTAACAACCATGATAGAAGAGCCTCAACTAGGAGTTGAATATGCATGAAACTTATGGATGAAGTCAGTCAGTAATTAAGTTAATCTAATTTACAAAAACAACTAAAAAATAAGGATAACCGAAGACTTGTAAAAATTTCTCAACTTCTTCGACCTCCTAATCAACCTCTTCATAAATCCCATCATCTAATCCGATATCCACCTCTTCTTCCTCCTCTTCTTTATAACTTTCCTCCTCATTATCATCAGTTGGCCATGTTGGCCTATGAGTCTCAAGAGCACTGGTATTATGACTCAAATAGTTCACCTGACTTCAAACCTCTTGGAAGATTATACATTATCAAAGGATTGAAGGTCCGCAATGAAATTTTTTCTAATTAGATTTAAAGTATTTTGTCCAATGATGAGGCCTCTTGACAAATATGTTTGGGGACCACTGTACCAGGGAATGCTAATTCCTCTTTCTAGGTCATTGAGAAATAACTCCCATACACCAGATATATAAAAGAATTTAGTTTTCCAATTATGATTTCTACCTTGGGTGAAGTAGATTATTTTAGTCTTAGACATCCATGGAGAAAAATAATAGTACCCAATTGTTTTCATATTATCCTTTAAACTATATACAAGCCGGCATATATCATCATTAATATTAAAACCCTAACTTTCTTTCAATAAATCGTGGACCCAACTATAGACTTACATGCATTTGGAGGAAGTTGTGTAAGGGCAACTCCATACCCATTTTAGATGGATCTTAATAAGCATTTGGAGGGGAAGATGAACTCTAACTTGGAATGCCCAAAGGGTAAAGAAAACATCCTGGATTTTTTTTTATCATACGCCCTCTCCTCCGGGTCACGTATCCTAATGATCACATCATCATGTCTAAAATACAAAATTGTAATGTCGGATAGATCACCTATTCGGATATCATTTCTAGAAATCTAGCATTAGAGGTTAAAGGATCATAAGAGATCATAGGAACCACTTTTAAGTCTCCCCCTTTAGGAGTTAAAGGAACCTCAACGGGTAAGGTGTAAGGTGAAAGATTGTCCATTAAATCTCTCGCCTAAAAGTTTAAATGATTTGATGAAGTTTTGTCACTACTATCTGCGTAGTTTCCCCTCCCCCTACTCTATGGTTTATTCTGTCAAATATCTCTTAAGTGTGACATTCTGAGGTGCTATACACTATACTTGGGGGGCTGATGCAAAAGACAAACTAGTTTGGGGGATGAATTTTAGGTTCGTTAGATCGTCCTTAGGTCTATGGACCTACAGTGGAGTGTGAAACCTATCATCAAAATCCATGAGGAAGGTTTTATTCAAAAGAAAAATATGTTTCCAAATTCTTGAAGCCTCACTAATATAGGGCACACTCACACCTAAAATAATCCTCATTCCCTAGAAACAAAAACGCCTAACGAATATCCCTCAACTCAATAAAAATATTAGCAAGAAAAAGTAAATTACTGAAGCAAAAAGAAGCAGCTAACCCACGACGGATACCTAATGTTATAAATAAAGTTAACTGAGTTACAGAAGTTCCAAATGACTTGGTTCATAATCATTCTCTCTCTATCTCTCTCTAGATTTCATGGATATATAAATTTTTAAAAGATAAAAATCCTGCTTAGCTTCATTTTTATGAGGGAAAATAACGTGTGTAAAATGCACGTGTTGAAGACCCACAAGATTTTTAACATGTGGCAAATTTAAGTCAGTTGGAATTTTCAAGTAGGAATGTACAAGTCATTAGGCTTGAACGAACGAGCAGAATAAGTCTCAACCTTTTAACCAAGATATGTCAACCCCAAACCACTTTTAAAAACCTCACTCACTAATATTTTCTATGCCTCTCCTAAATATTAAGATCCATAGTAGTGATAAAAGTCTTCGGGGCATCTGTTATACCATATTTATGGATCATCTCATAACCTGTAGAGAACTGAGTAAAACCGTTCAATAGTCATTAGGAGAACGTCCACGGCCGAGAAGACTTACCAAGGGATAAACTCGACTCAACATAAAAAATCGACCATAAGTAATGTGGTAAACATATTTTCCATCTAAACAGATGATATCCTAGCCGTCAAGTCTAATTGATAGAATAGGAGTTTGGCGATGATGTTAAAAACTGACAAGTACTATATAAGTGGCACCATTGTCATCTTACATGTGAAGAAACATTCCTTCATGGGTAAACCTTTAAGTAATGCTACATCTTAGTTAAAATCCATTTAAAATATTTTTGTGCCCACCTTATAAGGGAAGGATACATGTCAACCACTTGGTCTTTTCTAGACATACATTATCTCATACTCATTCACTATAAAAGGTGAGAGTCGTTTTTAGGATCTGGATGGACAGAGAGATATTCACACTGTCAGACTGTCAAACCACAGAAAGAGGAGAGATTGAATTAATTGTATTAAAACTTTAGTAACCTAAACTATAGTGTGGAAAGTTACCCTATGGACGCAGATTCCTCCTTAGGGGTTGAACCACGTAACTCTTGGTGTGATTCTTCTTATTCTTATCTTCGTCTTTCCATATTTACATTTTACTGCTTATTTATTGTTTATTATCTCGAATTATATATCAAGTGGCTAAGATGAACCTTAAAACAAATTTTAGATGGTAACAACAAGTGATTATAATTAAGATTTTAGTACATATGAATTTTCATAACTTATATAAGGAGTGGAATTCAATTGATATACATAAGTATGGTCTCGTACCTAGACAGGATCAACCTGGCCAGGCCGATCGTACTCAGTCATCAAACTAGATAGTCATGGGTTGTCCCAACACCGGCCCATCCTCAGCAGCATCGCCTCAACCTACTTCATTGTCAAATAACAGGACACGCTCTCAGCCTTGGCTACTTATGTCATCTCGACCTCTTACTAAGATGAGTGGGACGAGACCCATTAACCAACCTAGGGTCATGTTCAGTAGTCTAATGATCATCCACTTGGAAGACTAACTTAGCATCTCAGCTCGACCAGGGGCCATACCAGTCGGCCCTTATTACCTCACACGGCACATGGGAATTACGGGTCATCATCGCACATGGGCATACCGTTATGATAAGATATTTTAGTCATTATACGCTTAATAGGTGGCATCATCTTGATAGATCATCTCCCTCGTGTACAATTTTGGCATGCTTGGGGGCACATTATGCACCCCCAAGACTATAAAAGGGATCTACATCATCTTCATCAAAGAATGGAAAATTGAAGCCCTAGCTAAACTCTGTCGAAACCACTGTAGATAGATAAAATGCTTGAGAGTTTTAATTCTGGGCCATTAGAGTTCCATATTTAATATAAAATACATCAAATACCTTTTATAGTGGAGTAGGTCAAGGCTGAACCACTTACATCATTATGTCTTCCTCTTTATCTCATCTCTTTATCTTATTTTCATATCTGCATTTATATCTCCATTGTTATATCATTTTGAGCTTGAGCAGCATATACAAATTAAGTGGTGATCTCATAGCATTATCATTTAAGCACCACTTGTAAGAAGAGACTTGATCTTCTCACTCTCTTTTTTTTTAGTTTAGACCTCACTTTATCCTCTTGTGGTGGTCCAGCTCCACCCTTGTTGCATGTACCACCATTGAAAGAGCTCGGTGAGCTCTTTAAGCTTACCTTATTTTTATAGTTTATCTAGATTTGTTTCTTCACCTCACTCGAGCTACGACATCGGATATGCGTCCTAATGTTGGCCCAAGCTCCATCCAACCACCACCTTAGTCAGAATTGGCCGATGTGGTGACGACCCTGTGATCTCTAGTGGCTAACTAGAAAAATGCAAGAATAATTCATGGCATTCAGGAAAAGTGTGTTAGGTAGAGCACAAGGTGACCCATCCTTGGTTATCACTCTAGCCACTAGGGAAACAGTGGATTTGATAATAAGGGGACCAACCCTGTCCCCATAAAAGTAGGATTAGTTCCACCAGAGACAGAGTGATATTTCTAATCATAGGCGTCTTTGCTTGGAAAAATAAGTGTAGGATTGTCCAGATGAGTATGACTGCAACAGGGAAGATTGTTGGGAGCCCTATGAGACTTCAAGCGACACAAATCGCTCGATTCCAACCTACAAGGGAAAAAATGTTAGGCCGACACTGGAGGACCGAAAAAGGATTTTAGCCTTTTACAGGCTTAGTTGAGGGTCAGTCTTTGACCGTATCGACCCTATAGGAGACTTGCATGATTAGTTCTCCCATTCTCGTAGAAATGCAGCCTCTAGAGGGAACGAAAGACACAAAGATTGTCGGCCAGAACAAGGTCGAGAGGGGGAGCAAAGGTAAGTAAACAAATGATAGAGAACTAATGGACAATAAAAAGTGCCAGATCCAGTTGAATGGGAAGGGGGCACAGACAATGTTATGGTAGAGGAGAAGCATTGGAACAGCACCATCCAGAGGTTGAAAGATAAGATTGGTACACTGCTGACGAGAAGAGACCTAAACCACCAGGGTTATATAAAAGGGTCTCCTTTCATTTCCAAGATAGTAAACTTTCCTAATCCTGCTAAATTTAAGCCTCCCGCTATAACCCCAAATTATGATGGAAGTGTAAACCTAGTGCACCATATAAAAATGTATCAGTTGACAGCCGACATATACTCAACCCTAAACAGAATGATTTGTTCTCCCATTCTCGTAGCAATGCGGCCTCCAGAGGGAACAAAAGACACAAAGATCGTCGGCCAGAATAAGGTCGAGAGGGGGAGCAAAGGTAAGTAAACAAACAATATAGAACTAATGGACAATAGCAAGTGCTAGACCCAGTTGAATGGGAAGGAAGCGTATATAATGTTGTGGTAGAACAGAAGCATTGGAATAGCTCCATCCAGAGGTTGAAAGATAATATTGGTACACTGCTGAGGAGCAGAGACCTAAACCACAAGGGTTATATAGAAAGGTCTCCTTTCGTTTCCAAGATAGTAAACTTTCCTACTCTTGCTAAATTTAAGCCTCCCACTATAACCCCAGAGTATGATGGAAATGTAAACCTAGTACACCACATAAAAATGTATCAGTTAGCAACCGACAAATACTCAACCCTAGACAAGATGAGGTGTAGGGCCTTATCTAATACTCTCATAGGTGCGGCCCATATGATGTACACGTCATTTCCTAAGAATTAAATTTAAAGATTCAAGCATCTAGCAGAGAAGTTTATTCACAATTTTTGCTCCAGTATGAAGCCACCAAAGAAGATTAACCATCTCCTACACATGAGGTAGGCAAGAATGAAACCCTAAGGGATTATATATCTCGATTTAATAATGAGAAGTTGAAAGTAGAGGACTATGAGAGAACATATCCATTGTAGCTTTCATTGTTGGACTTGAACTAGGAAAAATCTTGTGGAAGCTCTCTGAAGATCTTCCCAAACCATGACAAAACTTCTGTCTTTGGTCGAGAGAGTCATGAATGCAAAGGAGGCCATGGAGACCAAGAGAGGAGACACGAAGAAGGATGGTGGTAGCAAGTCGAAAGACAAGGAAGGTAAGAAAAGATCGATCAAGAATAAGTTAACAAATATACCCCCTAACAGTAAGCCCATATATGATTCCCAATGGGATAAAAGATGATAAATAACTTCTTTGACCGGAGAAGCTTAAGTCCCCTTCCCATAATAGGGACAAAAGTAAATGGTGTGAGTTCCACCAAGATCATGGGAACATAACTGATAAATGTTTTGCTTTAAAATATGAGATAGAGATGGTGCTAAAGAAATGAAAGATCTAGAAGTATGTGGACTATAGTGGTGCCAAAGATGACTCTAGAAGTAAGCACAGTGGGGCAAAGGACGAAAGGTCGAGATGACAGGCTTCGACTGATAAAAAAGATGATGAATCAAATAGTGAAGAGGATGACCCAGATCTCCCACCTAAGATCCCAAAAGCCAAATGTCTAATGCACGTGGTATCCTTTAATGTCAAAATGAATGTAGATGATTAGCCAGGGCAGACATAGATTTGGCTGACTGTAAGTCTCGCGTAGTGGAAGAAAATTCAGGACCTAAGAGGTTAGGTGTTAACTCGGCTGCAACAGAGCCGAAGTCAAAAAAGTTAAAAAAAGTGGACATGGACACCCTAGTAGTGGGTTTTTTGAGAATGCATTTCAAGGGTATTTTGGCCACTCATGATGACCTTTTGGTCATCAACACCAGGGTCCATGGGTGTAATATGTCTCGCATAATAGTTGATGGAGGTAGCTCAGCCGACACAATGTTTTGGGACTGCTTTAAGGGCTTGACGCTTAGTAAAAAAAGACTATTCTTATACCATGAACCGCTGATTAGCTTCAGCGAAGAGAAATTCCATCCTCTGGGGGTATTTGAAATCGACGTCTGCATGGGCACCTGGCCGAGGTGTCTCACAAAGAAAGTAATCTTCTTCTTGATTTACGAGAACATGTTTTCGGCATACAAAATTATTCTTGAAAGAGTGGTATTCAAGGAGTTTGAGGAAGTTACGTCCACAGTCCACCAAATGATAAAATTTCTGAATCCTCATGGGGTAGTGGAAGTCCAAGGGGACCAAGTGGAAGCTCGAGAGTGTTACGTCAGTTCAACCGAGAAAAAAGAGGCCTTTAAGAAGTTGATCACTTCCTACAACATAGATACTCTTGACCCAATGGATAAGAAGAAATTAAAGAAAGGAAAACTAGTAGAGGAGGTAGAATCCATCATCCACAATGAGTATGAGTTGGCAAAAACTGTCCAAATAAAAAAATCCTTAAATAAGGAAATGAAAGAATAGTTCTTGAAACTATTGAGGAGGAGGTAGAGCATCTTTGCATGGAGTCATAAGGACATGTCAGAAATAGACACAAAGGTTATCCTCCATTGACTGAATATTGATGAGAAGATGAAACCATGAAATAGAGAAGAAGAACCTATGCAAGATAAAAGTATGAGGTCATTCAAGAAAAGGTTAGAAAGTTGCAGACAACCGAGTTCATCTAGAGGTACAGTACCCAGGATGGTTGTCCAATGTTGTAATCATCCCAAAGGCCAATGGAAAATGGATAATGTTTGTGGATTTCATGTAATACCCCGTAATTTTATTAATTTTTATTTAAGGGATTAATTGAATTAAATGAGAATTAATTGGGAATTAATCCTGATGAAAATACTAGCGTGACATGTGTTGGTATTTGAGTATGATGTTAAAATTGAATATTTCTGAGTATATACGGTAATATATGTGTATTGAAAATATTAAAATTTGTCACGAGGCAAAAATACGACAAATTGGGAAATTAAGTTGGGACGCGTGTGTCAGCCGCGTCAGGAATGAATTTAAGTAGATTAAAAATTAATTTATATTTTTATCAAATGAATGATCATTCTGAGTGCGCCAACGTGTCCGAAAGGGTCGAAATAGTCAGAAAACACTACCCGGGAGTTTAGTTTGGGTTCCGGGGCATTTTTAGGCCAAACCGGCAACCCAGAAGGGTATTTTGGAAATTTTAAAAATTATAGAATTAAAACCCACGAATTTTAGAGTTTATTTATATATTTTTAAAGAGTCCACTAAGTCCATTACCAGCAAAAGGCAAGATAGTGGGCTACGGGAGTTTTGAGAGAAGATAGAGAGAAGTTAAAAGAGGTTCCAAACCAAACCATCTCCCATCACCAGAAATTTGAAAGGATTTGTGACCGAAAAGAATAGAGAGAGCCAACCTTGATCATCAATAATGAACCAGAACATCGGATTTAAGGCAAGTGATTTGATGTCATTAATTGCAATGAATATTTCCTCCATGTTTAGTGTAGAAACCTGATATGCTTTGAAAGTTTTGTGGAAAACCCAATGGGATTGTTGTAGAAACTCTCAATTTTGGTTTGGAATTGCATGTAGAATGATTATGGACGAAATTGGTACCAAAAAAAAACTTAACTTTTATTATTGAAAAAAGGATTAATGAGAGTATTTAGGTACAATAAAATTTTGGGTTCATGTTCATAGGGTTTGCGGCAAAATATGGGGATTTATGATAATTGCATGTTGATTAGGAGGATTTGACCCCCAATAATATGTTAAGAAGCGACCTAGGAGGACTTAGAGTAGTTTCAAAATATTAAAACATTATTAGGATGATCTTAGGATTGATTTAGAGATGGGGAAAATGAAGAAAAATGAAATTTGGAAATTCTGGGCGTTTTCTGCCATCTCGTTAGAAGACCTGCCTAGGTCGTCCGAACGACCTCGTTCGAACGAGACTTCTAACGAGATGATAGTATCCCTTCTAATGAGTTCGTTCGAATCCTTCGAACTACCTCGTTCGAACGACACTCGTTCGAACTACCTCGTTCGAACGAGATTTCTAACAAGTTGACAGAATGGCCTTTTTAGGCCTGATTTTATTTCAAACTTCCAGTAGACTTATTTAATTGAGTGTTAACCTTTCTTTGTTGACTAGTGGGTATAGTTGTGATATTGTAGTGTGTTGAGGATTAAAACTTAGAATTTTGTAATAAATCGGATGACATCTATGGGTTACGAAATAAGTACTTGAATTTGCGACGTGAGAAGAGTTGATTATCTATGATGTGTATTATTCGGGGACTTGTAAGTGTAAAACATTAATGACGGTATAGGAATGTAAAATATACCTCTATTAAAATTATAAGATATCTAAGATGTGTGAATGTTTAGTATATGTGGTAATCTGTGTATAACATACCTACCATACTTGCTATCACGGGAGGTCAGCGTTCGATCAAGGCCATCTAATCTTTGTGTGCCTACAGGGGGATTTAGATTGGTTCCTTGAGGACATAGGTTAGAGAATGACTTATTGAGGAGTTAATAAGTCTGTTAATCATGGCAGCATAGGTATGTGATGTGAACTATGTTCGCCTCCATTATGTGTGTGTGTTACTTGTTGAAACGGTTCCTGAGAGATTCGGAATACGTGATCCTTATGTACGTGATGTTCCGGTATTTGATAGCAGAGTATGTGAAGCACCGCAGCTTATCCTAGGGGTGCCAATTATTGTATATTTGTGATGAGATTAATATACTGTTAATTGAGATGAATCGTTTATTAAAGTGTAAGTGTGAATAATTGTAAAAATTATTAGTAGAGTTAAAGATGGATAAATTCTTATAAATTATTATAACTAATTTTGAGTAAAAACAGTAAGACTCCCAGTTTATATTAAGATGTTGGGAAGCGAACTTTGAATTGTAAAGTAATGTCAGGTTACGTATTGGACTAGTTTGATAGTAGAATAACCAGAATGGGTACGGGTACGATAGGTGTGCACATTGAGTTGAGAGGTGAGCAACTCATGTGAGTGCACGCGCTATCATGTATTTTGTATTCACTGTTTAATTATATTAAACACTTGCTATATTTTAAACTGTTTTCACAATCGGTCTCTGACCCGTTTGCTTTCAAATCTATTTTCTTGTAAAAACCTTTTAGGCGCCCAGCCACAAGGACACCAAGCGTAGGAGTTCCATTCCAGTGACGTTTTGTGGCTGCTGTGGAAGTTACAGGACCTTGATAGTATACACCTCCACTTTTCATCTTGATCACATTTCAGACTCACTTATCTATAGGGCATGTCGCCCCTCTTTCTTAGAGACAGCTTTATTATTCAGTTTTATTTCAATATTGAATTTAATTAATTAGTGATTCAGATTTTGTATTTGGTTCTATTTAGTATTCGGATTATTGAGAGGAGTATTCCTCCAGTCTTATTTGATTTCCATGGCTATTCTATTGTGACTATGTTGTGGTTGTGGTATTAGTATTACATGATTTAAATTGGTTGTATGTTAATCAGATTTGACTAAAATTGACACTCACTTTTTATATTAGGTGGCTAGAAATTTTTAAAACGTTTTCGACAGTGATGCTATGAACTGAACCAAATTGACATTTTGTATTAATTTGAATAAAGGAGTAGCTACCCGGTATTTAATTAGTCGGGTTTTCACAAGTGGTATCAGAGCATCAGGTTCTACTGTCCTTAGGATTTATATGGCTTGTTATGATTCCGCGTAATTTTCTTTGATATAGAGCCCTATATATTAGGATTGTTGTACTCTTTTGTGTATGTTTCGCTCTTCAGCTATTTTAAGATAATAACTGTGAACTTATAAGACTTTACTCTCATTTCAGATGCCTCCACGACGTGCACAGTGATTTCCCAGGGATGCTCAGCCCGAGCCACAGCCTGCACCAGTTCAGGGCTCCATGAATGCCATAGAGGTTGCCGTTATTATAGCCCAAGCGGTAAATGCCTCTCTAGCAATTGTGCAGCAGGCACCGCCTTAGGTGCCGGTAGTAGCGCCAGTACAGCCTCATGCATTCCCGTCTTTTTGGGAACGTGTTCCTGATGCTTTTCAGAAAGCACACCCTTCAGAGTTTACAGGTAGCTCCGACGTCGTTGTGTCCAGTCAGTGGAAGAAGGACATCCAAAGGAACTTTAGGATGTATGAGTGCACGGATGTACAGAGATAGATACTGGCTACTTTTAAGCTAGTAGGGTCAGCTTTGCAATGGTGGGAGTCCATTACCACCACGGAGGAGAGAGACATCCTTGTTCTAGGTGCGGTTCGACCGCAAGTATTTTCCATCATCCGTTCACACCGAAATGAGGAGAAAGTTAATGAACCTCAAGCAGGAGGGGAAGACCGTGGAAGAGTATGAGGCCGTGTTTACTAATCTCTTGAACATAGTTCCCGATGAGATTCCGACCGAGGAGAAAAATATTCAGAAGTTCATGGATGGGTTAACTTGGAGGATCTGTGAGCACTTATTGGGTAATCTCTCGTTGGCCACTTATTCTAATGTGGTTAACGTGGCACTGCTTCACTTCCATGACCGCCGCTTTCACTTGTCATAGGGTAAGCGATCAGGAGAGTCCATCCATCAGGGCAGGATGGGGGGAAATAATGCCAGCGGGGCACAATCAGCTCAGGGTCAGCACAGGCAGGGTGATCAGGGTTCCCAACAGGGGGATTTTAAGAGGTTTAGATCTGGGGATTTCAGAAAGGGTCAGGGAGGTTTTCGTCAGGGCCAGCAGGGTCAGCACGGCCATTAAGGATAGCACGGCTAGCATGGACAACAGCAGCAGTTTCATCAGGGCCAGCACGGCCAGAGGAGGAATGGCAACGGCCACCAGGGCCGTGGGCAGCATGGTCAGAGAGGGGGAAATTTTCTGAGGAAATGTTTTACTTCTGGCAAGATCGTCCACAAACTCCAGGAGTGTCCTAATAAGGGAAGGCCCCACAGCAGCAGCAGGATGCTCGACATGAGCCCCAGAGGCCTATGTTTCCCGCCGCCCTCCCAGCACCACCGCAGATGCCAGCTTTTCCACCCATTCCAGCAGTCTCAGTCCAACAGGGACAGCTTCAGTACGGGCGAGTTCATCAACTCCAAGAGGCCGAAGTCCCACAGGATCCACCTGCTATTGAGGGCATGTTCTCTATTCAGGGGACTATGGGGCGTATTTTATTTGATATGGGGGCCACATACTTTTTTATTGCCACGAGATTTTCACGCACTCTGGGGTTGTTAGACACTGCAGAGATCACGATTACTTGCGTAGATTCACCGTTAAGTAGGGGTTCTGTGATTTCCCTTATTTATAGAGGTGCAGGTTGTAACACCCCGCCTAATTAAATACCGGGTGGCCAGTCCCATACCAAATTAAAACAGAATATACAGTTGGCTCATTCTTAGCATCATTGTCGAAAACATTTACAACTCACCCAATACCCAAATAAGCTGGTGTTAAAAACTTTCCAAATTTCAATTTCAACAAAACCATTTTTAGTTTAAGAATAAGACTACACATTTTATACTACAACACTGATAACACAATAAATAACTCAAAAGAATTTAAATGCAATTGGAATAAACATTCCCAAATAATATAAATCCTTTACAATAATCCCAATAATGTTAAATGTATTAAAAACTCCCGAATACAATAGTATTTGACCTCGATAGAAAAGATAACTGAAATTCTTTAGGCGACATGCCCTAACTAAGAATACTGTGAATCAAATGAAGATAGGCGTCTAAGCAAAACTCCATGAATCCATAGCCTGTCATAATCCGCTAAGGTTGGGGTCCCTGTTGCTGGACACCAGATATAGAGATACAATAGAAGAGAAAATATGCAAGGAAACGGGTTAGAGCCCGAATGTGTAGATGATTTTTAAAACATCAAGTATTTAACAACTGCAATAAAGCATTTATTATGTACATGTTAGATCCAATTCTCACTTGCTATTCTCACCTCTCAACTAGAGTGCACATTTAACGTTTCCTATTAACCTCCTAGTTAATGGTTCCTCTTTTCTAGTCTCCATATTATAATTCCATTCCCATATCATAATCCCCGTATGTCCCATACCATATGTCACATTATTATTCATTTACATTTCTCCTTTATATGATTCGTTTCTCATTAACATGAATCATTACTCATTAATATGAATTGTTTCTCATTAACATGAGTCATTACTCATTAATATGAATCTTTTCTCATTAACATGAGTTAAGCTTTTCAATTCTATAAGCATAAACATTCATTAACTTAATTCCATTATCTTTCTCTATTCACCGTTATCTACAACTAACACCGTAGATAGATTTAACCACAATATATCCATTTAATCATTTAATTTATCATATATATATTCATATATAATACGGCACCCCGAGTCACAGCTGCAGTGCAATGCATTACTCTGCTATCATGTCCCATCATCGCTAGTCCCCGAATAGGGGACTAAAGGTTCGGAAAGATTCCACAAACAACAACAAACAAATTGGAGGCGAACATAGTTCTCGCATCCATGGGTCACGCACATACATACGTACCCACAGTCAGCGGACTTATCAACTCCTCGATAAGTCTTTCATAGACCTATGTTCTCGAGCGACAAATCAAAGATCCCATGGATTCATCAGGATATGACTGACCTCACGCGCAAACCTCCCACCGATAGCAAGTAATCTAGGTATGTCATACACATAAATCATCAATCAATCAAATAGGTATTATCATACCTATAATATAATATCAATAAGGTAATTATCACTACCCTATGATATTTCCCATACGTAGCATTATATCTCTTTTATATTCCACGTATTAAAATATCATATCTTTACTTCATAATTTAATTATCCTCGCATCCTATAACATCTCTCCACTCCCGACGTCGTTAAGGTTCATGCGCGGAGCGTCTCGCAAAGCGAAATCCAAAAAAGGAACGCCTCCAATACACTACTACTTAACTTTGTCGATCGAGGAGGTTCGATAACTTCAACTATGCGATCGGTATAACCTCATACCTCTTTCAACCAAATGTGTTCTAAACTCCATCTCTATCCAGGAGTCATACCACTACGCTCTTGTACTACACTCAGTCCTTGCGTAATCAATAATGAGTTTAAACTCAGTCCTTGATGTTCAAATTGTAACCCTAAGGCTACCCTCACTCAATAAACATGATTCAAATAGGTTTTTCCTCAACATATATTCAGTAAGAATTCACTAATATCCTACTAGTCCATAACATTATTTCTCCCGAACTACTACGAGTTTAGTTCTCCTTTCAATTAAGGTTAAAATCGATAGTTTCAAATCTCTTATAAACACATCTTATTTCATTTAGGATTAAACCTCTTGTAAACTTAAGGATACCCAGGTGCTATATTAAATCACCCCTACTGGTCCTATCTTAAATCCTCATACATCCCCATTTGGAATTTAACAAATGAATCTAGCAACCAAAATTCCATTCAATATAATTTTCATCATTTTAATCACTTGAATCCAAATCAAATTAATTCAAATCTTATCAAGGGTTTACTGATATTTTCTAAGTCTCATAATATCCAAATAATAATCACCAAAGATCCATAAAAGGTTTGGGATAAGAATCAACATTTAAAAAGAAACAACTTTACATATTCTGGGGAGGTCGATCGATCGAAGGCAGGGGTCGATCGATCGATCCGTCAGGTCCAAGCCTGGGTTTCTGCATTTTCTGCAACTTCGGGTTTAACCATTTTTACTCATTCAAACCTTCATATTAACCTCCAAAATGAGTTATAATTATTTCTACATGATATATCAACATATATGAACGATTTCCAATACTCTAAACATCCTAGAATCATCAAGGGATTGGATTAAAGGCATGTTTCTCTCCTTATTTCCAGAAAATCATCAACATATTAACTTCAAGAACACTACAATGGTTTTTCAGATTTTTCTTCAACATATTCATGATCATTTCGTGGATTAATATCATCCTACAATATAAGTTTACTTCCTATATTATTTCAGTTTCTATAAATCCATATAACAACTCCATTATGTCTTCCAAACAAGAAAATCATCTCTTTTCATAATTATTCTAACATGGACAATATACGAACTTTAGTTGCAATTATCAAACACTTGCCTTTACTGAAGGTCTGATCCTTTAGTGTAGTATGCCTCAGATGGTTGTCCCTTCTCCGGTCAAACTCCGGTGGTGGTTGGTGGTGGTGAACCTTAGTTCTTGTTCTTCTCCTTCCCAAGTAGGTTTTTCCCTTCCCAAGCACTCTTTCACTCTTTCTAGGAAGATGACTTCTCTATTTTGTGTAGAGGATATGGATAACCCACATACACTTAATCTACTAATATTTATAATAGGACAAACCCGAAATCACTATTTATCCCCCCTAGAAAAATGATCAAAATACCCTTTCGGGTTGTCTATTCATTTCCAAATGACCCGAGACTCAAAATTAACATCCAAATAGACTTTTTGGACTATTTCGAACCTTCCGGACGCAACGACGCAGTCGAAATGACTATAAGGTCGATAGAAAATAAATTTCCTTTTTAATTTAATAAACTAGTCCCGACACGTCCCATACCGCGTCTGACTAAAAATATAAATTACCGAATTTATATTATACAGTCATATCAATGACATCACCTTCATATATAATCTAAATATCTTTAAGTAATATACAGAATCATCCATTTTAATATCCACATTCCGGATAAAACCCGAATGAATTAATTAATCATAAAATCCAATTAATCCATTAATTTAAAATATAACCCATTTTAAAAGTCATTTAAAATTACGGGGTATTACATACTTCCCCCCTTATAACAGAATTCATCCCGAAATTCAGTAATATAAGTCATACCGGTAAGGTCAACTCCGAGTATAAATCGTACATTGCAAGAAATCCAAGATGTACCGCCCATACAGTACATTAACAAAATCCCTATCGATGTTATACGCCAAGCCTCACCATATAGTTTCAACTGAATCAAATTTAGACTTTACCTAATCTTCCCTATACCGTCCTCGTGACAAACTTTGGGAAAAATGATCCTCTCGTAGTGAACAAATAAATCCTGAAGTCTCAATTACTTACCTTTTTCACAATTATGAAAAATACTACAATTCAATCATCCAGGGAGCCCATACACCCTCTCGTACCGCTTTCAATATTAAAATTTTCGCAAAGGTTATAAACTCGTTTCCCAAAGACCTAACTTATTTCAACTCCCAACGGTTTTTAGTTTCTTGTGTGGGGGTGTCTCGCAAGCGAAATCCAAACAAGGAACCACCCCGATACACTACTTCCTAAAGTAGTCGGTCATCGAAACTCCTAAGGTCCTTAGTCAATAATATATAAAAATTTGGTTTAAAAAAAATCAGGTTTATCGATTTAAAACAAAAAATTAGGTTTTATCAATTTCAAATAGGGTCTACGCATCTACTCTCTTATAGAAGACAAGATGCAGACATCTGCTCTCATATACCACAAGTCAATGCATGCCGATAGTCATATCACGCTCGGACATGCCCAAGGTAAGTAATCCCATAAAAATCAAACCTACGTGATAACAAGTAATATATAGGTGTCCCACACCCCTCAGTGAGTCTACGTAAATAATGATGCCATAGGCGAAGTTTAACAACCCTTTTGCCCACACAATATCAATCACTACAAAAATCAATATATGCTTCATAATCCCTTGGTTAGAAAACATACCCTCATTTGCGGGTGATGGTTGTTGAATCCCAATATTATAACTTTGCTCCGATGAGTCAAGAAAAATTTTATCCCAAATTTTCAGTTCTAGTTAACCACACTCCACTATATACCCAAGACTTTCAATATATTGCCTTCGTTAGGGAACATACACAATTCACGCATTTCAAGAACTTCTACTGATGACTCTCCTCAATTTTTCCATAATAGGGGTGACCTCGACTACGGTCATCATACTCGAACATACTTCATAACCTCCTAAGTATGATCTCCGCTATCCGTCCAATGGCCCTCATCTGCCATACATACGTAATGAAAGATTCCCCAATAAATGTTGTCGAATTTTATAGTTCAACCCATCAGTGAACATTAGGACTCTCCTCTCCTCAGTAGGTACTTCAGCTGGTACCAAATTAGTTAATCTCGTAAACTCTTCCTCATATTCTGCCACAGTTTTCTCTTCCTGTTTCAAATCAAGTAGCTTCCGCCTCATCTCTGTCTGGATGGCGAAAGGAAAATACTTCCCATTAAACCGTATCCAAAAGTCTTGGATAGTCATTGTGTCCCTCTCCTCCATAGTGGTTGTAGCTTCCCACCATTACAAAGCTGCCCCTACTAGCTTGAATGTGGCTAGTATTTGACGTTGAACCTCAGGGCATTCAATCATTCTCAAGTGTCGTTGGATATCTTTCTTCCATTGGCTAGCAGTCACAACATCTGATCCTCCCTTAAACTCAAGTGGGCGTGCTTTCTGAAAGGCATCCCTCGCTCGTACCCATGCAGTAGGAAACACTTGCCCTTGCGCGGGTGGAAAAATCGGTGCCGGTGCTGGAGCCTGCTGAACAGTAGCTAAAGCCGCATTAACTGCCTGAGCGAAAATTGCAGCAACTCCGGCCGCAGTCATCGTACCTTTGTAGGCGTAAATAGAAAAGCAATAATCCTACTCATAGGGCTCTACATCAAAGAACGCTAAGATGAAAACACAGTAAGCCGTTTAGATCCTAAAGGACACTAGAACCCGATGCTCTGATACCACCTGTAACACCCCGCCTAATTAAATACCGGGTGGCCAGTACCATACCAAATTAAAACAGAATATACAGGTGGCTCATTCTTAGCATCACTGTCGAAAACATTTACAACTCACCCAATACCCAAATAAGCTGGTGTTAAAAACTTTCCAAATTTCAATTTCAACAAAACCATTTTTAGTTTAAGAATAACACTACACATTTTATACTACAACACTGATAACACAATAAATAACTCAAAAGAATTTAAATGCAATTGGAATAAACATTCCCAAATAATATAAATCCTTTACAATAATCCCAACAATGTTAAAGGTATTAAAAAGTCCCGAATACAATAGTATTTGACCTCGATAGAAAAGATAACTGAAATCCTTTGGGCGACATGCCCTAACTAAGAATACCGTGAATCAAATGAAGATAGGCATATAAGCAAAACTCCATGAATCCATAGCCTGTCATAATCCGTTAAGGTTGGCGTCCCTGTTGCTGGACACCTGATATAGAGATACAATAGAAGAGAAAATATGGAAGGAAACGGGTCAGAGCCCGAATGTGTAGATGATTTTTAAAACAGCAAGTATTTAACAAGTGCAATAAAGCATTTATTATGTACATGTTAGATCCAACTCTCATTTGTTATTCTCACCTCTCAACTAGAGTGCACACTTAACGTTTCCTATTAACCTCCTAGTTAATGGTCCCTCTTTTCTAGTCTCCATATTATAATTCCATTCCCATATCATAATCCCCGTATGTCCCATACCATACGTCACATTATTATTCATTTACATTTCTCCTTTATATGATTTGTTTCTCATTAACATGAATCATTACTCATTAATATGAATTGTTTCTCATTAACATGAGTCATTACTCATTAATATGAATCTTTTCTCATTAACATGAGTTAAGCTTTTCAATTCTATAAGCATAAACATTCATTAACTTAATTCGATTATCTTTCTCTATTCACCGTTATCTACAATTATCACCGTAGATAGATTTAACCACAATATATCCACTTAATCATTTAATCCATTATATATATATTCATATATAATACGGCAGCCCGAGTCATAGCTGTGGTGCAATGTATTACTCTGCTATCATGTCCCATCATCGCTGGTCGCCGAATAGAGGACTAAAGGTTCGGTAAGATTCCACGAACCACAAACAACAACAAACAAATTGGAGGCGAACATAGTTCTCATATCCATGGGTCACGTACATACCTACGTACCCACAGTCCGCGGACTTATCAACTCCCCGATAAGTCATTCATAGACCTATGTTCTCGAGCGACAAATCAAAGATCCCATGGATTCATCAGGTTATGACTGCCCTCACGCGTAAACCTCCCACCGATAGCAAGTGAGCTAGGTATGTCATACACATAAATCATCAATCAATCAAATAGGTATTATCATACCTATAATATAATATCAATAAGGTAATTATCACCACCCTATGATATTTCCCATACGTAGCATTATATCTCTTTTAAATTCCACGTATTAAAATATTATATCTTTACTTCATAATTTAATTATCCTCGCATCCTATAACATCTCTCCACTCCCGACGTCGTTAAGGTTCATGTGCGGAGCGTCTCGCAAAGAGAAATCCAAACAAGGAACCCCTCCAATACACTACTACTTAACTTTGTCGATCGAGGAGGTCCAACAACTTCAACTATGCGATCGGGATAACCTCATACCTCTTTCAACCAAATGTGTTCTAAACTCCATCTCTATCCAGGAGTCATACCACTACGCTCTTGTACTACACTCAGTCCTTGCGTAATCAATAATGAGTTTAAACTCAGTCCTTGATGTTCAAATTGTAACCCTAAGGCTACCCTCACTCAATAAACATGATTCAAATAGGTTTTTCCTCAACATATATTCAGTAAGAATTCACTAATATCCTACTGGTCCATAACATTATTTCTCCCGAACTACTACGAGTTTAGTTCTCCTTTCAATTAAGGTTAAAATCGATAGTTTCAAATCTCTTATAAACACATCTTCTTTCACTTAGGATTAAACCCTCTTGTAAACTTAAGGATACCCAGGTGCTATATTAAATCACCCCTACTGGTCCTATCTTAAATCCTCATACATCCCCATTTGGAATTTAACAAATGAATCTAGCAACCAAAATTCCATTCAATATAATTTTCATCATTTTAATCACTTGAATCCAAATCAAATTAATTCAAATCTTATCAAGGGTTTACTGATATTTTCTAAGTCTCATAATATCCAAATAATAATCACCCAATATCCACAAAAGGTTTGGGATAAGAATCAACATTTAAAAAGAAATAACTTTACATATTCTGGGGAGGTCGATCGACCGAAGGCAGGGGTCGATCGATCGATCCCTCAGGTCCAAACCTGGTTTTCTGCATTTTCTGCAACTACAGGTTTCACCATTTTTACTCATTCAAACCTTCATATTACCTCCAAAATGAGTTATAATTATTTCTACATGATATATCAACATATATGAACGATTTCCAATACTCTAAACATCCTAGAATCATCAAGGGATTGGATTGAAAGCATGTTTCTCTCCTTATTTCCAGAAAATCATCAACATATTAACTTCAAGAACACTACAATGGTTTTTCAGATTTTTCTTCAACATATTCATGATCATTTCGCGGATTAATATCATCCTACAATATAAGTTTACTTCCTATATTATTTCAGTTTCTATAAATCCATATAACAACTCCATTATGTCTTCCAAACAAGAAAATCATCTATTTTCATAATTATTCTAACATGGACAATATACGAACTTAAGTTGCAATTATCAAACACTTGCCTTTACTGAAGGTCTGATCCTTTGGTGTAGTATGCCTCAGTTGGTTGTCCCTTATCCGGTCAAACTCCGGTGGTGGTTGGTGGTGGTGAACCTTGGTTCTCGTTCTTCTCCTTCCCAAGTAGGTTTTTCCCTTCCCAAGCACTCTTTCACTCTCTCTAGGAAGATGACTTCTCTATTTTGTGCAGAGGAGATGGATAACCCACATACACTTAATCTACTAATATTTATAATAGGACAAACCCGAAATCACTATTCATCCCTCCTAGAAAAATGACCAAAATGCCCTTTCGGGTTGTCTATTCATTTCCAAATGACCCGTGACTCAAAATTAACATCCAAATAGACTTTTCTGACTACTTCGAACCTTCTGGATGCAACGACGCAGTCCAAATGACTATAAGGTCGATAGAAAATAAATTTCCTTTTTAATTTAATAAACTAGTCCCGACACGTCCCATACCGCGTCTGACTAAAAATATAAATTACCGAATTTATATTATGCAGTCATATCAATGACATCACATTCATATATTATCTAAACATCTTTAAGTAATATACAGAATCATCCATTTTAATATCCACATTCCGGATAAAACCCGAATGAATTAATTAATCATAAAATCCAATTAATCCATTAATTTAAAATATAACCCATTTTAAAAGTCATTTAAAATTACGGGGTATTACATAGGTATAGAGATCGGGAGATTTACTTTACTTGCTAATATGTTAGTATTATAGATGACTGAGTACGATGTGATTGTTGGTATGGATTGTCTAGTTGCATACCTAGCCATGATTGATTGTTTTAGTAGGAGTATCATTTTTGCCATACCTGGGCAGGAGATGATCTTAGTGGCGATGCCTCATCCTGAGGGAGGATCGTCCACTCACTTATACTATATAGAGGAGGAGACCTCTAAGGAAGTGGTATTACCACTCGATTCGATTCCATTTGTTAGGGAGTTTGCTGATGTATTTTAGTATATATCTGGACTACCTCCTAGTAGAGAGATAGATTTTATTATCGATTTGACACCGAGCACTCGGCCAATTGCCTACGCACCTTACCATATGGCTCCAGCAGAGATGAGAGAGCTAAGGGATCAGATAGAGAAGTTGTTGGGTCAGGGGTTTATCTGAAGGAGTACTTCGCCGTGGGGTGCCCCTGTACTGTTCGTTAAGAAGAGGAATGGATCGTTGAGGTTATGTGTATATTATCGGGAGTTGAATAAAGTCACGATACGGAATAAATATCCGTTTCCCCGAATCGATGACTTATTAGACCAGTTGAGAGGAGGTTCCTTCTTCTCAAAGATTGACTTGCGATCGGGATACCATTAGTTGCATATTAAGGAACGGGATGTCTCGAAGACTGCTTTCTTGACGAGATATGGTTCCTACGTGTTTTGGGTTATGCATTTTGGCCTAACCAACGCTCCAGCCATGTTTATGGACTTGATGAATCGGGTGTTCAGAGAGTTCCTAGACCAGTTCGACATCATTTTTATTGATGACATTCTGGTTTACTCCCAGACAGAAGAGGGGCATCACTTGAAACAGGTTTTGCAGACGCTGCATCAGAATGAACTTTATGCCAAGTATGAGAAGTGCGGGTTTTGGCTGAAGGAGGTTAAGTTTTTGGGGCATATCATTTCAGACCGGGGGATATCTGTTGATTCGGGGAAGGTATTCGCAGTGAGGGAGTGGGTACATCCCACGACACCGACTGAGATCTGTAGTTTCTTGGGCCTAGCAAGATACTACAGGAGGTTTATTCGGGGTTTCTCAAAGATAGCGATTCCTTTGACACATCTGACTCGCAAAGGTATTCCATTCATCTGGAGTGATGCCTGTCAGTTGGAATTCGATGATCTGAGGGACAAGTTGACCTCAGGCTTGTGTTAGCATTGCCGAGACCGGGAGTTAAGTATCTAGTCTACACCAATACGTCCTTATAAGGACTTGGAGGTGTACTGCAACAGGAGAGTCAGGATATAGCTTATGCTTCCCGTAAGCTTAAACCTCACGAGAAGAATTACCCCACCCACGACTTAGAGCTAGCGACAGTCGTATTTGCTCTCCGGATTTGGAGACACTACCTCCTGGGGGAGAAATTTCATTTTTTCACGGACCATAAGTCTCTACAATACCTCTTCACGTAGAAGGAACTGAATATGCGTCAATGTCGGTGGCTTGAGTTTGTGAAGGATTATCAGTTTGATATCCAATATCACCCAGGGAAGGCTAATGTGGTAGCAGACGCGTTGAGCCTTAGGCTAGTAGATGAGGTGGCCGAGGTATGGAAAGCTAAGTGGAAGGAGTTGGGACACAAGGATGCAGTGGCCCGATCATTCATGCCTGTGATGACTGTTACACCTCAGATTGTTACGAGGGTGATAAAGGCCCAGGAAAAAGACTCATTCTGTCAGGAGTAGATAGTTCAATTACTAAGAGAGGGAGACGAGTCCTATACCGTTAGTTCAGACGGGGGATTATGCTTCAATGGGAGACTGGTCGTTTCGGAAGGGAAAGACTTGCGATACGAGGTAATGACAGAGTCGCACGGCTCGCGGTTTGCGGTACGCCCTGGTGGGGATAAGATGTACCAAGACATAAGAAGACAGTATTGGTGGAGCGGGATGAAGAGAGATATTATCGTGTTCGTGTCTAAATGCGCCACTTGTCAGCTAGTAAAGGTGGACCATCAGAGACCGACAGGACTTCTACAGCGGTTTGAGGTTCCGATGTGGAAATGGGAGAGCATATCCATGGACTTTATCACGGGATTACCTACGTCACAGAGGGGTCACGACTCCATATGGGTAACTAGGGATAGGTTGACCAAAGTTGCTCATTTTCTGCCCGTGAGAACATACTACACTATGGGACAATATTCCCAGATTTTCATTGCGGAGATAGTGAGACATCACAGGCTGTCTCTAAATATAGTGTATGATCGAGACAAGATATTTGTTTCACGGTTTTGGGAGAGTTTCCAGGAGGCCATGGGTACAGAGTTATGGCTGAGTACGACGTATCACATGCAGATTGGTGAGCAAACAGAGCGGACAAATCAGATGTTGGAGGACATGTTGCGTATGTGCATCCAAGACTTTGGAGGTGGTTGGGAGAAGTACTTTCCACTGGTGGAGTTTGCTTATAATAACTCCTACCAGTTCACCATTGTCATGGATCCATTCGAGGCATTGTATGGTAGACCTTGTCGTTCCTTAGCATGTTGGTTAGAGGTGGGGGATAACAAACTCCTTGGGCCGAAAGTAATTCATGATACTTCGGCAAGGATAGAGATGATATGGAGTTGTATTCGAGTAGCTTAAGACTGGAAATAGAGTTATGCCGATGCCAAGAGGTTCTTCAGAGAGTTCAAGGTGGGGGACCAGGTGCTACTAAGAGTATCTCCTATGAAGGGGATTATGTGTTTTGGGAAGAAGGGGAAACTGGCACCAAGATATGTGGGGCCATTTCCCTATCATCGAGCGGATTGGGTCAGTTGCGTATAGACTTGGGTTACCGGAGCACTTGGATAGGATTCATGATGTGTTCCATATTTCCTCGCTAAGGAAATATCTTAGGGACGATTTGGCCCATACTCACATTGCTTTAGAGGACATTGATCTTCAACCTGATATTTCCTACGAGGAGGGGCCGATTTCTATTTTCGAATACAGCGAGAGGAAACTGAGGTCGAAGATAGTACCCTTAGTACGCGTGCAGTGGCGGCATCATAATGCCGAGGAGTCCACATGGGAGCGCGACCATGAGATGCGCGAACGTTATCCAGAGCTATTTTTATCAGGTATTCTTTAGTTCCAAATTTTGGGATGAAATTCTGTTATTAGGGGGAAGTATGTAATACCCCGTAATTTTATTGATTTTTATTTAAGGGATTAATTGAATTAAATGAGAATTAATTGGGAATTAATCTGGATGTAAATACTAGTGTGACATGTGTTGGTATTTGAGTATGATGTTAAAATTGAATATTTCTGAGTATATATGGTAATATATGTGTATTGAAAATATTAAAATTTATCACGAGGCTAGAATACAACAAATTGGGAAATTGAGTTGGGATGCGCGTGTCAGTCGCGTCAGGAATGAATTTAAGTAGATTAAAAATTAATTTATATTTTCATCAACCGAATGATCATTCTGAGTGCGCCAACGTGTCCAGAAGAGTCGAAATAGTCAGAAAACACTACCCGGGAGTTTAGTTTGGGTTCCGGGGCATTTTTAGGCCAAACCGGCAACCCAGAAGGGTATTTTGGTAATTTCAAAAATTATAAAATTAAAACCCACGAATTTTAGAGTTTATTTATATATTTTTAAAGAGGCCACTAAGGCCATTACTAGCAAAAGTCAAGAGAGTGGGCTACGGGAGTTTTGAGAGAAAATAGAGAGAAGTTAAAAGAGGTTCCAAGCCAAACCATCTCCCATCATTAAAAATTTGAAAGGATTTATGATTGAAAAGAATAGAGAGAGCCAACCTCGATCATCAACAATGAACCAGAACAACGGATTTAAGGCAAGTGATTTGATGTCATTAATTGCAATGAATATTTCCTCCATGTTTAGTGTAGAAACCTTATATGCTTTGAAAGTTTTGTGGAAAACCTAATGGGATTGTTGTAGAAACTCACAATTTTGGTTACGAATTGCATGTAGAATGATTATGGCCGAAATTGGTACAAAAAAAAAACTTAACTTTGATGATTTAAAAATGGATTAATGATGAGTATTTAGGTAGAATAAAATTCTGGGTTCATGTTCATAGGGTTTGGGGCAAAATTTGGGGATTTATGATAATTTTATGTTGATTAGGAGGATTTGACCCCCAATAATATGTTAAGAAGGAACCTAGGAGGACTTAGAGTAGTTTAAAAACATTAAAACGTTATTAGGATGATCTTAGGATGGATTTAGAGATGAGAAAAGTGAAGAAAAATGAAATTTGGAAATTCTGGGTGTTTTCTACCATCTCGTTAGAAGACCTGCCCAGGTCGTTCGTATGAGACTTCTAACAAGATGACAATATCCCTTTTAATGATTTCATTCGAAGCCCTTCGTTCGAACGACACTCGTTCGAATGAGATTTCTAACGAGTTGACAGAATGGCCTTTTTAGGCCTGATTTTATTTCGAACTTCCAGTAGACTTATTTAATTGAGTGTTAACCTTCCCTTATTGACTAGTGGGTATAGTTGTGAGATTGGAGTACATTGAAGATTAAAACTTTGAATTTTGTACTAAATCGGATGACATCTATGGGTTAGGAAATAATTACTTGAATCTGTGACGTGAGAAGAGTTGATTATCTATGAAGTGTATTATTCAGGGACTTGTAAGTGTACTACATTAATGACAGTATAGGAATGTAAAATATACCTCTATTAAAATGATAAGATATCTAAGATGTGTGAATGCTTAGTATATGTGGTTATCTGTGTATAACATACCTACCATACTTGTTATCACGGGAGGTCAGCGTTCGATCAGGGCCATCTAATCTTTGTGTGCTTACGGGAGGATTTAGATTGGTACCTCGAGGACATAGGTCAGAGAATGACTTATTGAGGAGTTAATAAGTCTGTTGATCATGGGAGCGTAGGTATGGGATGTGAACTATGTTCGCCTCCATTATGTGTGTGTGTTACTTGTCGAAATGGTTCCTGAGAGATTCAGTATACGTGATCCTTATGTACGTGTTGTACCGGGATTTGATAGCAGAATATGTGAGCACCGAAGCTTAGCCTAGGGGTGCCATTATTGAATATTTGTGATGAGATTAATATACTGATAGTTGAAATGAATCGTTTCTTAAAGTCGAAGTGTGAATAATTGTAACATTTTTTAGTAGAGTTAAAGATGGAGAAATTCTTATAAATTATTATAAATAATTCTGAGTAAAAACAGTAAGACTCCCAGTTTATATTAAGATGTTGGGAAGCGAACTTAGAATTGTAAAGTAATGTCAGTTTACGTATTGGACTAGTTTGATAGTAGAATAACCAGAACGGGTACGATAGGTGTGCACATTTAGCTGAGAGGTGAGGAACTCATGTGAGTGCACGCACTATCATGTATTTTATATTCATTGTTTAATGATATTAAACACTTGCTATATTTTAAACTGTTTTCACAATCGGGCTCCGACCCGTTTTCTTTCAAATCTATTTTCTTGTAAAAACCTTTTCGGTGCCCATCCACAAGGACACCAAGCGTAGGAGTTCCATTCCAATGACGTGTTGTGGCTGTTGTGGACGTTACAGGACCTTGATAGTAGAAGCCTCCACTTTTCATCTTGATCCCATTTCAGACTCACTTATTTGTAGGGCATGTAGCCCCTCTTTCTTAGAGACAACTTTATTATTCAGTTTTATTTCAGTATTGGATTTAATTAATTAGTGATTCATAATTTGTATTTGGTTGTATTCAGTATTCGTATTATTGAGAGGAGTATTCCTCTAGTCTTATTTTATTTCCATGGCTATTCACTTGTGAGTATGTTGTGGTTGTGGTATTAGTATTCCATGATTTAAATTTGTTGTATGTTAATCAGATTTAACTAAAATTGACACTCACTTTTAAAATATTAGGAGGCTAAAAATTTTTAAAACGTTTTCGACAGTGATGCTATGAACTGAACCAACTTGACATTTTTTATTAATTTGAATAAAGGAGTAGCTACCCGGTATTTAATTAGTCGGGGTTTCATTTTTCACTGATCTAAACAAATATTGTCCTAAAGACAACTTTCTTTTAGCTTATATAGATCAGATACTGGATGCCATGGTTGGGCATTAGCTGATGAGCTTTATAGACGCTTACTCAGGGAATAACCAGATCTTCATGGATAAGGCGATGCTGATAAGATTTCGTTTATCACAGATAAAGGAATCTACTGCTACAAGGTCATGTAATTTGGTCTTAAAAATTTAAGGGCAACTGTCACACCCCGCTAAATTCTGGCATTGGCCGCCACCAAAACTATGTTGGGTGTGAGTGAATAAAATACCATTCTTAACATGAGACATATATGAGACATAAATAAATCAATCCACAAGATAAATAATTGAATCAATACCAATTGATAATAACAACTGAACGGTAAAAGATCCATCACATGCTAAAACTTCGAATACATCCAATCTCCAAAATGATTTAAAGAAAACTTAGTAATAATCAACTGTGAATAGTTGAATCGAAATCCTCTAACAACTTTGGAATCGAATGGCCCAATAAAACCTAAATGAAGTCTCGTAATAAATACGACTGAAAGAAAGTCTAACTAATTAAAGCGATAAAAAGAATAGACTCTAGTTGAAGCTCCAAATGATATCGCATAAATCCTATGCAACTACTCCAGCACTAATACCAGAAAAGGTTAGTCAATGCATGAGGTCAGATCCCCGAGCATGAATACACACCACTCCCATCAAATAGGGATCGTGAACCCAGACAGTAGAATTATACGCAATAAATATCACAATAGAATTTTTTAATTACAAATATAATCAAACGCTGGCAAGATAAATTACTAACCACCCCCAAAGATTCTGATAAAGACACACCAATATCATTTTAATTATCCCACAGCCCCAAGACGTTAATTTAATTAAATTAACCCAAATTATCATTTTATCAATTTATTTCACTTAACAATTGCGGTTCTCCCACCTCGGGTGATTTCTCCACTAAAATACACATCCCTTCGCCAAAATGCCAGTTGGTCTGACATAAAATGTCGTCCCTCGCTGATTATATCGCCAATATATTTTAATACCCGTTTTATTATCTTAGGTATTAAATTCTCAATTTCTTAATTAACCACTTACCCCACCCTTTTAATCAATGTGAGATCCTCAAAATACCCCCTAGTCCCATACCTAAGGGTTCCCAAAGTACATATAAGCCCTATCCTACATATAGGATGAATTTCCAAGATTTACTCATCCTAGTCTCATGCCTAGGCTAGCGTGACGACGATAAAACATAACAATCATCCCACCCCCCGATATGATAAAATTGTAATAATCTACCCTCACTAGTCCCATACCTAGAAGGCGTAAATCATTAAAAGGCCTACACACTTGTCCCATACCTAGAAGGCATCCTAAAATATAGGGAGAGAAAAAATATCCTAACAACCCGTCGTCACAATGGAAATTTAATAATACCAACAAGTCACGCAAATATGCATAAATAAGTCAACGTATAAAACTACGCATAATAGTCCAATATAATTATCACATAGTCATAAACACCCAATTAATGCCATTTAATTCTCTTAAATTAAATATACCGAGCTTTCACCATAAATACATCATATTTACAATCTCATTATCTCTACACAATGTAAATGAGTTATACGTCCCCAGATTCATTTAATTCAAAACCAAGGTTTTTCTACATGTAACCTACACCAATAAAATCCAAAATCCACTCATCAATCCTACGTACCCAAGGGTTATGAATATTATTTAGATTAAAAGATTTAATAAAAGCAGTCCCATAATTAGTGTCCACTTTTCCTAATTAAGTCACTACTTTCTTTTAATAAAAACATGATTAAAGGTTTGGGTAATACTTTAAATGCATAATACCAAATGAAAGGAATAGTGTATTCATGCCTGAGTGAAGATCGATTTGAAAATCTGGTTAGAATTCTTGGATTCCTCTCGAAAAATTAGCAAAGAGTTGTTCTTGGACAAACTTGATTAAACCCCAATTAAGCCTTCAAAACTTATGACAAAAACTTGATTATATTGGAGGTTGATGATTATGGAGGAGAGGAAAACCTTTTGGAAGAGCTCACTCGCGAAAAACTTGGGAAAAATTGATTATGATAAGTCCCCCCACGAATTAGAATGGTTAAATACGAATTAAGAATCCTAAACCAACTTAAACTCTACAAATAAAATCACCGAACCGCCTCAAATCTGGGCATAGTCGATCGATCGACTCCATAGGTCGATCGATCGATCGATCAGGTACGCCACCTCTGCCATAGTCCCTAGTTTAATTATATTTAACTAAGAAAACATTTCAAATTAGTGACGGCCTAAATCCTTGACAAGCGCCTTTTATTTTATTTTAAAAATCCCATTATGACTCCCATTTTAATTTCGATTGAAGTTTTATTCTTCTAATATTAAAACCAACATATTTAACTAGTAAAAATTATTAAATCCAAAAAATTATTTTTCTCAAATGTTCCAATTAATTAATAAAAACACCGGGTGTTACAGTAACCTATTAGAGGTTGGTTAAGAAGATGTTCGAAGATCAAATTAGGAAGACTATGGAGGGTTATGTCAATGCTATCCTGACTAAGAGCCTCAGGGAAGAGGATCGTGTGGCTGACCTTGAAAGAACATTTAATAACATGGACCTTTACAGGATGAAGTTTAAATCTTTGAAGTATGTGTTCAGCATCGGTGCAGGCAAGTTCCTCAACTTCATTATTAGCCAAAGGGGGATTAAATCCAATCCAGCAAAGATCAAAGCACTGATTCACATGCAGACACCCAAAACCATAAAAGATATGCATAGGCTGACAGGAAGAGTGGCAACTCTCAGTCGTTTCGTCTTTTGAGCTATAGATAAGTGTTTTCCCTTCTTTAAGATCTTGAAATTTTTTTTTTCTGGGATGAAGAGTGTGAAAAATATTTTTAAGAACTTAAGGCCTATTTGGGGGCCCCAATGCTCTTATCTCAACCCATTCGAGGAGAGAAGTTATTGATCTACCTAGCCGTGTCAGAATTATCCATAAGTGCAGCTATTGTCTGAGATGATGAGGGGGTTCAAAATCCCGTATACTTCAATAGTAAGGCTCTTCAAGGGGTCGAGCTCAAATATCCAAGAATGGAAAAGATGGTGTATGCTCTGATCCATGCCTCCAAAAAAATGAAGACGAACTTCCAATCTCATACTATAGTGGTTCTCACTTGGACTCTTTTAGGCAAGTCATCCATAAACCTGAGAAATCAGGTAGGTTGATGGCTTGGACAATTGAGTTAGGATAATTTGACATCATTTGTCAGCCAAGGAACACGATCAAAGGGTAGGCATTGAGCATTTTTTTAGCAGAATTTACTTAGGTTGAGGCTAATGTTAGAGATGATGAAACTACACTGTTGCATGAAAAGGTGATGACAAGTTTGTTGTTGGCCGATGATGTGAGATTTGGTGATGCAGAAAAGTATTTTTGGTTCAAAAATGGAGAACTAGATGAGGATCCTTTAAGAGATGAAAGCCTAATTTAGAGCTTGTTTGTAGATGGCTCCTCTTGCGAAGGTGATAGCAGTGCATGGATGATATTATCGGCTCCAGACGAAACTAATAATGAGTATGCTTTAAGATTTAATTTTAAAGCATCAAACAATGATTCTAAATATGATTCCTTATTGGACGGCCTTTTCCTGGCCAACGTATTAAATGTCGGTCATATAACTGTGCATAGTGACTCGCAACTAGAGGTGAACCAATTCTTGGGAATCTACTCAAGTGTAGAAAAAGGTAATGGTTAACTTCAAGGAGATAAAGGTGAAAAGAATCCCTCTGCTTGAAAATAGCCGAGTTAATGCATTAACGAGATTAGCCTCAACCATAAGAATGGAGATCATGCAGACCATTCCCGTGGTGATCCTATATAGACATCGAATTAAGGAAGACGATAGTGTGGTATATTTTTTCTTAAACTTGAACTTAGGAGATTCATTGATGGATGATTCGATCAGATATATTTGAGATGGGGAACTCCCGAATACTAGAGCCGAGATAAAGAAACTCCGATATTGGGCAATAAAGTTTATTATTATAGTAGGTGTGCTCTATAAAAAGGGTTTCTTACTGCCCCTTTTGAGATGTGTCCTTCCTACAGAGGATGACTATGTACTACATGAAATTCGTGATGGGTCATGCACAAGTCATTTCGGAGGATGATCTCTTACAAAAATAGTTGTGACTCAAGGATAGTAATGGTTGATCCTGGCGAAGGATGCGACCGAGCATGTGAAAAAATGTGATGAGTGTCAGCAGTTCTCTAGCACCCCTCACCAATAACTTTCGTCCATTATAGCATTGTATCTATTCACAGTATGTTGAATTGACCTTCTTCTCCACTTCCTAAGGTAGTTTGTGGTTACCACACCCTTACTATGGCCATCAATTTTTTTTCTAAATGGGTAGAGGTCGGGTCTATGATTTCCATTAGCGATGATAAAACCTTTAAGTTCATTTGCAAAAATATCATCTACAGATATGACCTGCCCCATATGCTCATATCAGACAATGGCAAGCAATTTTAAAACAAATCATTGGAAGCCTACAACGAAAAGGTTGGCATCAAGCAATTATTCTCATCTCCAAGCCGACCTCAATCCAATGGCAAACTGAGGTCATAAATTGGACGATACTAGATGGGATAAAGAAGAAACTAGAATATGCCAAGGGTTTATGAACTGAAGAGTTGCATGTGGTCCTATAGGACTATACGATGATCGATATGATCTCGACGGGTAAAACGCCATTCATATTATCCAATGGATCTGAAGTGGTATTCCTAGAGAACTTGGGCTCCCTAGCCAAAGGGTATAACATTACGATCCATAGGCAAATGAGGATGGGAAAAGGCTTAATCTTGATTTGATTAAGGAAAAAAGAGAGGACGCTAAAATATGAAAATTCTCTTACCAGTAGAGAGCCTCCCAGTTCTACAATAAGAGGGTAAAAGTGAGGCCGATAGTCGTGGGAGACTTGGTTTTGAAAAAAATTGGCAGAAGCCGAACAAACTACACCAAAATTGGCATAGTCCATATCGGATTATGGAAGAAGTCATCCCAGAGACCTACAGGTTGGAGAATTTAGAGGGAGGACCCTTCTCTAATCCCTGGAATGTCGACCATCTAAAGAGATACTATCAATGATATCATGTGTTGTTCCTTATCATTTTGTACGATGATTTAATGTTTGTATGACGATAATTCGTAGTAAGAAAGTTTAAGTTCAAGTATTAATGAAAATATACAAGTGTTATCTCATATCTTCTTATTGTATCTAATTCATTGCATGATTTGGTTAAGATACATCTCAGTAATACGAGAGTGTATACAAAGTCTCATCGCCTTATACACTCTCGATAACATCGAGAAAGGGAAACTGTGTAACACATCACTTATGTGGTGAAAAACACTCAAACATCACTTATGTGGTAAAAAACACTCAAACATCACTATGTGGTGAACCTAAAAGTCAAAACTCTCTCGACGAGACGAGAATGTATGAAGAGGCAAGACTCGTCCATACACTCTCAAAAACGATGAGAGGGGGCTTGTATCCTAACATCAGTAATTGGTGACCACATTAGAAAATCATTTTGTTATGGTTACGTAAATATCACTATGTGGTTAACCAGAAAGTCACAACTCTCTTGGAGATATGAGGGGGTGTGAAGAGATAAGTTTCATCCTCACACACTTAGCAACGACGAGAGATGACTTCATTTCATTTAATTTCATTAATATTTTGGGTGAATTCTATGGTTAAGTCATCATTGAATCAATATAAATGTAGTTACAAGTTTATGGATGACTTAATGATGCAGAGTAATATTAATAAGACGATACAAGACTTATAGAAGAAATTGCAACAAATTGGCATTCATTTAACCATCGGCAAATATCAATGTTAAAGATATGATAAAAAAATGTCAGAGAAACATAAAAAATGGATAAGTGCATTAAAAAAGGGTATGGGCCACAGATGGCCACCCCCATGCTATCAGTTCGACATCATATTGGATGACACTGGCAACCTCAAATTCTTCACCAAGATCAGTCGCTTTCTCGATTTGAGCATCATCAATGGCCCTTCAATCTTTGACTCCATCATTCACCGTCTGCACGGAGGTCTCGGCTGCAGCTACAACTTTAATATCGACAAATGCGGTGGCAATTAGGGGGTCAACTAGATCAAGAGCTTCAAAGTACTTCTATAGATGGACCACAACATCAAGTTATTTGAGGACGGACTAACGACAGGACATCCTTGCACCCCTTTCTAGATACTGGCAGCCATAGGGCTGCCAACACGTCGTGTTGGCTCGTGTACGGGTCGGGTTAACAGGTGAAAACACCCTTAACCCATACGCGACCCATTAAGACTAACGAGTCTATTGATAATACCCAAACACGATTCGTTAATACTAACGAGTACACTACCAAAACCGTTAATATTAACGAATCAATTTGGGTCTAAACGGGTAACGTGTTAGGTGACCCTATAGTACCCTTTAGTTTTCAATAGTTTAAAAATAATGGGTTTTAGTGGATATTCTTATTGGGATTAGGTTGGGTGACCCTATAGTACCCGTTAGTCTTAATGGGTTTAGAAATAATTGGTTTTAATAGTTATTCTTATTGGGTATGGGATGGGTGACCCAATAGTACTCGTTAGTGTTAACAAGTAGAAATGGGTAGAAACGGGAACAACTAAATTTATAAACCCAAACCGTTAATGTTAACGGGTCTACCGTGATAACTCGTTAATGACCCAAACCCAATAAAGGTAAACCCATTAACATATAATTTCGGGTCAGGTTGTCGTGTTAATGGGTTATCGTGTTTTTAAACAGGTCTAGGCAGCTAGATCATGCTCTTTCTTCAACGCATCAAGAGTATCCGAGTCATCTTTCATAAAGGCATCTAAGGCCTTCTTATAGTTGGAGTCTTTGGATTTCAGCTTGTCCTTAAGGTCCTTATTAGCCTGATTGGCCTTCTCGGCCTGCTATATCTGACACACCCATTCACTGACCTTCACAAAGGTTAGTAAAGACTGTAAGGAATAAAAGAAAATAATTTAGTATGATATAACACTTGAATAGATAGATCATCAAATAAATGAGGAAATCAGACAGCTATAAAGCAGCCTTATAAAGGATAAAGTTGCAGAGAAAAGAGTCATCCATAGCCTCCAGAAAATACATGTTGGTCTCAGGCATTATGGACATCATGGAAACCTTGACCCTTTTTGGGTCACCGATTAGAGAGTCGTTGATGATGGTTAGATGGGACAAATGAGTCAATAGAGCCACATCAGAAGAAACCAGGATGACTAAAATGACTTTTCTTTAGTTAGGTTGGTGTTCCCCTTAGACTTCTTCTTTGTAGGACAGGGAATGGACCCATCACTCCTTTCTTTTATAACATCTCTCGACCTAGCCGGGGCCACATATGGTAGATTTCTTTGCTGCGATCATTGATGAGGACTTTTTACCCATTTTATTTAAGGCATAAAGAAGGCTAGGGGCAGACATAATCCATATTTCTTTTGATATGTTTTTTGGATGACCTACAGTAAATAGAAGAGATTAAGATAAGAAAATTTTTGCTTACAGAGGTCCTACAAAAGGGTCAACCATCAGACCCGCCTTTCTCAGATACTTAGGAGTCATCAGTCTTTCGAACAACACAACCCCATCATCATCCCCCTTAGATCGAAGCTTATCAATTTTGTCCATATAGTCTATACCAAGGCCAGACTTAAGCATAGCCGATATGGGAGCCTTTTCCTATCTCGTGGGTGGTGTAGAGGCGCTAATGGGGGTGTCAGCATCAAACTCCCAGGCACTCGAGATGAAGAAATATAAGGGGTTTCCAACGATGATTAGAAGTTTCTTTAATATGAATAACCTTTTTGGTAGTGTTTCTAGCTACGAGATGATAGTAGCTAGGTTATTCCTTAGAGCATGAGACATTATAGCATCCTTTGAATATGAAATCGAGAAGATGAGTCTTATGACTCAAACACCAGAACTGATTGAAGCCTATAAAGATCCTCCAAGAGTTGGGAGACAACTAAGTTGGGGCTAACCCCAGACTTGAAAGAATGGATCGTATGTTAGGATGAAGGGGAGTCTGAAGCTGACCTTGAACATTTGTTCATAGTCATCGACTTCACCATCAAGACCATCATAGGACCTCTCATCTCTCATGGACACTCTCATATGAACGTCAATTTTATACCATAAATCTCCATCCATAATAATAGATCAGTATCCTTAACAGTGCTAGAAAATTTATGGGCATAGCTGGTGTAAAGTGGATCCTCATCCGAATCAGAAGAAAAATCCTCAACCTCGGTGGTTGGGGCTCCTTCTTGACACCTCCTAACATTCTTGGCATTAGATATGGCTGTGATCGAAACAACCGTGGGTAGGGGTTGGAATGTAACCTCCACCCTTGGCTCTTCAGAATAAAAAATATCTTGGATAAAATGGTCAGAACGGTTTAAGGACTCGCTAAAATTAGAAGACAAGGCGCGAGTAGAGGTCTCGGCTACCTCAGACTCCTAAAGATGGAAGGAGGTAACCCTCATTACCAATTGGAAAAAATCTTCGCTCCCGAATTAAGTAGAGGCAACGTGATTATGGTCTAAAAAGACGATGCAGATTGAGAATTAGAAGTCAATGTTTCAAACATTGAATCGCTGACTTTAGCAATAAGAGGATGTATCACAGCCAAAGGGACTGGGTGGATGGTAAATGTAGGGTCATCTCCGACCTTATACTTAGCCTTTTCCTTGACTTCACACTTACATATCTCCCTAATTATTATATCCCTAAGGTGTGGGAATTGGTCATCTAACTCGTATAGGGTTCTTAACATTCAAATAGTTTTAACTTTGACCAAAGTTGACTTAAAAATAAAAAGGTAAACTCAATGGTTTTATTACAAGAACACAAAGAACACCAAAAAATGGTTCACCAAAGAAGGTGACCGAAGACTCACCGAGAAACTTAATAGTTGATGCAAAAGGCACCTAACACCAAAAAACTTAGGATGATGAATCACATCCTCCTAAAAGACATAGTAACACCACAAAACCTCCTAAAAATGACCCTATAACCACCGTAGTGGCCGCAAAAAATATGGCAGTTCGCCGAAAAATGAAAATCAACAGAAAAAGGTGCAAAACATACTAGAAATGGAGAAGAAAAATAATGGGAGATTACCTGGACAAGAGTGAACACTTGGCAACAGGAATGAAGCTCTGAAACTTATTTGACATGCTGGTTTGAGGAGAGATAATAAGAACGAAGAAAATACTATTACAGAAACTTGAAGCGCGAAAAGTGTTTATGGAGAATAAAGAGAAAGTCTTGATATTTTGGGGTATTTAAACCCATTCATAATTGTGCGCGATTTCCAATGAGGCCATTATTCGGGAACTAAGACCTAGGCAAGGTTGTAATGCCATTTCTTAGATAGCACTACAAGATACATAATTGATGAAAAGTGTCCAACTAAAGACACCTAAAAGAAGTTTCTATATGGGATATTAAAAAGACACTCAAGCTCAACCAAATAGATACACATGCTCACGGACACCTCAGACACTAAAGGGTATCATCCTCATCAGGGGGTCAGTCAACAATATCCCTCAACCTTCCACTCACCTTGAAAACTAGGGGCTAGGGGTGATTGATATACATAAGTGTGGTATCGTACCTAAAAAATCTTAACCCATCCAATAAGACCTTACTCACTCATTAAACTGGATAGTCATGGGCTGACCCAGCACCAGTCTATCCTCAATAGCCTCGTACTCAGCCTACTTAATCGTCATATAACAGGACACACTCTCATCCCAGGATACTTATGTCATCTCAGCCTCGTACTAAGATGAGGGGGCCAAGACCCATCAACTAACCCAGGGTCATATTCAACAGTCTGATGATGGTATACTTGGAAGACCAACTTGGTATCTCGTCTCGACCATGGGCCATGACAGTCGACCCTTGTTACCTCACAGGGCACATGTGAATTGAGGGTCACCATCCCACATGGGAATACCGTTATGATAAGATCTTCCCCTCTTCTAAGGGAATATTCAGTCATTATATGCTTGACATGTGGCATCATCTCAATGGATCAACTACCTCATGCACAACTTTTGCATGCTTAGGGGCACATTGTGCAACCCCAAGACTATAAAAAGGAGTTCCATCTTCTTCATCAAGGTATATAGAATAGAAATCCTAGCTAAGATCTATCAAAACCACTATAAAGACATAAAGTACTTGAGAGTTGGAATTCTGGGCCATTAGAGCTCCATAGTTGACATATAGCACATCAAATGCCTTGCATAGTGGAGTAGGCCATGGTTGAACCGCTTACATCATTTTCTCTTCCTGTTTACCTCATCTCATTCTCTTATTTTTATACCTGCATTTATATCTCCATTATTATATCATTTTGATCTTAAGAAGCATATATAACTTAAGTGGTGATTTTATATCATCATCATTGATTGATAAAAGTTTTATGTGCAATCCTAGTAGTTTGTCTCAAACTATGGGAAATTATTTAATGGTTTGAGAACTTATCTAACAATTAAGAATATGATTATTAACTGTACATTAAAAATATATTGAACATGATCACCCATGAGATTCAAGTAACCTCACACTATTTGTAAAGGATGCATTGGTTCTTAATCTCGATGGCTATAAGGATTAAAATGCCCTTTGACTATCATGGGAAAGATTCAATTTTATAGAATCTGAATCTCGACAGATTATTTCATCATTGTGTGACTAGGTATGAGATCATAATTTTGAGGAATACGGGTCCAAGAAAGATATTGGATTGTAATACTCCCTTGATAAACTTATAAAATTTGATTCTACCATTAAGCCTGATTGTTGGATTTTATAATATTTAGAGTATCAAAGTAAGTTAAATTTGATAATCATGGAATTCATTAGTGGTTGGTTAAAATCGATTAGTGGTGAATTAATTTGACCAAGAAGGTATTTGATACTTAATGTAAGGAATCATATTATATACTACATGAAGTTTGCAAATATACCTATTTATTCCTAGTAATTTAGAGAAAATTTAATTGGAGTGAAGTCGTGATTATTTAGTTAGATTAATCATGAGTAAATAAATAAAGAAAATAAATTTCTAGAATGAATTTTTTAATTTTTAAATATATTTATTTGGAATATAGTTTAATTATTTGGTTTTGGGTCCCTAGTATAGTCCATTGTCAAAGTAGTAGGCCCAAAACTCTCTCGAAGCCTCGTTTAGCTCAAGTACATGTATTATACCTATTTATATTGTTGTAAGATATGGTTTAAGTATCATGTCCATTATGGAGGGTTAGAGAGGAGATAAAAAGATCTATTCACGTTTTTCTAAAGGGTTAAGGAGGGGAAAAATGATTTCTCTCTAATTTTACCAATTTTTGTTTTTATTATCGGGAGTGCCCACACATAAGGCTTACTTTGGGTGAATGAAATACTAGAAGATTAAAGGATTTTGGTGCATTTGAGAAACATTTTTGGATACATAGGAGGGAAGTAATATCACCATATTCATCAACATATTTCTTCTAATTTAGATCACCAACAAAATCTGTAAAGGCATCGAAATTTAAAGCACTAGGTTTATGATTTGAACCTAGTTCTTATTTTCTCTTTCTAATGCATGATGCATCAAAGTTATTTGGAATAATTTTTTTGCATCAATGTAAATCCCAATACCTAACAAGTGGTATCAAAGTAATAATTATCGATTGATCATGTTTTGAAAATGTCCATATTGTCCAACTTGAAAGCCATGTTTTGCATGTTGTAGGAATATACATATGTGTATGTTTCTTTGTACTAACACAGTTTTTCCATAGATTTTAATATTTATATTCCTTCCATCATGGTCAAATGAATGTTGATTTATATGAATTGATCCTAGGGTGGTTTATCCTTTATTGTTTTATTCATTGATTCCATTTTGTTATAATAATTAAGTTAATTTTAATTATATCATTATTCGATGTAGATGAAGGATGATTTGAAGGGGTGAAATATTTTTACTAGTTAGAATCATATATTTACATAAGTTATTGTCTTGGAAAAAAGTTTCATGGAGTTTTGTGTTGGTTTGAGGAAGTTGTCGAGGTTTATGCATACAATTAGTGAAACCGAGACGAAGGTGTTGAGCTACAGGGGTAATTAATCCAACCCATTTTGGATCGATATCGACCCATTTTATATTGATATGTCCCAATGGGGGATTGATCCAACCATGGAAGTGTGCTTCCATTTTGTCCGTTTTTGTTGTTTTTCACAGGTTTGTGCAATGGATCTTTGTCCTAATTCTTTCCAAATCAGATTTGAATATTTCCCAAGGTAGAATATGTGATTAAATCCAATTTAAATTGAATTTTACTTAAATTGGAATTCTTGTTCGAAAGGAAATCGACTTCAACCGAAATTCTTGATCTTGAAGAGTTCTACTTCAAGAGGAACTGCAGGCAATGATGGAAAGGAAATTTGATTCTTATTTGAATTGTGATTGCGTGTTGTCATGTTTTATTATGATTTTACCAACATTATCACGTTGATAATTTTTTGCACTAATTAATTAATTAGGATCCCACATTATTATGGACAACATGGATTATTATTGTGACCCACCTATGTCATGTTTTTTCAAAAAAAATTATTTTATTTTATGCTTGTAAATTGAATATAATTACTTAATTAATTTAAATGTATAACATAAATTGTGATCACTGAGTTTTATTTTAATTTCAAAATAGTTTTATTTTAGGAAAATTAAATTAGTGAAATCGAAAAATTGAATTTGTACGAGTAAATTTGAAATTGCCAATGATTTAATTTGGGCATTTAGAATTGAATTAATTATTTTTCAATATACTCTCTAATTTAAAATTTATGAGGCAGAGGGGTTTGAACATAAACCCCATGGTCTCCATTGTTGTCTTTAAGAATGTGATATAATTACTTTTTTGTGTTAATTTTTTGTGCCCCCTCCCCCCCCCCCCCCCCCCCCCGTTGGATGTATTTTAAACACGGTATCCGGTATTCTTAAGACTTGTACGTTACAATTCCTTGAAATTGAATGTGAGTAAGAGAGTTAGTCTGATCGGGAAGTTCTTCATGAGAGGATTCAAGTTCGAGGAATGAATATATGGTATAAAATTAAACAAAAGAAATTATATCCTCTCCCAACAAAGTCGTCGTTATTAATTATGAAAATAAAATACGTCGACTATTCAATTATGTAGGACATAAGTCTCTTGAACTGCTCGAAAAACATAATTAAAAGATGAAAATATGTCTAGTTTAGGGAATTGATCATAGAATCATTGTATTTTAAAATTTATGGTAAGTATTTTAAATTAAGTGTTATGAGTGTTCGATCCCCCTTCGGGAAATTTCTATATAAACATCTTAATTATAAATAACTGACACGTGGGAATATGTAAACACCTATGTTTCTTGATAATGATCGATCAAGAATCATGTTCTTTAAGTGATCTTCATCATTGATTTAACAAAGTGATTCTTTGGATTATATATTGTGGGGAAACCTCGATCCATTTCATAATTGTGGAGTGAGCATCATTGGAGGAAAAGAGATGTTGCTAGTTGTTTGAGAAGATTGCGTAACAGGCAAAACAGTTTAGGGTTAAGAATGTTTATATTCTTTTGTCCTAGTTAGAAGGCCAAAAGGCAAGCGTTTTTACTACAAGTTGTTAGAACTTTTATATCAATGAATGTACGATTTTTCCTGCTCTATAATGAAAATGATACGATAATAGCTATTGTCTTTAAAGTAAATGCATGATTAATGGATCGGTCAATAGGAACCTTTTATGCAGACTCTGAAATCAAAAATCAGGATCGAAACTCTTTGTATAGGTTCCTAGAAACTAGGAAATTACTTAAACAATAAATGTTCCTAATTATGGGCAATAAGAATAAGGCAACAATATTAGCCATAATATGTCCTTTTAGATTATGGTGGATATATAAAGATAATGTAGGTCATTTATTCAATGTACTTGGTTCTAGAAGAAAAGTTTTTTTCTTTTCAAATTTGTTTTGAAAAAATATTCCATTATTTTAATAAACTTGTTTTTTTTTATATCTAAATTGGATATCTTTTATTTGTTTTGATACACCAAAAAATAATTTTTACATTATAATATTTGTCTCCCCAATACTACTAAATACTTAAATGAATAATGTTACTGGACAGCCACTGAAGAAAAAGATTCCTTCTTAGTTGGACCAAACACAATTTTGTGACTTACACTTAGGTAAATGTATTCAAAAAAAATTTGAAGCCTGGTTTTTTATAGAAAGTTAAGTTGATTAGAGGTGGAGGCACTAATAGTATATGAATCCCATTTAGAAGGTAAAATTACCAAGGGGCCCTTCACCGCCTAAAGGTAAAGTAAGAAAGAGGTGTTGGAAATGATTCATTTTTATTTTCTGTGTTCCTATGACTATCACCTAAGAGAAGTAGTTTTGAGTACTTTATTAATCTCATTGATTACTACTTAAGGTATGGATATGTTTACCGTATGCCCTACATATGTGTAACATTTTATTAGTTCAAAGTGTACAAGATTAAGGTGGAGCATAGGTGAGGTAAAGTAATCCAAACCCTAGGATCAAGTCGTAGGGGTGTGTACCTCTTAGGAGAGTTTAGGACTCACTTATTGGAGGTGGGGTTATATCCCAGTTGTCTACTCCGGGTATTCCATTGCAGAAAGATGTAGATGAAATAAGGAATAAGACTCTTTAAGATATGATACGGTCCATGGTTAGTTATTTAGGATTGCGACATTCATATCGGGATTTTATATTAGAGATGGGTATATATGTTCTTAATTTTATTTCATATAAATTGGTCTCTCTAACTCCTATAGAGTGGTTGAGGGGGCGCAAGATCATTCGAGGACATGTTCAAATTTGGGGGTGCCAAGGAGCCAATGAAGTTAAAATCAAGGATAGAAGTATTCCTCTTTTTTGGTTATCCAAAGGTTATGAAGGTACTTTATGTCATATTCCTATGTACGAGATGATCATTTATTATAGCAATGCCCAGTTCTTGAAAGAAGGATTATGTATTAAACAATGGGCCCTATATTAGGCTAAACTTATAACATATTAAAAAAAGAACATTGTATTACTGATGTTAATAGATCACCCATATAGAATGAAATAAACCTGATATCGATAGTACCTCGATAATAGGAGTATTACTGATGATCAGGATACATATGTCACTTACATTAAATAAAAAATGGTGTCAGGTCGACAGGGGGCATCATTAGACATCCCAAAAGGTAAATGTTTTTTAGAGAACATAATTTCGTGAGATCTTAAGGAAGCACGTAATGGAACCGAGGAACTGCTATGACGCATTCCATAACAAGGACATTTGACATTGATTTATGGTTATGGATGCCAAAAAGGTTAATATGTATTCAAATTTTGATTTAGGACTTGTAGACTTGCTGATGGGATAAAAACCCATCAAGCGCAACTAGATCTACAAGAAGTTAAAAGACAGATTGATGGGAAGGTGCAAACCTTCACGTCAAGGTTTGCGAAAAGGTTTAGTCATAAAGAAAGAGATTTCTACAAGAAAACTTTCCCTCTTATAGACATTCTAAAGTCTATCAGGAGTCTTTTAATGTCAAGACTGCATTATTAAATGCTTGTCTTAACAAGTGCATAGCAATAAGTCAGGGGAAGAAAAATGTGTACGCTTAAAAAATCCATTTATGGGTTTAATTCGACATCAAGGTCTTGGAACATTTGATCTGATCGTCAATCAATCTATTAATTTATATCAAAATCTGAATAATACTTGTCTCTATAAGAATTATTATGGAAACATGGTGGCACTTCTAGTACAATATGTGCTTGAGTGGAACGAGGTGGGTTTATTGTCTTACATGAGAGTGTGTTTATCCAAGTAGCTTGATATAAAGTGTTTATAATAAGTCGATCACATCCTTATGATCAATATTTTGATAGATCAGATAAAAATGATGTTGGGCTTATCCCTAATTACTTATATCGATGATGTAATGACATGATTAACATCAGGGTCCAAATAAAGGATTTTTCTCAAAAGTATGGAATCAGTCTATCTAGGATCAATGTTATAAAACACTTGATTAGATGGAAGGAATGAGTAATATACCTAATTTTTTGAAAGTGGGCAACTTCATGTGTGTTATATTGTGTAGGAAACCAAATATATGTTATGTCGTTGGTAAGGTATGCATATTAGTCTTATAATATTATAATATTTAGGTATAAAGACTTAATTATCTTTAGTCAGTTAAGGATTCCAAATTTTCTCCCTCGGAATATTTGTTTACCCCGAGAGGTGGAGTTGTAAGTTAAAGGAGTGTGAGAAAATATTACATTGTTGAATCTACTAAGGAGGCCAAAGTTGTTGGCACTTCGGAGGGAACTAAAGAGGTTGTATGGCTCTGTTACATCGTAAGTAACTTGGATGAGGTTCCTTCAAGTCCAATTATCTATTACATCATTTAGTTTCATAGCGGTGTGATAGGAAGTTAGAAAGAACCCATAACCCATAAAAGGGTTAAGCACATTGAGCGTAGATCTTACCTTGTGTGGGAGATCAAACAAGGAGATTATATCCTCTAGACTAAGGTCGTATTGGATAACACTCGATTAATACTTATACAATTATGGTTGTACACTACCGAGTATATGAATTGGGAGCGGTATAAATATGTATATGACTTCAAGACTAAGTTGGATATTGTAGGGGTTTTATTCTTAAAACTATGTATGACATTTACTTTTGATTAAAGGCAAATGCATTCATTTTTATTTAAGAATTATCTTTGAGATAATTCCTTATATTCGTGGTAAAATACATAGTATACTACGAAGGTGAATTGTACTTAGTAGGAATTCCGGTGGTTTGGGTTTGTCCTGATCACAAAAGATCAGAATTCCAGCTCTAGTATGATTTAATCGTTCACAATGTAGATAAGGAGTGCCATCCTATCGGTAAATTTGTTTGTGTAATCCTAGTAATTTATCTCAAACTATGGGAACTTTTCTGATGTATCGAGAACTTGTTTGATTGTTCAAAAAATAATTGTGACTAGTACATTAGGAGTGTATTGAACATGACCACCCATGATATTCGAGTCTAGGTTTTGACTAGTTTAGACTGGGGCAACCTCACATTATTTGAAAAGGGTGCATAAATTATTAATCGCGATAATTATGAGGATTAGAATTCTCGCATAATTGTTCCTTTGACTGTTATGGAAAATATTTGTTATCCCAAGAATAATTGCCTTTGGGTAGTTTCGAAAAATTTGATTCTAAATTATATAAAACCCAATATTAAACCAATTTTAGTCCATCCCTAAAATATGCAACTACGTGTCAAAAAAAATTAAATATGCACAAGCTTCAGGAAAAATCCCCCACAGGGGAAAAACCTTTTATATTTATAGAACTTTGAAATAATTTACAAGACCTTTGACTTATAGACCACATGATAATCGTCCACAAGTGTAACACATGGTGCCTTCAGCAAATCTTCAAAGTATCATTCTAGAAATCAGTAGTGGTGTACGCGTAGCAATACCACAAGGACACGCAACCCTGACACGAAGTTTTCAGTAAAGAATCAACATGCAGAAGATCATTAGTGACACACAATCATAAACTTCGTAGAGTCTCCCTCCACAATAGCACGCAGCTTTCTGGTTGTAGAGATCTCCCTAGCAAGGATGAACAAAAGCTCCCAGAAAAACTAAGTTTTGGGTTCCATAAAACAACTCACATAAAAGAACTGGGATTTGTGAATTGAAAAATAAAGTTTTGAACCCTCAAAGTGAGGGAGAATAAACCAAAAACACTTAAAAGCATATTCTGTTAAAACCAATGTTTTATCCACACGAAATCAATACGTCTAACACTCTATTTGTAAAACATTTAAGGCGGTGACGTGTCAAGCAAAAAGTGTTATCATTCGAATGAACTGTCATGTCGTTCGAATGACTTCTGGTCTCGTTCGAACAAGATAAGATCTCGTTTGAATGACCAGGCACAAATTTTAAGGTTTGTTTTACAGACTTTTAAACCATTTGGACACTTAGAAACCAACACTCTTACAAATCTGAGAACAGTTATCCAAAAAAATTTATGATAAAAATGTTTTTGACAAATAAAAAACCATTTAAGATTATTCAAAAATCATTTTTCATAAAAGGAAAAATATTTTATTTTTCATAAAAAATATCCTAGCACTTGTATGCAAATTGTAAATGGAAATAAAACATATTTTACCAAATCCATCCTTGTTGGGAATGATTGTTGAATTCGTCTTGAAATTCAGATTGTCGATTATAGATGTACGCTTTCCAATTCTTTGACAAACTTGAAGCGGTATACGACATACAAAATGTGACGGCCTATGTCCTTACAAATCTCCCCATATGTCTGTGCCGGTACACAATAAAAACTAGCCGAATTATCAATAAAAAATTACCTATACAAATCTACCCTCTCAAAACATAAACTGGAAAGATAAATATGAACAAGTCTTTAAACTTTTCAAACATGTCTTCAACAATCAACTTTTGAATTATCTAAGCTTTTCTCATCAGGGTAAGTACTCCAAAATCTTCAATTGTACCTACACACACAAGACAAAGCAAAAACCTCGAGATGTATCGAGTTTGAAATGATATAAACATAAAACATGTAAGCATGATCAAATCTCCTCCATACATAAAACTCTCCCATAATATCATAATTCGTTCTCCCGGTTTTTATTTACCCGAAATAGATAAGGAAAAGAATAAATCACATAAAGCAAATCGGGGTGTCACGAAAAACCAAGCAAACAGACTATTTTTGAATTTTTTATAAAACAATAAAATATTGTTATAAAAAAATCACACACCATGATTTTTTTTTACTAAGACGGCCGATTCATGGAAACGAAATGAATGGGTGTGAAGAAATTCAATAGGTAATAAAACTCAATCAAGCATATGTGCAAAATGCATAAGTGTACTCCTAATGAATGAACATCTAAAATAGTCCTTTGGGGTAAAATTGCTGAATTTAGATGACATCGTCTTAAATCAAAATCAACAAATCAAAGTCAATATGACTTTCACACCAATAACGTCCAAAAACGATTTCAAACTTTTTCAAGACTTTTTAAGGATGTGCAAATCCGTTTTAATTCTCCAACCAAACTCCCTCATATATATTTTCTTTTCAAGGTGATCTAAATTCTCAAACATTGGAGAATTGGTGAATAAACCTAATGGCCCATTATTGGCATATATTTCTTTTTATTGCCATTCAATATTTTCGAGCTCTTGCAAACCTCTTTGGACCCCGGATAATAAAATGTCTCAATTTTTTAGGTCCATTTAAATGGTGGATTAATCGCAAAGGATAAATGTGTACCTTTTGTAGCCCTTCACCATTTATAAAATTCACACAAAGTCACGTCAAACGGTTTTAAACATGCACACCTATTATTATCTTGCTTTATCGCATTTGATTTGTTTTAATAAACAGAATTGAGATGAAAACACATAACCAACATGTGATTTGACAAGAATAAACATCAAATAAATGCGTGCTCGTGTACAATAAAGGACAAAGTGAGTCAAACGTGTAGATAACAACACTAGAGCTCTGAAAGACTCCAAACTTTGTAAATAACATGAATGACACAAAATGTTGTCTCAAATCTCTATCAAATAGTCACAGGGATATGGCATGAAGTTGGGACTTGGTCATCCTAAGTGTGCATTCATATATGGTGAAAAACAAACTATAAAAATCTTTTTGAATTTTTCAAAAAAATGTAATACAAAAAGTACACACGTCATAACACTAGCAAAGATATATGATAAAACACAACTAGTGAATGACAAAATAAACTAACACAATTATTTATAAGATATAGAAAGAGAAGAATCATTTGTGAGTTTTAATATCTCAAAATTTTCTTTGACAAAACTACATAAATCCATTGAGATAAAAATAAACCACCTCAGATGTCGGCAAAAAAGATCAAACGCAATAAATTAGCGTAACCCTCTCTGATACCACTTGTTAGCCCAAGAATAATTATCTTTGGGTGGTTTAAAACAATTTGATTCTAAATTATATAAACCCCAATTTTAAACCAATTTTAGTTCATCCCTAAAATATGCAATTGCATGTCAAAACAAATTAAATATGCACAAGCTTTAGGAAAAATCCCCCACATGGGCAAACCTTTTATATTTCTAGAACTCTAAAATAATTTACAAGACCTTTGACTTACAGACCACTTGATAATCTCCCACAAGTGTAACGCACGGTGCCTTCAGCAAATCTTCAAAGTACTGGTCTAGAAAGCAGCACTGGTTTACGCGCCGCAACACCACAAGGACACGCCGCCCTGACACACAGTTTTTAGCAAAGAATCAACACGCATAAGATTCTCAATGATAGGTAGTCATAAACTTCGTAGAGTCTGCCTCCACAATAGCACACGTATTTCCGATTGTAGAGATCTCCCCACCAAGGATAAACAAAAGCTCACGGCAAAACTAAGTTTTGGGTTCCATAAAACAACTCACACAAAAGCACTGAGATTTGTGAATCGTAAAACAAAGTTTTGAACCCTCAAAGTGATGGAGAATAAACCAAAAATACTTAAAAACATATTATGTTAAAACTAGCATTTTCTCCACACGAAATCAATACGTCTAACACTCTATTTATAAAACATTTAAGGCGGTGACGTGTCAAACAAAAAGTGTTCTCCTTAGAACGAACTGTCACGTCGTACGAACGAATTTTGGTCTCATTCGAACGAGATAGGATCTCGTTTGAACGAACAGGCACAAATATCAAGATTCATTTCACAGAGTTTTAAAACATTTGGAGACTAAGAAACCAACACTCTTACGAATCTGAGAACTGTTATCCAAAAACTTTTATGATAAAAATGTTTTTGACAAATAAAAAACCATTTAAGATTATTCAAAAATCATTTTTCATAAAAAAGAAAAATATTTTATTATTCATAAAAAATATCCCAACACTTTTATGCAAATTATAAATGGCAATAAAACATAGTTTACTAAATCCTTACTTGTTGGGGATGATTGTTGAATTCGTCCTGAAATTCGGATCGTCGATTGTAGATGTACGCTTTAAAATTCTTCGACAAACTTGAAGTGGTATATGACATATTAAATGTGACGGACTATGTCCTTACTATATTCAATTTTATTGGATCTTAATCTCCACAAATTAGGTCATCATTGTGTAGGTATCTCTGGGATCATAATTTAGAAGAATCGATTTCCAAGAAATATCTTTGATTGTGATACCTCCTTCATAGAAATATAAGATTTTATTCTACCATTAAACCCAACCTATGGATTTTATAATTCAATAGAGTATCAAAATAAGTTACGTTTGAGAATCAAGGAATACATAAAAACATGGTTTAAATTGATTAGAGGCTAAATGATTTAACAAAACGAGTATTGGCTACTTAACGTGAGGAATCATATTATGTATCATATCAAAATTCCAAATTATATCTCTTTATTCTGAGTCATTTGAAGATATTTATATTGGAGTGCAACCATGATTAATTCGTAGAATTAATCGTGATTAAATGTAGAAAGGACATAAATTACTGGAATAGAATTTGGGATTTTTGAGTATGTGTTTAGAAGACAGTTTAATTATTTTCCATAAGTAACAGGGCCAAAAATCTGTAGAAGACCACTTTAGCCCAATCTTATACATATTTATATTAGTGTGAGATAGGTTTTTCGGTATGATGTCTATTATAGAGGGTTACAGATGGAGAAACAAAATACTATTCATATTTTTTTGTGACGGCGTGAGGAGAGAGAAAGTTATTGATTTCATACCTCACTCCATTTTTATTCCGGGAGGGCCCACACACAAGGCTTACATTGGATGGATTATATACAAAAATATACGAGCCCTTAAGTGGATTCTTGTAACTTGTTTCGAGACCTTGGGAGGATAGTAAGATCATCATCTTCATCAACATATTTCTCCTCATTCGGATCACTAACAAGATTTGTAAAGGCATCATGCATTCAAGACCATAGGTTTATTCTTTAAACATTATTCTTGTTTTCTATTTCCAATGCATGATCAATCAAAAATATTTGAGCATGAATTTTTTCTGCATTTATGTCAATACTAATTCCCGAAAGATTTGTGGGGGAATATTGGAAGTAAGTCAAGAAATATAGTATGGAAAATATGTTCTCTGAAAAGGATAATTGAGTTCTTAATGAAACCTAGATTGAACAAGAGCTTAAAGGTTTTACAAAATATCATAGGGATTTAATTTGCATGGATGTTAGATTTGAAGCGATTTTTTAAAGAAAATTAAGACATTGTGGGGAAATATTTAGTTAGTCGAGGATCAAATCGCTTAGACGAAAAAGAAAGAATAGGATATTTAAGAGAATAATTCTCTACAGAAGAGTCTTTTAAAAGTATATAAACTTAAGAAGCTCGGTATTGTAACAATCCTCGCTTTTAGGAGGCTGATTTTATATAAATTTACCAGATAAGGTAATTATATAAAATGTGGGATCTGGAGTAAATATTAATATATAAAATGAAAGTTAATATTTGCTGGGTTATTGCATATTTACTGCTTGAGAAAGTAAATATCATTTTATTGTATGTTTTATAATGCCATGTGTTTTAAATGACATTATGGTTTAATTGAAATCGGAATTTAAAATGGTTTATAAAATTTCCGGATGCCATTTTAGAGTTCGTAGTTAGTCCCGGAATGTACGAGACAGTCAAAATAAGTGTCATATTGTATTTTTGTGTTTCGGGCACTTTTATCTGGTTTTAACTTAAACGCGTATTTGGGAGTCATCTTAATGTGGTATTAATCATTTTTTGTGATGAATTAAGGAGAGGGACACGATTTAAGTCTTGCCTCTTATTTCAATTCCTCATTTGTATGTTATAAACCCTAGAGAGAAAGAAAGAAGAAGAGAGCTTGGGAGAAAAGTGGAGAAAGAAGGGAGAAAATGAAGATTGAAGAGGATTGTTGCTACTACTAAAAAAAAAATGATATTTCCCACTTCAAGGCAAGTTTTCTACTTGCTACTATATGATTTAAGATGAATAATGTGTGTGATAGTTGTGTATTTGTAATTTTGGATCACAAATGGAATTTTTGGGGTTTAAACCCTAATCTTATTTTTGGTGACAAAATTGTGAATTATAATGGTTATAAATCATGTAAGATAATATCTAGGTAGATAAAGGTTCTTGGTTGAGTTCAAAATGGAAGATATTTGAGATTTCGAAAAATTGAAATCATCATTTGGGTTTAGCTTTGTAAGATGAAAGAGCCATAGGTCTGCTATGACCGGTCAACCGTGGTTCCAGGACTGGTAGATCGGGCCCTCGCGGGAGGGATTACTTCTTTCTCACAAAGGCATAAATATCGTGCGCGGTCGACCACGGTCCCATGACCGGTAAACCGGCCCCTCCCATTTGAGCTTTCTGCATTTCTTTTTAGGCAAAATTTGGAGACGCGGTCGACCGCGGTCTCAGGAGCGGTCGATCGGTCCCCTGTTTTTCGTCCTTTAACCTTCTTTTATTTCCTAGATTTATTCTCTTCAATAGGGACTAGTAACCTTCTTGAATGAAGTAAATTTAGATTTTTAGAGTCCTTAATGAGAGGGGTAACCATCCTAGATTAGAAATGCGTTATGTGGGGACTCTTCCGGGGATATGCCGATTGAAGTTAGGGCATTCTTTCTTCTAGTTGATTATTATTAAACAAGGAGTCGTAGTGTTATGTTTGGGGGACTTTAGAAGCTCCATTGAGCTATGTTAGTCTTGATGGGTTATAATAACACCACAAACGAACCCTGGGAGAATAGATTGGAAGTTTATTTATTCATCGAGGTGACAATGATAAGATGAACTAAGTATGGCTCCGGGTATATTATGAGGTATTTACAATAATGTAAATGATTATTGTTTCGGATAAAATGAAACATATATATATGGAAAGAAAATGAAATGGTAATGGAATTAATGATGGTAAATGATAATTTACTTAATCATGAATATAGTAAATGCTAATTTACTTGATACACACCTCTCTAAATGACATCATAAGGGAAGTTCGTGCGCTTGGTGATGCCCCTTGGCTAATGAATGCAGGGTGGACATAGTCCATAGGCCATATGAGCGATTATGTTATGTTTTCTGCGCTGGTGGGCGGATTCTGGGTGTGGTCCTGACTCTCCCGCGGGCATATGGCCGCTTCCCGATGTTTTGCGTTATAGGTGCCCAGGTTGTCTTGTATAGATAGGCTTTGGAAGATGATGGTCATTTATGGGCGCGCCTAGTGGGGAAACTCGGAGGGGCGGTCTTAGAAATGTTATATGTATATAAATACAACTATTCATAATCAAGTGGGACTTGATGTATGAGATATGCCATAAAGAGCATGATGTAGTTCCATAAAGAGCACATATAAATGCCACAAAGAGAATTTGATGATGATAATATTCCTACTAAGGAATGGAATGCCAGGAAGGGCATGTAATTGAGATAAAAGACATAAAGAGCTTAAGAATTTTGACTATATTTTCCTATTAAGGAATGGACTATAAGATGGAACAAGGTTTTTGATGTAAACTTTTAATTTAAATGTTGTTATTCTTATTCTCCTGCATAATTAAATTATCTTAGCTTATGCATAACATTGTATAGTTAGATTCTCATTATTTACTCATGATTATCATTCATAACTGGCATACATTTTATTCATCTGGTGATCATATAAAACCGGGCCCTGACCCGTTCATATTTCTTGTTGCACATGCATCTTGTATCCGCTCAGGTACTCCGCCGCAAGGATGCCTGTTCTGATTTTCCTATTCCGGCGATATTGACGAGCCGTGATTCTTTGCGGGTATTACGGGTTATATTGTATCGTCGCTTTCATTTTTTCACTCTAGTTAAGATCAAGTCTTTTATTCGAGCGCGAGGCCCAAGCCTTTGTAATTGTTTAATGTGATGTATTATATAATTTATTGAACTTGTTCAGCATTGTTGTAGAGATTGTGGACCGACAGTATATTCGGTCCTTTTATTAAATACTTGTTGTTATTATTTATATATTTTTTTGGGATCTCCACCTGATCTTTTCAGTATTGGGTGGTTTAAATTCTTTCTTTAACTTTAAAAACAAAATTTTTGGCAACCCGTTTTCTGAAATATTGGGCGGTTATCCTGGATACTCTATATTTTATTGTTGATGCTAAAAATGATTCCATCTGGGGCTCCTGTTATTTTGGAGTATTGGGTTGGCCACCCCTTATTTTGGTGAGCGGGTTGTCACAGATGGTATCAGAGCATCAGGTTTTAGGGTCCTTAGGAATCTATGTTGACGCCTTAAATTTTCAGCGTTGCTTTTGATTTGACATAAAGCCTTAGGATTAAGATTGTTGATTTCTCTTATGAGATTTCATTTTTCTGCCAAGAGGTAGGACCCATAGAATCTTTTGCGCATTTATGTGAGATTCGTAGGTCGATTGAAGAAGGACGCTGGGGGAAGATCGTTGTGAAGGCGTCATGAGATAGAATTACTAAGAAATGTGAATTATGGTCGGGGATGAGGACTTCCTTGGAGTTCGCTTCCTTTTTGTGGCATTTTCTTATTTTGCTACTGCGACCACTGATTTCAGTAGATGAAGTTTTCCAACTACCACTAGAAGTAGAGGGTGGTACTAATCTTGAGACTTCAAACGATGTTAAATTGAAGTGGAGAAGTGCCCAGATAAAAAGAATGTAGGAAAATCCTTCACCCATAGGAGTAGTGTCGAAATGGTGGGAACGTAGTCACCTTAATGTGGGTGCCGGAAGTTCTGCCCATGGAGAACCCGGTATATGCTTTCTATAATAAGTTTCTCTGGGATAACTGGAAGGAGGAGAAGGTAGACCCTCAAATATTCATGCGAGGCCCGATCAGAGGCCGACATTTGAATAAAGAGTTGTACAGTTAAGGAAGCCGTACATCAAAATAAGGAAGGAAGAGCCCTTTGATGAAATGATAGGCTCCAGAATAAGTGTCATTAACACTTCTGATGGAGTAATGATCATGAAACCCCATTGGTGGACATCCGCCTGGGGAGGTTTCATTGAACTAAGGAAGAGGAGGCCGAGAGCGTGTCCTCTTTTACTGAGAAAGTAAGAGGGACTGCGTGGGCAATTGCTTTTTTTTAGCCAAGGTCGAAATAGTGGCTATAACGTGGAGTGAAAAACCACCCATTTTGATTCTATTGATTGAAGGACTAGGGCAAAGATAAAGTGCCTAGTTGGGGAGTTGATGGAAGGAATATTGGTTCGGGTAAGACTCGAGTACGGTGTCTGAGAACCATTAGTATTTCCCGGAGGGATTTAGCAAGAATGCTGGTGGGAATTCCACCTTAGTAGTGGGTGGTGCATCCCCCATAAAATGATAGAGTAGTATTGTGCTTACCCTAGATTCGGGTGTGTATCGAGTTTGTAATGGTATCGACATATTGAAGAAAGGGTAATTATATGACTTCCGTGGTAGGGAAGTTTTATGATTTCTTCACTCGTTATGAAGCGAGTGATGATATTTTAAGTGTATATATGTAATATGTGTTGTTTTCATTATGTGTTACTTGGATTGAGTGTTTGATTGTTTGTTTGCATTGTATGTGGATGTTATGCTTTATCTCCACGACCAACAAGGTTAAGTAGTAATGGATAGGAGGGGTTCCTTGTTTGGATTACGCTTTTGCGGGATGCTCCACGCGTGAACCTTAACAATGTTGGGAGTGGAGAGATGTTACTTTTCCTTTCTCTTATTTTATGTACAATATGAGAGTAAAGATATTTTGGTTGGATTGGATTGATAGCAAGCAAATAAAATTGTAAGGCTGTCTCACTTCTAGTTCAAAATGGAACTAGTTGTTCCATAATATCTCTCCTAGATACATGTTGAGACCTTATAGAGGTGGATCGAGGTAAGTAGGAGATTTTTATTATTTGTTGTGTTATCTTGTGTGAGTGTTTGATTTTTCGTTTGCCTTGTTTGTACTTGTTACGCTTTATCTCCATGACCAACTAGTTAAGTAGGTATGTGTCGCAGGGGTTCCTTGTTTGGATTTCGCTTTGCGAGACACTCCGCCGCATGAACGTTTAACGATGTTGTGAGTGGAGAGGCGCTATTTTTTTTTCTTTTTTTTTTCTGTTGCTAGAAGTTGGGTTGAAAAGTTTAGCCGAGAATCACGTAATAGAGTGATTAAGGGCTATTGAAGTGCGAGATAGGAGCACTGTATATAGTTCTCTCCTCTGATCGATGCGAGGGAGACTGAGATGTGAAGTCGAATTGAGACTTCTGGATTATGCCTGGATGAGAAGGCCATATTTATATAATGGGACATATATTCAAAGGACTTTACAGAAAGTAAATGCCCGATTTATTAAAATCTTTTATTATTTGATTGGTAAAACATAGAAGTAGAATCTTGTTAGTAGGGTTATAAATTAGAATTTTACCGGTCCCGATCATGTGTCTTAGACCGTCATGTCTTGATGACCGACGATGAGAGGTAGTAGTGTAATGGGAGGGTTCCTTATTTGGATTTTGCTTCCGCGAGACATCCCACGCATGAAACCGAGCGAATGGGAGTTGAGATAGGTCTGGGGCACTAGGGATATACTTAGTATCATTCGTATATGATTTATATAGGATATATATATATATATATATATATATATATATATATATATATATATATATATATATATATATATATATCGACCTTAGGATTGTAGGATGTAAGGCCTTTAGGTCATCTGACGTTTATGTTGGTAGGCTGTGGGAGGTTGACCCCAAATAGGTTGTGGGGTAACTTTCAGAGGGGTTAGGTCCCTAGAATTAAGAGATATGGAAATTCAAGTGATTTAGAAGGGTAGGCCAAAGGAGATGAGGCCTCTCCGAGATAGAGAATTATGTTGGGAACTTAATTCGTGGAGAGTTGAAAGGATAAGTTGACTTTTGCTCCTGAGCCCATGTTGTTAAAGTCGAGGGTAGATTTAATGAATAAGAATCTTCCAGGAATGGGGAGTAATAATGTTGAAGCATGAACCCGTTGTTTATGCGTCTCACAAGCTTGAACTTTGTGAGAAGTATCATTCCACGCTTGAGTTAGAATTCATTGCGGTAGTGATTACCTTAAAGAAACGAGGCACTACTTTTGGGCAGGAAATCTGATCTTTTTCTCAGGCAACAAGTTCTTGCAAGGTGTCGTAGGATGAATTGAGTTGGTGAATGAGGTTCATAAAGGACTATCGATGGGAAACTTCCTTTCGCTAAGGGAATGCGACTGGGGTAGTAGATACGTCAAGTAGAAAAACCAGTAGGAAATTAGTGAAGGCATGGAAATCCAAGTAGAACGGGCATAACTCGAAAGATTGTGTAGCAAGAGTATTTATGTCTGTGATTGACCACTTAGCCTAATAGTGTGAAGAGACTAGTGGTGGAACGAAGAAGGGAATATTTATAGATGTCTTCATTGAATTATCGGTACCGAACTGGTCGTGATCCTATTTGAGAAATTGTTAATCGTTCAACAGAATCGTTGCTTCTCCGGCCATTAGGGGTGGACAATTGTAAAGGTGTACGCCCCGCCCTCTATGGAAGTATAGTAGGACCGTACTAGGTGCCTATCAAGGATGATGGGCTGAGACTAGATATTCAAGTAGAAGACTTGGTAAAGTTTCCATGAAGATATGGGAACCGTATGGAAATGGAGTATATCTTACTACCCTAAAGCGGGTGGACGAATGGAGGAAGTTGACTTAATGTCGAAAGGCTTATCTTGAATGTGCGCCTTAGAAAAAAAAGGGATGAAGGGAGTAATAGTCTATATGGATGGGAATTCCATTACAATAATTCGGATCATCTTCCTAAGGTATGGCACCGTGAGTGGCCTTGAGTAACCAATTGAGAAATTCACATACTCGTTGGATGCAATCAGCCGATATTAGGTTCCGTGGACTTGGATTAGTCTCGGAACATTTCCTTAAGGATTGGGATGTTGAGCCATATGTTTTGAAGGGCTATGCCTATGCGAAGAGAGGTTGATTGTTGTTGATATAAGGCCATTTAACGTTGGTGTAAGTATCCCCGAGGACGGATGTAAATAAATTTAGGGAGTATAGCAGTTTATATCGTGTTGTGTGGGTATCTCCTTCTGTTATAAGACGGCTGGATTGATGGTTCATGAGGAACGATTTGGTTCTATGTTAGAGCACGAAGAATGTTGACTGAGATTGATAGTGATGACCTTAGTCGGGGCGATTTGGGACCCCAAAGTAACGAGGGGTTTATTAAGGGTGATAGAACGATACTTTAGAATGGTATACCCTTGTTATGATTAGGGTACGCCTAAATTTTGAGGGAAAAATTCCCTCATAAGGGGGGGAGTATGTAACAACCCTCTCTATTAGGAGGCTGATTTTATATTAATTTACCATATAAGGTAATTATATAAAATGTGGGAACTGGAGTATATATTAATTTTATGAAATGAAAGTTAATATTTACTGGGTTATTGCATATTTACTGCTTGAGAAAGTAAATATCATTCTATTGTATGTTTTATAGTGTCATGTGTTTTAAATGACATTATGGTTTAATTGAAACCGGAATTTAAAATGGTTTACAAAATTTCTGGATGCCATTTTAGAGGGCGTAGTTAGTCCCGGAATGTGCGAGACAGTCAAAATAAGTGCCATATTGTATTTTTGTGTTTCGGGCACTTTTATCTGGTTTTAACTTAAACGCGTATTTGGGAGTCATCTTAATGTGATATTAATCATTTTAGTTGGGAATTAAGGAGAGTTCCATGATTTAAGTCTTGCCTCATATTTCAATTCCTCATTTGTATGTTATAAACCCTAGAGAGAAAGAAAGAGGAAGAGAGCATGGGAGAAAAGTGGAGAAAGAAGGGAGAAAATGAAGATTGAAGAGGATTGTTGCTACTACTCAAAGAAATCTGATATTTCCCACTTCAAGGCAAGTTTTCTACTTGCTACTATATGATTTAAGATGAATAATGTGTGTGATAGTTGTGTATTTGTAATTGTGGATCAAAAATGGAATTTTTGGGGTTTAAACCCTACTCTTATTTTTGGTGATAAAATTGTGAATTATAATGGTTATAAATCATGTAAGATAATCTATGGGTAGATAAAGGTTGTTGGTTGAGTTCAAAATGGAAGAGATTTGAGATTTGGAAAAATTGAAATCATCATTTGGGTTTAGCTTTGGAAGATGAAAGAGCCCTAGGTCTGCTATGACCGGTCGACGGCGGTCCCAGGACCGGTCGACCGAACCTTCGCGGGAGGGATTACTTCTTTCTCACAAAGCCATAAATATCGTGCGTGGTCCACCCCGGTCCCATGACCGGTCGATCAGCCCCACCTATTTGAGCTTTCTGCATTTCTTTTTAGGCAAAATTTGGAGACGCGGTCGACCGCGGTCTCAGGACCAGTCAACCGGTCCCCTGGTTTTCTTCCTTTAACCTTTTTTTATTTCCTAGATTTATTCTCTTCAATAGGGACTAGGAACCTTCTTGAATGAAGTAAATTTAGATTTTTAGAGTCCTAGATGAGAGGGGTAACCATCCTAGATTAGAAATGCGTTATGTGGGGACTTTTCCGGGGATATGCCGATTCAAGTTAGAGCATTCTTTCTTTTAGTTGATTATTATTAAACTAGGAGTCGTAGTTTAATGCTTGGGAGACTTTTGAAGCTCCATTGAGCTATGTTAGTCTTGATGGGTTATAATAACACCACAAACGAACCTTGAGAGAATAGATTGGAAGTTTATTTATTCATCGAGGTGACAATGATAAGATAAACTAAGTATGGCTCCGGGTATATTATGAGGTATTTACAATAATGTAAATAATTATTATTTTGGATAAAATGAAACATATATATATGGAAAGAAAATGAAATGGTAATGGAATTAATGATGGTAAATGATAATTTACTTAATTATGAATATAGTAAATGCTAATTTACTTGATACACACCTCTCTAAATGACATCGTAAGGGAAGTTCGTGCGCTTAGTGATGGCCCCTGGCTAATGAATGCAGGGTGGATATAGTCCATAGGCCATATGAGCGATTATGTTATGTTTTATGCGCTAGTGAGGGGATTCCGGGTATGGTCCTGACTCTCCCGCAGGCATATGGCCGCTTCCCGACGTTTTGCGTTATAGGTGCCCAGGTTGTCTTGTATAGATAGGCCCTGGAAGATGATGGTCATTTAGGGGCGTGCCTAGTGGGGAAACTCGGAGGGGCGGTCTTAGAAATGTTATATGTATATAAATACATCTATTTATAATCAAGTGGGACTTGATGTATGAGATATGCCATAAAGAGCATGATGTAGTGCCATAAAGAGCACAATGAAATGCCACAAAGAGCATTTGATGATGATAATATTCCTGTTAAGGAATAAATTGCCAGGAAGGGCATGTAATTGAGATAAAAGCCATAAAGAGCTTAAAAATTTTGACTATATTTTCCTATTAAGGAATGGACTATAAGAGGGAACAAGGTTTTGATGTAAACTTTTAATTTAAATGTTGTTATTCTTATTCTCATGCATAATTAAATTATATTAGCTTATGCATAACATTGTATAGTTAGATTCTCATTATTTACTCATGATTATCATTCATAACTGGCATACATTTTATTCATCTGGTGATCATATAAAACCGGGCCCTGACCCGTTCATATTTCTTATTGCACATGCATCTTGTATCCGCTCAGGTACTCCGCCGCAAGGACGCCTGTTCTGATTTTCCTATTCCGGCGATATTGACGAGCCATGATGCTTTGCGGGTATTACGGGTTATATTGTATCGCCGCTTTCATTTTTTCACTCTAGTTAAGATCAAGTCTTTTATTCGGGCGCGAGACCCAAGCCTTTGTAATTGTTTAATGTGATGTATTATATAGTTTATTGAACTTGTTCAGCATTGTTGTAGAGATTGTGGACCGACAGTATATTCGGTCCTTTTATTAAATACTTGTTGTTATTATTTATATATGTTTTTGGGATCTCCACCTGATCTTTTCAGTACTGGGTTGTTTAAATTCTTTCTTTAACTTTAAAAACAAAATTTTTGGCAACCCGTTTTTTGAAATATTGGGCGGTTATCCTATATACTCTATATTTTTTTGTTGATGCTGAGAATGATTCCATCCGGGGCTCCTGTTATATTGGAGTATTGGGCTGGCCACCCCTTATTTTGGTGAGCGGGTTGTCACAGGTATGTTTTCGCAACAAGTATTTCCAAATACTTTTCATGCCGATAAATGGAAAATTAGGTAGCTTGTGTTATTAATTTAAGTTTTTTTGGTTGTAATATAGGGCTGGTTGAGATTTGTGACATACATATTCCAATAGTATTAGTAACAGTTTTTTTGATTTATTTTTTTATTTTTCTTTCTTCTTTTGCTTTATTGTAGTTGGATTTCTCTTCATTTTTTCCATCTTTAGATTTCGAATTGAATAATAGTTACAAATCTATAAAAATCATAAATTCTATGAAGGCCACTTGTATATACCATAAAAGTAATGAAAAGAAAAAATGTGACCAAATAAACTTTAAATTTCCCCAATATGATATTTTATTTAAAATGATGGGGTCTTATTAACATATGCCCTTGTGGCACACATTAACAACACATTTATGGAAAAGAAGTGGGGTATAAAATTAAGAAATATGGGATATAAGGTACTTAGTATCCTATGCCCTTTCTATAAGCAGGTTGTTAACATGTGCCCTTGGACACACATTAAAAAAATCAAATGTTAAAGTACCTATATCTGAGAACAATAGAGACATCTCTATATGTCAGTAAGGCTGATAACTTCCTTATAGACATGTTGATAAATCTTTAATATTTATTATTCTTTATGTAAATCTAATGATATATTGTATATGTGGGTTGTTGAGTCACAATCAATGAATTATTATTTTAAGTAATTTCTGCGAAGATCATGAACCGAATAAGTGCTAAAAGAAGTTATTTGCAAAATTAAGTCAAGCCAATATGGCTTGTCCCTAAATTCAGTTCTCTACGAGATGAAATGGTTGAATTATTATAAAGCTTAGGTACATAAATTGTTCATATTTGTGTTAGAATATTTTTAATATTCTAATATGGGCTTACATGTTAAATAGAAATTGTGTTTGGTCTTCTATTCTAATTGGGCTCATATGTAATAATTAGCAGAGCCTAACAAGATATCTAAAATGAGTACGGTCTTTGTAATCCTATTGGTTACTCAAGAGTCATGTAATTAGAATTTTTGGCATTCTATTAGATGCCTATATAATGAAGGGTTCTGGTCCCCAAGGCTGACGCGCTCATATACTCTCCTCCTCATTTTTTATTATTGAGAGAGAACTCATAGAGAGAGAGACATGGATTAGTCTATGGAAGACATCTAACCCCCAAGTCACAATCACCATTATAGACTCAGATACACAGTTCTAATAGTTTTTTATGTAATCGTAATAATATAATATGTTGATATTAAGAATTTCATCCCAAAAGTGGTATCAGAGCAACTTCATATTAGATTATTGGGATTGATATTGTGATTATGATTTAGGGATATTTTTTATTTTATTTCTCATACATATAATCTTATGAAAACCAATTTGACTTTTAGGATTCTATATAGGAATTCATGTACGATTTTTAATGATTTTTCGTAATCATAATCCCAAAATTGATTAAAGGATTGTTGATTTTAGATCCATAGTGTTTTTAGATTTCTCTCAAAATGGATTACTTCATGATGGATTTGGATGGATTAATTCAGTTTTGTTCAAGACAAATTAAAAATAATTTTGAGGGACGTGTTTAGCAAAATATTTCATTTTCTTGCTCTGAATTTTACGAAATTTTGATGTTCACCTGGAAAAGTCAAAATAAACAAAACCCATTATTAACAATGGGCACCACCCTATCTCGGCGATTTGACTTTGTTTAGACCCTTAAGACGTGTTTTTACCATTTTGGTAATAATATCGGTGCTAATAACTCTTGCTTAAAAATTGATTTTATGATTTCGCGAATTAGAGACTGATCTCGACTGTTTATGTTAGTGTAGGGATAATTCGAAATTTTTCATTTTTGGAAAAATAATTTATATTTCCATATTTTCTGGAATAAATTAGTACATATATTTTTTTTTATCATTAAATGCTATTTGGTGTTGAAAAAAGGTTAAATATAATGTTTTGAATATTAGATATATGATAAGGTGTTCATATGGTTGACGGGAGGAAGAATGTAACGCCCCGCCCGTCCGGGGAGAGCGAACGGAGCGCTACTATCGAATAACTAAATCAATTCCATAAATCACAAGGTATAGAGCATCTAATTCCCACAATAAAAAAAGAGAAACAACTAATCTCAAATCTCTTCAATTAAAACAACAAGCCTCTCGAATTAAAAAAACTATCTATCTCGATACTAAAATGAATCTCCAATGCTCTATACATCAAAATAAATAAATGCAAGTCTTCTCTCTTGTATTAAAAATCTTCCCAAAAGAATTCTCGCTAAAAATCAATCTCCATAGCGCCCCAAAATCCGCGCTAACCTGCAACTAAAAGAAAACATGGGAAAGTACACAATACGACAGAAAAGTTGCTCAACAAATATGTTACGATGAACAAAACGTCACAATACGAATACGAATATTCAAATCAAATGAAAATGTCAGTAGCATTTTATCAATAATTTCTCAACAACACATTAACCGGGTCACCAGGCCTCACCCCATCCGTATATGGTTTATCAAGTCATAGCCCTTGGAAGCAGGAATTTTGGCGGGTGCCCAACGTCCGTGCCATATTAAAATTTCATGACAACGTGCTCGACAACAACATGAATAATACCACATGAATCAAAATAATTCCAACAATTAATTTTCCCTATTTCAATGAATTTAACAATTCAAAATACGAGTTCAATTAAGAAGAATTCAACGGAATAAACACTCGCGAGATTTAGGAGCATATTGTGTAAAACCCCATACCTTAAACCACCAAAAAGAACCAGCATGAATCATCACATAATTTTATCCTCAAAATCTATTCACACCATCACGTTCTTCTCGCGAAAATAATAAAATCTCGTTATATCCCAAACTCGAGAAAACAACAAATTAGCCTTCTAATCTAAGGTTGAAATCTTGAATAAGTTTGGGGCTATGGTTTGTATATAAAGGGGAGTAATTTTGGAGAGCTCTTCTGGTTGAAAAGTTTTAGAAAAAGTGATTTAAAAAGCCAAGCCACGAAATTGTTGATACATAAAGGATTAAGAGTTTGATTAAGAAAAGAGTTCTAATTAGATACAAACACTAAAACATTTATTTCGGACGATCGGATCGTTGGAATTGGATGAAATTCTACAGAGAATTAGATGAAGACAAGAGAAAGAAACATCCAAAATTTCAGCTCAATCAGACCATTCAATATTTTTAAATATATTTTTTTTGTTATAGAGTTTTATGTTTTGAGGACTCTAAGAGAGTTTTATATTTTGAGGACTCTTCTATATAATAAAAATTCAATTAAAACTCCATTTTAATTCCAATTCCGAAACCGTTTGAAATTCTCATCTTTAAAATTAAAATCCAACATATTTGGGCAATGAAAATAATTTTACCAAAAACTTTATTTTCCTCTATATTTTGAAAATACCCCAAAATTACACGGGTTGTTACACTTCCCCACTAACAATGGAATTTCGCCCTCGAAATTCGCCGAATACCTAACTCTAAAAAATCAGGCCAACAATATCCAAAAATAATCTCGTCACCAAAAAAATAATTTCCTCACATCTAATCTAGATGCCTAACGCAAAACGATTCTCTAAAAATTTCTATCTCCAAATTTGCGCCACAAAAACGCAACAGACCCAAAACCCAAGACCCGAGGGTTGTCATATACCTAAGCTCTGATACCATTCTGTAACACCCCGCCCTCCCGGGGAGAGAGAGCGGAGCGCTACTGTCGATAAACTAAATTCAAATCCACAAATCACAAGGTGTAGAGCATCTAAAAATCCCACAATACAATAAAATAATCCACTAATCTCAAATTCTTCAAATAAATACCAAGTCTCTCGAATTACATATAAAAGCTAACTCGAAAATAAAATACAAATTTCCAATGCTCTATACATCAAAATAATACAATCTTCTCATCTTGTATTAAAAATCTTCCCAAAAGAATTCTCACTAACAATCAATCTCCATAGCGCCCCAAAATCCGCGCTAACCTGCAACTAAAAGAAAAGATGGGAAAGTACACAATACGACAGAAAAGATGCTCAACAAATATGTTACGATGAATAAAACGTCACAATACGAATACGAATATTCAAATCAAATGCAAATCTCAGTAGCATTTTATCAATAAATTTCTCAACAACACGTTAATCGGGTCACCAGGCCTCAACCCATCCGCATATGCTTTATCAAGTCATAGCCCTTGGAAGCAGGAATTTTGGCGGGTGCCCAACGTCCGTGCCATATTAAAATCTCATGACAATGTGCTCAACAACAACATGAATAATACCACATGAATCAAAATAATTCCAACAATTATTTTTCCAGATTTCAATGAATTTAACAATTCAAAATACGAGTTCAATTAAGAAGAATTCAACGGAATAAACACTCGCGAGATTTAGGAGCATGTTGTGTAAAACCCCATACCTTAAACCACCAAAAAGAACCAGCATGAATCATCACATAATTTTATCCTCAAAATCTATTCACACCATCACGTTCTTCTCGCGAAAATAATAAAATCTCGTTATATCCCAAACTCGAGAAAACAACAAATTAGCCTTCTAATCTAAGGTTGAAATCTTGAATAAGTTTGGGGCTATGGTTTGTATATAAAGGGGAGTAATTTTGGAGAGCTCTTTTGGTTGAAAAGTTTTAGAAAAAGTGATTTAAAAAGCCAAGCCACGAAATTGTTGATACATAAAGGATTAAGAGTTTGATTAAGAAAAGAGTTCTAATCAGATACAAACACTAAAACATTTATTTCGAACGATCGGACCGTTGGAATTGGATGAAATTATATAGAGAATTAGATGAAGACGAGAGAAAGCAGCATCCAAAATTGCAGCTCAATCAGACCGTTCAATATTTTTAAATATTTTTTTTTGTTATAGAGTTTTATGTTTTGAGGACTCTAAGAGAGTTTTATATTTTGAGGACTCTTCTATATAATAAAAATTCAATTAAAACTCTATTTTAATTCCAATTCCGAAACTGTTTGAAATTATCATGTTTAAAAATAAAATCCAACATATTTGAGCAATGAAAATAATTTTACCAAAAACTTTATTTTCCTCTATATTTTGAAAATACCCCAAAATTACACGGGTTGTTACAAAGAAGAAACCCATTAGGGGAACATATGTTTTCTAAATTATTTGGATTCAGGATATTTTTTTATGGAACCAAAGTGAGGCCCCCATTTGTGGTATTTAATCAATATCCTTTTGTCTTATATCTTAAAATAAATTAATCGAAGTAATATGGTGCCAAATTAACCTCTGTTGCGTAGATTAGTCTATTTTGATCTATTAAGATGTGTCTGTTTATTATTTATGCGATTAATGATTGTCCAAAAGGAAGTTTGTTAATTGGCCAAAAAATAAATATACATGCGGGAATAAATGTGTGACGATTATTAAGTTTTCATGTGAAGAATATACCAGCCTAAAGGAAGGTTGTTATTTGACCGAATTTATCATCAATATTTGATTTCTGCGCTTAGAGTACAACTTATAAGTTAATGTTTCTATACAAAGACTAAACGTCAATGTTGTGTTAGGTACCTTAAATAGGGACCACCATTACAGTTGAATAAAATTTATGTCATGCATCTATTCTTTTAATATATCTTGACATAAATTTTAATTTGAGCTTATGTCATTTATTTGTTCTCTAAATTCGGTTACTGCTTCTGCTACTCATATCACTGCCAACATGAACATAATTCATGTGTTTAACGGCATAAACTTTAAGAACTGGAAAGAGAACATGCTAATTAGTCTCGGCTAGATGAATTCAGACTATGCTCTAAGGAAAAAATGACTCGTTCTTCTTACAGAGAAAAGTCTCATTGGGGATAAAATGAACTTTGAGAAGTGGGATCATTCTAATCACTTAAGTCTAATGATGTTAAAGTGAAGCATCCTAGAAGCATTGAGGGGTGGTATGTCTGATGAGGTAACTGCTAAGAGGTTCCGGCTAGATATTGAAAATCATTTTGCAAAGAACGAAAAGGCTGAGCCAAGTACACTTCAAGATAACCTAATTCAATTGAGGTATGAAGGTAAAGGAAAAATAAGGGAGTACATTATGAAGATGTCTAACATCGCTTCAAAACTTAAGGCACTAATGTTAGAGCTGTTTGATGACTTTCTTGTGCATCTGGTACTAATTTCTCTTCTTGCTCACTACGACCAGTTTATAGTTAGGTATAAACAAAAATATAAATGGACTCTTAATGATCTCATTTCTCATTATGTGTAAGAAGAGGATACATTGAAGCGAGAAAAGACAATTGAAAGTTCTCATATTGCATCTACCTCAAATAATAATAAGCCTAAAAGGAATGATAACAAGAAAATTGAAGTAGGAACATTACAACCCAAAATTCCCTAAAAGAAGTGGGATCCATAATTTACTTATTACTTTTGTAAGAAACCTAGTCATGTAAAGAAATATTGTTCTGTGTGCATCGTATAACATGTAAAGAAATGTACACTTCTCACTTTGGTTTGTTCTGAAGTCAATTTAGCTTTTCTACCTAGTCATACTTGGTGGGTAGATTTTAGTGCTACTACTCATGTAAGTATGTCTATGTAGGGTTTCCTATGGAGCCGAACACCAAGTGATGCTGAAAGATTCATCTATCTTAATGATGGAAAAACTATTTCGGTTACAGTAAGTGAAACCTTCATATTATCTTTTGAGACTCGTCATTTTATTAAATGAAAAGAGACTTATGTAGTACCCTCTTTCAAGCGAAATTTTGTTTATATATCTATTTTGGCCAAATATGGCTTTTCTTGTTCATTTGGAAATAATAAAGTCAGTTTTTTCTTAATTCTACTCTTGTTGTGACTGATTTGAGAGTGTGCAGTGATCTAATGGATTAATTTATTTAATTAAATTCCCCAATACACAAATCCAATTTTTAATCAAATTGTGCATGAGAATTGTGTTCAAATATATATTTGTAATTTTCAGACCAAACGTGCAAAAATACAATCAAGATGACGAAAAATCCCTTTGCAAGGGAAAACCTTTTGTTTAGCACAATTGAGAGTTTTGAATGCAATCGACTTAAAAAACACTTAGCTGCACTTAGTTAGATCGCAGAGTCTTCAAAATGCTAGCATATACGATTCATCTCTAGAGTTGTCCACATGTTACGATCTACCATCGGTATCCACCGATACAACCTTTTTTATCTTCTCTAGCAGTGAAACCTCGTTTCACAAATTTAGTCGTAGATAAAAGTCTCTACAAGATCGTAGGATAAGACACCTTCTTAATCTTGGTAAAAGTGAGCATGAATAATACTACACCAAAATAACTAACTTGTCACGATCTTTGACTGTGATAAGTCCAACTTGTCACGATCTTTAACCATGACAAGTTCAACTTGTCAAGGTCTTTGATCGTGATAAGTCTGTGGGTGATAACTTCTTTTTCATGAACTTGTCACGATCAAAGACCGTTACAAGTTCATTAGACTTGTCATGGTCATTGACCTTGACAAGTTTTGTCAGGATCAAAGATCATGATAATCCCGTTATAAAACCCAAAAAAATTGTCACGGTCAAAGACCGTGACAATTCTAGGTAGAATTTTAAAAAACATTATTGGGCAATATGGCCACTACCACTTTCCAACAGTATATTTGTAGATGCTATAAAAAAATTGTACTTGTCTAAACAACATATATACAAATAAAATATAAATAACAAACTAATAGAAATAATGTCATGAAGAAGGATCTTGAGCAGGTCAGAGGAGGAAGGAAGGCCACATGACATATGAATTGAGATACCCTTTAATATGCTCAACGCTGCATTGTACGCGCAACCAAAAGGGTGAGTTCTCCTTTCCGTAAACCACATCCGTGATGAGAATTTGGGGCCGCATTTTATTAATTCGTAGGGCCAAATCGATTCGGCTCCTAGGCGAATCGATTCGGTTAGCGAGTAGGATACAGGTCTGGGAGACCGAATCGATTCGGGTTAAGGCCAAATCGATTCGGACAGAAGAAGAATTCTAGTTTTACTCACCGAATCGATTCGCTTTTGGGGGAATCGATTCACAACCAAGGGAGAATCGATTCGGCCCTAGGGCAAATCGATTCGGCTGCCCTATTTTTGTGAGATTTTCATAGTTTTGTTTTAACCCCTTTTCTTTTAGGTTCGAGGTTTAGGAACCTTTCTTTGGGAAGTAATGGTGAGTCCTAGAGGGTTATTTTGGGTAGGCAAATGTCCTAGGATAGTATGAGGATATTTGGGCTTACCCCGAGGGCTAGTTTGTGTAGGTTAATATCCGAATGATATAGGAAGTTAACCTAAAAATAAATTGGAGATAAAATCTTAATGTTAGGACTTTTGGGAGTCAATTATTGAGGGAGAATCATTTTGATGATTTATGGTTTTGTGTTGAACTCTTGGAGGCTACATTGAGGATATTGGCATTTCAGGTCTTAGGTCATTAATAAAATATGACTTAATGAGAATGAAATGCATATGCTAAAAGGTGGTACTAAATGAATAAGTACAAATGATTTTTGAGAATGTAAAAATGGATGTTTTCAAATGGGAAAAAGTAATGATTTTCATAAATGTTAATTTATGGATACACACCTCTCTAAATCTCTATCATAAGGGAAGTTGCGTGCGTATGGTGAAGCCCCCTGGCTAATGAATGCAGGGTGGATATAGTCCTAGGCCATATGAACGTTTATTATATATTTTATGCGCTAGTGAGGTGATTATGGGTGTGGTCATGACTCTCCCGCGGGCATATGGCCGCTTCCTGACGTTTCGTTAGGATCCCAGGTTGTCTTGGTGATAGGCCCTGCAAGATGATAGCCATTTAGGGGAAAGCACAATGGGGAAACTCGGACGGGCGGTCTTAAATTGCATTATATAATATGATATATAACTATGTGCAATAATGTGGGACATTATTGGTTATTAAATCAATTTGTGAGAATGAAATGGCTTTAATTACATTTCCCGGATGGAAGAAAGGAAATGGGAATTTAAATACATTTTCCGGATGGAAGGAAGAAGGAAAATGGAAAGTTATGAAATGGAAAGGTAAAGCTTTTTTATGTTGATAAAACTTGCTTTTAAATATGTATTTTTCCTGGATGGAAGAAAGGAAATAAAATTGATAAAGAAAGTTTTGAAATGAGATTAATTGGTAAAAATTTGATAAAATGAATTGCCATATATGTATTTCCTAAAGAAATAAGAACTGCGCCTTTAGATGGTGAATGGATTTATCTTGTATCTCCTTGAGTAGCTATAGATGAGACCTCCCATATATATATATATATATATATATATATATCGATTACGTGCTAAGGGTCTAATGAATCTCGACGATCAACCTTGCCTGGTAGTAGTGTATCGGGGGGGGTTCCTTATTTGGATTTCGCTTCGCAAGACACCCCACGCATGAATAGGACATAGTGTTGAGACTGGGGAGAAGTTAGCCCTTAGTACTTGGGGTTAAATAGAGCATCGTCATTGATATTGCACTAGGTTGCCCCTTTAGATTGAGAGGTGAGAAATATTAATGTTAATTGCGAGAGAATTACGCACTTAACTATCATGCATTTTAGTCACATGGTAATCATATCAAACCGGGCCCTGACCCATTTGTATTTCTCTATTTTTGCATATACTCCTTGCCATACAGGTTCTCTACCGCAAGGACGCCTGAATTTACATTTCCATTCCGGTTGTCTTTGAGTTATTGCATATTGCGGATGTTGTAGGATATTTATTTTAGATGGCTCTATCTTTTGTACTCTAGTTATGTTCAGCTTATTTATTCGGGCGTGTTGCCCACGCTTTTCATTCATTTATTATATTATAATAATTGAATTATAATACTCGGTGTAATTAATTGTATTGGTCTGTTCACCGACAGCTTATTCGGTGATTATTTATTATATTGTCGTTCTCTATTCGTTGATTTTTGATATCCACCATTTTCACAAATGGGATTGTATAAGTGTTTTTCTTTTATTTTCAAAGTTTTGAATTTGAAAGTCCATTTTCTAAAATGATTGGTGGTTATCTCGTACTATTATTTTAATCGATAGTGATGCTGAGAATGGACCATCTATGATTCCTGTGATTATTAAAGTATTGGGCTGGCCACCTATTCTTTTAGTAGGCGGGTTGTCACAGATGGTATCATAGCATTAGGTTCTAGAGTCCTTAGGAATCGGTGCGTACATATTACTTCTTCCGCGTTACTTTTAATTTGACATAGAGCCTTAAGATTAAGATCGTTGATTCTCTTGTGAGATTTCGTTCTCCTGCTATGATATGAGAACCCCAAAAATCTTTTTCTCGTTCGTGTGAGACTCGTAAGTCGTTAGATGAAGGCGTCAAGAAAGGCCGTTCAGAAGGCGTTATGAGACGGGATTACTAGAGCTGTGAGCTGTAGTCGGGGATGAGGAACGCTTTAGAGGTCGCTCCCTTTGTAGCATTATCCCATATTGCTACCGTGACTACTAAGTATAGTAGATATAGTTTTCCAAGTACCGCTGCCAGTAAAGAGTGGTACTAAGTTTGGTATTCCAAGCGATGTCAATCTGAAGATTGAGAAGTCCTTGACGAGGACCATATGTTAAAGTTCAGCCGGTTGGAGGTAGTGTAATCTCATTCGGTGAGAGTATAAGTTCCAGGAGTTTTAGCCTAGAGAGGGGTATAGAAGTGCCCAGGTGCGAAGATTGGGGGAAAATCTTTTACCCATAGGTGTAAGGTTGAAGTGACGAAAATGGTAGTCACCATATTTTGATAGGGCAGGAAGTTTTACCTATAGAGAAACCCGGTAGATATTTTCAATAGCGAGTTTCTCTGGGACATCGGGAATGATGAGAAAGTAAATTCTCAAATATTCACTTGAGGTTCGGTCAGAGGCCGACCATGAATAAAGAGTTACATGGTTAAGGAAACCTTGAATCGAAGTGGGTTGATACAAGGAAGAGAGAGCCCTTCAGTCGAAATGACGGGCTCACAAGTAAGTGTTGTTAATACTTTTACAGAGGTAGTGTTCATGAGACCCCATTGGTGGACATCCACCTGGGGAAGACTCATTGAACTAAGGCAGTAGAGGCTAGTATAATGTTCTCTGTGTTGAAGAAGTTAAGGGAACTACACGAGTAATCTCTAGAGTATCTAGAGATGGAAGTAGTTTGGTTCGGTTAAGACTAGAAAATTTGTCTAGGTACCATTAGTAGTGGCCAAAGAGATTGGCAAGTATGTTGGTGGGAGTTCCACCTTAGTTGAGGGTGGAGTATTCCTTATGATAAGATGAAGTAGTATTGTATTTACTCTATATTCGGGTGTGTAAATCGAGCATGTGGTATTATCGATATTATTTTAGTGAGTATACCTATATGACTTCCGTGGAAGGGAGGGTCTGTATTTTTCCTCACTCGTTATAAATCGAGTATTAATATTTTAAAAGTATGTGTGTGCTATGTGCTACTCGTATTATATGTATTATACAGGTGGAATTATTGTTGGTTTGGTTGGGGTGATAGCAAGCGAATAAATCGCGAGGCTATCCTATGTCTAGTTTCAAATTGGAACTAGTGGTTCTATAATATCTCTCCTGGATACAGGTTGAGACTTTATAGGGGTGGTTTAAGGTATGCGAGGATTTTCTTTTCATTTTATTTCATTTATTTTGCATGCATGATTGTTGCATTTTTTTTCTTTCTTTCTTTCTTTTCCTTTCTTTCTTTCTTTCTTTTTGTTGTTGAGATGTTGGGTTGGAAGGTTTAGCCGAGAATCACGTGATTGAGTGATTAAAGGGCTAAGTTGATGTGCGATATAGGAGCACTGTAATAGTCCTTCCCTCTGATCCATGCGAGGGAGACTAAGATATGAAAGTCAAATTGAGACTTATGGTTATGCCTTAATGAGAAGGCCATTTAAAAAAGATATATGTATGTGTATTGGGATAAAGCATTTGTGGAATCTTACAGAAAGTAAATTCCAGATTAGTTAAATTTTCAGTTAATTGAGATGGTAAGACGTAAAAGTCAAAGTGCATTTGTAGGGTTATGAGTTAGGATTTTAGCAGTCTCGATCATGTGTCTTAGACCGTTACATCTCGACGACCGACGATTCGAGGTAGTAGTGTAACGGGAGGGTTCCTTGTTTGGATTTCACTTCGGTGAGACATCCCACGCATGAAACCAAGTGAATGTCAGAAGTCGGGAAAGTTCTTGGACACTAGGGATATAATTAGTATAATGTTTATACGACTTGATTAGGATATATATCAACCTTAGGATCATTAGAACGTAAGGCCCTTAGGGCATGTGACATTAGTTTAGGAAGGCTGAAGGTAGTTGATCAAAATAGGTTTGTGGGTTAACTCTAAGTAGGATTAGGTCCCTAGAACGAAGAGGTATGGGATCTCGAGTGATGGGGAATGTTAGGACATAGAAGGTGGGGCCTCTCTTAGATAGAGCGTTACATCTGTAACCTATCTTTTGAGGAGTTGGAGTATAAGTTGACTTTTACTCCTGCACTCGTGTTGATAAGATCGAGAGTGGATTTAACGAATGAGTCTCTGCCAGGAACGGGAAGTATTAATACTGGAGCATGGACCCATTATTTATGCGTCTCACAGACTTAAACTCCGTGAGAAGTATTATACCACGCCTGATTTAAAGATCATAGCAGTAGTATTCGCCTTAAAAAAACTGAGGCACTACTTTTTGGGCAGGAAACTGGTCTTTTCATGAACAACATATTGGAGTTCGTAAAGGATTATCAATTGGATATTACCTTTTTCTAAAGAAATGCTATTGGGAGTAGTAGATGCACCGAGTAGAAAACCGTCGGAGAGATTAGTTGAGGTACGGAATGCCAAGTGGAATGAGCTTAACCGAGGGGACGCTATAGCAAGATAGTTCATGTCCGTGATCGACCCTTTCACCTACTAGTGTGAAGAGACTAGTGGTGGAATGAGGAAGGGTAGGAGTAGTGGCTTTTATGGATCGAATTTCCGTACGATAGTTCAGAACATTTCCTATAAGTATGGTGCCATGTGTGTGGCCTAGTGTAGTCGACCGAGTAAATTGTCTGTTCGTTGTAATGGAACCAGTGGACGATATATTTCTTTGGCTTGGAGTGGTCTGAGAATATTTCTTTAACGATTGGGGCTCCTAGAGCCGCATACTTTTAAGGGCTACACCAATGCGAATAGATGTTAGTAGTGTTAGAGTAGAGCGATTATATGTTATTGTAGTTATTCCCTGGAAAGGGTATAACGTGATTTGAGCAGAAAGGCAATTTGTGCCGATATATGTAGGTATATCCTTCCATAGTAGAAAGGTAGGATCGATAGTTCATGAGGAACGATTTGGTACGATGTTAGAGCACGAAGGAGGTAGACTGAGATCGAATAGTGATGACCTTAGTTCTAGTCCGATGGGGACGCTGCACTACTGATGGGTTTCCAAAGAATGATAGAACGATAGTTTGGTATAGTATACCCTTTGTATAATTATGGGGTACGCCTGAATTTTGAGGGAAAAATTTCCTTATAAAGGGGGGAGTATGTAACAACCCAGGCATTTGAGCGACTATTTTATATTATTTTGCCTGATGGGATAATTTTATAAAATAGGGGAAGTTGGAGTAAATATTATTTCCCGTGATATTTAGGGATAATATTTACTATGTTTTGTTTATTTACCGTTATGAGTAGGTAAATAGCATTATATTGTGTTTTATTTTGTCGTTATATGTTATGCGACGGTTATGACTCATATTTAAATTGGAGCCTAATTAATGAAATAAAATAAAGTTGGAACACAAAAATAGTTCACATTTTCCCGAATGCCGAGTCAAGATAGTCAAAATAAGTGCGAAGTTATATTTTTGAGTTTGGGCACTTTTGGCGTGTTATGACTCAATTATGTGGTTACGAGTCATTTTAATGGTGTATTAGCAATTAAAAGAGGGAAATTAATGTTTTAAAACCCGGTTAAATACCCCACCCCTTTTATTTTCTCAATCTTGTGTTAAAATCCAAGAGAGTTGGGAGAAATGGAGATTTGAGGCTGAAATCCATTGCTACCGGAAGGGAATTCGAGACTACAAACTCGAGGCAAGTTTCTTACTTGCTAGATATTGATTTAATATGATAATTTTCATTTATGGTTAGTTTTGGGAGAGATTTAAACCATTTATGGGTTTGGGGAATTTTTGGTGTTTAATCCTTTATTCTTGTTTCAAATTTGATTTGAGGAATATATATTAGTTATTAGTGGTGTAGAAGTGATTTAAGATAATTAATTGTTGTTGATGTTGGAAGAAATCAAGAATTTGGGTTTTTTGGGATTTTATGGTTCTTAAACCCGTAAACCAAACTGGGCAAATTCGCAGGGCCGAATCGATTCGGCTCCCAGGTGAATCGATTCGGTTAGGGGGTAGGATATAGGTCTGGGAGACCGAATCGATTCGGGTTAAGGACGAATCGATTCGGACAGAAGAAGAATGCCAGTATTACTCACCGAACCGATTCGATCCTAGGGCAAATCGATTCGGCTGCCCTGTTTTTGTGAGATTTTCCTAGTTTTGTTTTAGCCCCTTTTCTTTTAGGTTCAAGGTTTAAGAACCTTCCTTTGGGAAGTAATGGGGAGTCCTAGAGGGTTGTTTTGGGTAGGAAAATGTCCTAGGCTAGTATGAGGATATTTGGGCTTACCCCGAGGGCTAGTTTGTGTAGGTTAATATCCGAATGATATAGGAAGTTAACCTAAAAATAAATTGGAGATAAAACGTTAATGTTGGGACTTTTGGAGTCAATTATTGAGGCAAAATCATTTTGATGATTTATGGTTTTGTGTTGAACTCTAGGAGGCTAGTTTGAGGATATCGGCATTTCGGGTCTTAGGTCATTAATAAAATATGACTTAATGAGAATGAAATGCATATGCTAAAAGGTGGTACTAAATGAATAAGTATAAATGATTTTTGAGAATGAAAAAATGGATGTTTTCAAAAGGGAAAAAGTAATGATTTTCATAAATGTTAATTTATGGATACACACCTCTCTAAATCGCTATCATAAGGAAAGTTGCGTGCGTATGGTGAAGCCCCTTGGTTAATGAATGCAGGGTGGATATAGTCCTAGGCCATATGAATGTTTATTATATGTTTTTTGTGCTGGTGAGGTGATTCTGGGTGTGCTCATGACTCTCCCGCAGTCATATGGCTACTTCCCGACGTTTCGTTAGGATCCTAGATTGTCTTGGTGATAGGCCCTCCAAGATGATAGCCATTTAGGGGCGCGCACAGTGGGGAAACCCGGACGGGCGGTCTTAGATTGTGTTATATAATTTGATATATAACTATGTGCAATAATGTGGGACATTATTGGTTATTAAAGCATTTTATGATAATGAAATGGCTTTAATTACATTTCCGGGATGGAAGAAGGGAAATGGGAATTTAAATACATTTTCCAGATGGAAGAAGGAAAATGGAAAGTTATGAAATGGAAAGGTAAATCATTTTTATGTTAATAAAACTTGCTTTTAAATATGTATTTTTCCTGGATGGAAGAAAGGAAATAAAATTGATAAAGAAACTTTTGAAATGAGATTAATTGGTAAACATTTGATAAAATGAATTGCCATATATGTATTTCCTAAAGAAATAGGAACAGCGCTTTTAGATTGTGAATGGATTTATTTTGTATCTCCTTGAGTACCTATAGATGAGAAATCCCATATATATATATATATATATATATTGATTACGTGCTAAGGGTCTAATGAATCTCGACGATCAACCTTGCCTGGTAGTAGTGTATCGGGGGGGTTCCTTGTTTGGATTTCGCTTCTCAAGACACCCCTCGCACGAATAGGGCATAGTGTTGAGACTGGGGAGAAGTTATCCCTTAGTACTTGGGTTAAATAGAGCATCATCATTGATATTGCGCTAGGTTGTGCCTTTAGATTGAGAGGTGAGAAATATTATTGTTAATTGCGAGAGAATTACGCAGTTAACTATCATGCATTTTAGTCACATGGTAATCATATCAAACCAGGCCCTGACCCGTCTATATTTCTCTGTTTTTGAATATACTCCTTATCGTACAGGTGCTTTACCGCAAGGACACCAGAATTTACATATCCATTTCGGTTTTCTTGGAGCTATAGCATATTGCGGATGTTGTAGGATATTTGTTTTAGACGCCTCTATCTTTTATACTCTAGTTATGTTCAGCTTATTTATTCGGGCGTGTTTCCCATGCTTTGCATTCATTTATTATATTGTGATAATTGAATTGTAATACTCGGTGTAATTAATTGTATTGGTCTGTTCACCGACAGCTTATTCGGTGATTATTTATTATATTGTCATTCTCTATTCGTTGATTTTTTATATCCACCGTTTTTACAAATGGGATTGTCTAAGTGTTTTTCTTTTATTTTCAAAGTTTTAAATTTGACAGTCCGTTTTCTAAAATGATTGGTGGTTATCTCGTACTATTATTTTAATCGACAATGATGTTGAGAGTGGATCATCTATGATTCCTGTGATTATTAGAGTATTGGGCTGGCCACCTATTATTTTAGTAGGCGGGTTGTCACACATTACAAATATAATCATTACATAAATAGCCATTAACCATTACTATTTATAGATTTACACCTAAAAATATAACATCCTCATTTTCTCCAATTTTCACACTCACAAAATTAATCCTACAACTTCCTTTTATCTCCTATTTTTCACACTCCCAAAATAATCCCAAAATAAATAATAGTATATTTATTATATCCCAAAAATCAAACATATATTTTATATAGTTAATACTATTTGTTTAAAAAATGTTAGCGATTCAAAGAAAATGGTGTGGCAAAATCGCAAAACCAATTCCAATTCCACCCCCACCACCGAATTTGTCAATCTTGTATCGAAATTTTTTTCAATTGTTTGTTGATAGTTTTCCACACGCGAGAGACATGATTGTTGATCCTACAGCACATCCAAACGACAGTCAATTTCACATGTGCAGTAGTTTCTAAGGTATGATAGACGTGTATGCCCAATTATCCCAGATTTTGTTTGTCCAAGAGGCCATTCGGAATTTCGGTTTCAATCATTTATTTTGAAAAGCTTTTCCTAACTCGGACAACCAAATGATCGGAGCTCTCATAAGCCGGTGGTCAGAGATAACGCATACATTCCATCTATCGGTTGTGGAGTTGGAGATTACGTCTTATGATTTTGTGCATTTGTCCGGTAATATTTCAATAATATTTTTACATACTATATTTATTTTTATTAATTATTGTTGAAGCTTTCCATATCTAATACTTATGAGATTATTTTCTTTTAGGAATTCCAATTGGAATCCGTAATATTTTGCCTAGCTTTCCAACATCTAGTCCTTGTACTATGGAGGAAATGTTCGAGCTATATTTTCCCGGAATAGGCCTCCCAGAGTACAAAGGACAAAATATTTCTTGTAGAACATTAAAAAGTACATGTTGGATTGGTGCCAACAAACTCCGGAGCAAAGATTAGCTAGTGCATAACAAATCGCTAGAGCTTTTATTATTTTTGTGTTGAGGTCCATTTTTTTTCCGAGGAGACATAACGTAAATCCATGTTTGTGGATTGGGCAACTTATTTAGACGATCTTAACGACATGGCTGTTAAGGATTGGGGTTCTCCCATTTTAGCCCATGTTTACTATGCCCTTGATGCATGCACCATAAATGTGAAAAAAAACAGTAAATTATTTATGGAAACTTATAGAGGTATTTTTTTTTCTAATTTAACATTTTAATCATAACCATTAAATTTAATTTTTTTTATTTTAAGAATCTACCAAATACTAATGAGTTGTTCTTTATACCCGTAGTACTTCGGCTACGAGTACCTTCGTACGATGTCTCCCATATTGCACTATAATGTCGTGGAAATATGGTCGCGTATGCTATGATGGGTAACTAATCAACGTGGGGATCTATTGGGACAAATGAGGTTCAAAAGTTTGGCCATGTAGGAGCAACTGGAAATGCGCTCTGTAGAGTCAGTTATATGGTAGCCTTTTATAGGATTGGCAGAAAACCAATTTAGTGTCATTAGAGTTTCTCACGATTTGGCAAAGAGACGTTTCATACTTTTCGATGCCGAGTTAGGTGGGATTTGGTATCTCAGAGACCACTGCTACCGTCAAATGACAAGTATCATTGCCATTCCCGAAAACCCACTGCATCCTATGGCATTCATTCCAAGAGAAATATATATGCAACAATTTGGCAATTGGCAACCTGCAATTAGTCATGTCCCAGTGTCATCGGAGGAGGAATGGTGGACATACTGGAAGATTGTGGGTAAAGGTGCAATATTACCCTCACTATTTCGGTGGAAAAACCACGCCGCGATTGCAACCTCTGATTTATGAGTGCCCATCGCACTGGCAGATAGATAGGAGGCTCCCCATATATACAACACACGGGGACAATCTTCATCGTCACATCTTATACCATTGTCAAGGGAGTTTGAAATTGAAGATTTAAGTATAAATGGCATAACAATCATTCAACTAGATCCACCAAGCATACAAAATAACTTAGCACCCTAAGAATTTTACTCATGATCATAATGGCGTGATATGTTTTTTTAGTGGACTACATCGGGAAAATGAAATAAAAAATGTTAGAGCGGGAGCTTATGTGGCAAAAATGGGTGTGAAAGAGAGACAAAATTTTTTGATAGAAAGATGAAGAGATTGCAACTCTGAGAGGCACTATACCAAGTTCGTCTATCGCGGACAACCCCATTTCGCAACACACACACCCATACATATATGCAGATGAACATCCAATTGCTTCTCCTAATATTACCCATCCACCCTCACAAGATCCTGTGGGATCGCCCAGTCAACCATATCTTGTCGATGACGCTTTTGAACTTTTCAAAAAAATTCCTTATGACCATTATCTTGGTAAGGGTCCGATGTAAAGTTAAACTTTTAATGTAATAATTTGTTGTGATAATAAAATCTTTTTTATTTATTAATATTTTGTACCTTTATTTAGAAGAGTTAACAATGTTATAGTTTTTTCCTTTATTAAAGATATTAGATTAAAGTAAAAACACCATACTCAAAGACAAAATTACTTGGATTATATGTTCCAACGCTTATATTGAGCATAGTAGGCATATTAAACACATAAAAAATAAAGTTACATTTTAATTACTTTGTGGTTTCCTGGTCAATCGCGAATCACAACATATTGCATTCCCATCACCCATCAACGTGTTTGGTAGATGTTGTACAAAATCATTGTCAGAATCATCCCTTTTATAGTTCAAAAGTTTCGAATCAGATGCATACTCTGAATCGTCAAGTTCCGTATTTATCAAATGTTTACAATGCCAATGAATTAATTATTTTTCCATTTGTTCAATTTCACGTTGTATTAGACATATAAATTTTCACTGTCTGTGGTTGGATCTTTGTAATATTTTGCAGATTTTTCTTGTGGCATGGGTAAACTATGCCAATTACATAAACACACTAAATCGCAACATTTGTCACATAACCTAGGTCATTTTAAATGATCATCATAAGGAATATTACCTTTTATTGGAGTTAACCATTTCATCACATGGCAAACCTCACCTAACGAATGTAGTGTGCATATAGGGATTTTTTCAAAAACCCTTTTCTCCCTAAATCAACTCCCTCCATGGGGATCTTCGTAGATTCCTGGGTTGGTCAAAATGGTTGCAACTTCCTTAACATGGTCAATATTTAATGATATTAATGCTTTAGATTTTTGCTTCACCTTAAAGGGCTCTTTGTTCCCGGCGACCATGTTTGGGCTGAAGTAATCCAGCCGGCCTCTACTTGGGTTATAATCATCATTATGTTTACGGCTTGCTATTTGGTAGTGTTTGTAATGACGGTACCATTTTATTAATATTAATATTATACTTGCACTATTAAAACACATGTGTGTATGCAAACCTATTGGGTGACTCTTTTCTTACCGTCCAAGTTTTAGTGGTCACATAATCTTTATTATTCGGTCTAATAATAGTTAGACATAACTATGCAGCCACGGTCTGTAAAATAGTTTGACATGACATCATTTTTGTCCAGTTTGTAATACAAAAAAATTGATATTAAGAGTAGCCGATGTAAATAATTTATCCTACATATGTTGGCGTACGATGGATGCGGGGATTTGTAGGACGAATATTTGAAAATTATCGAGACAACGACGATTGAGACTTTAAAACGTTTCTGAAGGGTTGTAGTGATGGTGTTTATCTTTGAGTATTGTTACATACCTACAGTAGAAGATTTTGTCCGCATGCAGCCTGAGAATTAACGATGTGGTTTCCTCGAGATGATTGGGAGCATTGACTACATGCACTAAGAATGGAATAAATGTCCACATGCATGGAAATGATAATATCAAGGTCATTGCTATGTTTCCACTATAATTTTAGAGGCATTGGAATCTTATGATACTTGGATTTGTCATTCCTGGTGCATGTAATGATCTGAATGTTCTTACCAAATCTCACGTGTTCGAAGAACTTTTGGAAGGAAATCTTACCCCTATGCACTTTGACGTAAATGAAAACACGTATGACACAGGGTACTACCTTGCAGATGGTATCTATTCGACCATCGCAACTATCGTCAGGAGTTTTAAGAAACCAGTCACTCAAAAACAGAAGGTGTTCACACGAGCTCAGGAAGGAGCCCAAAATGATGTGGAAAGGGCATTTGGCATCTTGCAACAACAAATCCACTTTATCAGGAACCAGACAATTTTTTTGGAATATAAAGACTTACGTGTAATTATGAAGGCTTGTGTCATATTACACAAGAGATTGTCGTGGAAGAGTTGCGGGACGGGACTTGGCGATCTGACTTGCCCTTACATGACCCACCCCCTACTTAAGCAGGCAAAGTATCGCTGGCCAGTATCACTACCAGGTGCGGGAGGTGAAGATGTGGAACAAGGATGCCTATAACCACTTACGTGATGACCATATGGAACATATTTGGAATCTTTATGCAGAATCATCATCTTGATTGTAATTTCAATTTTATCGATTTACCCAGTCTTATCTATATACACAATTCTCTCCGTGCAAAATAAAATTTGGTTAGGTAAAGATAGCCATTGAAAAACATTGGTACATGAGTTAATAACTAATAAATTTGCATTACATAAATAACCAAATATATATATTTATTTATTATGAGAAGTTTCGATATGCTTGAGACCGACGGTGCATTATTTGAGTCATTCGCATCTCGTGAAAAGTATTTTGTTGGGGAGTGAATTTAGTTGTATCTATGTAAATAATCTAATCTTCGTCATGTTTGATTTGATCTTCATCACGTCGGAGTTGAGCTTCGTACTCTTTTGTGTGAATTGAAATTAAACCATCAATCTTTTCATTTAGATTTCTTCTGATTGTTTGGGATTCTGCATATTTTTTGCCATAAAGTGTGTTGAATTCTTCAGAGTTCTCTAAAAGGACCGTGTGTGTAGTCACACTATTGGTTCCCGCTCTTTTCTTCCCTTTCTGTTTCGCAGTTTTACGTCCTTCCGGTCTTTTTAGCACATTATTGAATTTTCTTGTTTCGTTGTCGTTCAATTCAAGCGGGCTCTCATTAGTTTCTTCATCGGTATAGACATGGAATACTTTGACAAGTCCTTAAGAACCTCTAGCAGTGGTTGTAATTGAATTTATGACCCACTTTGCGTCAAAATTTATCACTAGCTCATTGGACCTATATAAAAAAATATTTTCACATTACAGTTGTAAAATTATGAATTCAATTATAAATAATAAAATAAACTTAAATTAATAGTAATCACCCACGAAACCTCCGTCGTGATGCTATCTTTCCCTCTTCTGTAATCTTGAGACAACTTCTCTACATACAACAAATACTCTGTGTTAAATTTTCAAAAATTTTCCTGCAACGCATTCTCGGTGCGTTTGTAAATAACACCCTCGCTTGAGTTATAGTCGTTAGTAATTTTTTTCACAAGATTTTACCTGATTGGTTAGTCCCCATAGCACCATCCATAGGAGATTTAACGTACGTCACACAAAGCTACACCTGTCATGTGGATTGAAATTTGGTAGTCAGATCGAACTTGGCGGAGTACTTTGAGAAGGAGGATCCATAGAAATTATTTGAATTGATAAGTAAAAGGATATAAATTATTGTTCGTGTTAAAGTATTTGGGGAGTGTAATGTATATATTGAAAAATAAAGTTACTGTTAGTAATTGTTGTAGCCGTTAGACATGTTACCCTTATGCTATTAATTTTTTTTTTATTTAGGGTAGGTGCATATAAAACATAACCCACAGGCTGGGCGACTAAGACTTACCCGCCGAGTTGTGGGTTAGTGCACATTTGCATTTCCGTTAGATTTTTTCTCTCCCCATTGTGCACAATATCGACCCCACTGTGAAGGCAAATAATCTAAATGTAGACATTTAGATTGCCTAGTGAAGATGGCCTAAGGCCATAAGTATGGATAAAACATTCTTATTTTATCTAGATCGATAAATTTCTCTCTTCTAGTCTAAAGATTGCTCTAAAAAATATCAAATATAAAATTTAGTAGAAAAAAATGGAAAATTATCCAAAATTCCCCTATTCCGTTGACATCGCAATATTACATTGGAATGTTTATTAATCATAAAAAATAGTTTTGATATATTTTATTTTGTAAAATTGTGTTTTGTGGATTCACTAGAAAGTCAATAAGGGGTATATGATACTACTGCTAAAGACTAAGGGCCCATTTGGCAACCGAATTTTAAAGCTTGAAATTAAAATTGAAAGGCCAATTTAAATTCCACGAAATTGAAATTGACCTTCCAATTCTAATTTCAACCCTTGAAATTGAATTGTTGACAAAGGGGCTCTAAGGGTTTTCATTGAGTTAACAATAATTTTTTTTATATAATAAGGGATTGGGATCATCTACGAGGCGAGAAAAGACTTGGCATGACTGTTATCATACATGAAAATTATACTGAAGAATTGAAGGTCATTGAGAGAGAAAACTAAAAATATAGTAGTATTTTAGGTCAATGTTGAAAAAAAGTTTTAACCGTCAAAGACGATTTGGTGATTAATGTTTCGAGGATTAGATGTGATCTAAATAGTTATGAACAACCCTGAAATTGAATATTATCTAGATATCTGTTCGCATCCCGCTGTTCCGTCATAACTTTGATTGATGCTTGGAATAACTTCTATAAGACCGTGGAAAGAAACTCCATAATCTTTGAGAAAAATAGAAGATTCTCAATGGGAATAAAATATTCTTTAAGAGAAATAGAAGATTCTAAAAGGGGAGGAGCTTCCTCAAACACAATAATTCTTGGAACTGATGGGTATATTTTTTGAAAATAGTTATTGAATCGAGGAACGCTTCATTTTTTGAAAATGAATTATCGTATAACATGACCCGAGAATCTGGTCCTTCTAAAAGGACAAATCAAGCTACTACAAGTGGTACTCATCAACCTATTGAACCAATAGAGGATGAACCAAGATGTAGTAAAAGAGCAAAAACCTCAACTTCTTTCGGTCCGGATTTTCTAACATATTTGCTAGAAAATGAACCTCAATCGTACAAAGAAGCTATATCCTTACCCGATGCTTCCAATTGGAAAGAAGCAATTAATAGTGAAATTGAATCCATATTACAAAATCATATGTGGTAACTAGTGGATCTTCCACCAGGTTCAAAACCGTTAGGTTATAAATGGATCTTCAAAAAGAAATTGAAGGCCGATGGATCAATTGATTAATATAAAGCTAGACTTGTAGCTAAAGGCTATAGGCAAAAGGAAGGGTTGGATTACCTCGACACGTATTCACCGGTAACAAGAATAACGTCCATTCGGATGTTAATAGAAATAGCTGCTATTAATGGACTTGAAATACATCAAATGGATGTAAAAACTGCATTCGTAAACGGTGAACTAGACGAGGAAATTTATATGGAGAAACCTGAAGGGTTCAAGGCTCCCGGACAAGAAGGAAAAGTATGTAAGCTTGTTAAATCACTATATGGATTAAAACAAGAACCTAAGCAATGGCATGAAAAATTTGATAATGCAATGTTATCAAATGGTTTCAAAATTAATGAATGCGATAAATGTGTTTACTTTAAATACATTCATAATGGATATGTCATTGTATGCCTCTATGTTGATGATATGCTTATCATGGGTAGTAACTTGGAAATTGTCAAAACTACAAAACAAATGTTGAGTAGTAGATTTGACATGAAAGATTTGGGAATCGCCGATGTTATATTAGGAATTAAAATTTCTAGAACATCAGATGGACTTATATTATCTCAATGTCATTACATAGAGAAAGTACTTGAAAAATTCAAGAAGTATGATATTAGTCCTACCAAGACACCTGTAGATGTAAATTTACATATAGCAAGAAATAATGGTGAAAGCATATCACAACTAGAATATTCTCGTATTATCAGCAGTTTAAAGTATATCATGAACTATACGTGATCGGACATAGCATACTCAATAAGTAAGCTAAGTCGATTTACGAGTAATCCAGGAAGAGATCACTGGAAAGCAATATTAGGAGTTTTGGTTTATTTAAAATATACTCAAAACTATGGACTGCACTACTCAAAATATCAAGCTGTTCTTGAAGGACATTGCGATGAAAATTGGATATCCGATACAAAAGACTCTAAGTCTATGAGTGGGTATGTGTTTACCCTAGAAGGTGAAGCCGTATCTTGGAAATCCTCAAAACAAACGTGCATTGTTAGATCGACAATGGAATCTGAATTCATTCGACTAGACAAAGCTGGAGAAGAAGGTGAATGGCTTCGAAATTTCTTAGAGGATGTTCCAAATTGGTCTAAACATGTGTCCGCAATATGTATACATTACGATAGCCAATCAGTGATTGGAAGGGCACAAAATCACATGTATAATGGAAAGTCACGACATATTCGTCAAAGACATAATACCGTTAGTCAACTTCTCTCAAATGGAATTATCTCAATTGACTATGTAAAGTCAAAAGATAATATATCGGATCCACTAACGAAAGGTTTAATCTGAGAGCAAGTTGAAAGATCATCGAGAGGAATGGGTCTAAAGCCTATAAATAAATATGAATCAATATAGTGGCAACCCAACCTAGCTTACTGGAGATCCAAAGATCTAGGTTCAATGGGCAAACCGAACTACATTGTATTCAGTAAGCACTGGAGGATATTTAATCCTATCCATTCCAAGATGAGACAGTGCACATCTGCAGCGATATAAGGATAAGTTATGCTTTTAATGACATCCATATCTTAGTATGTCTAAGTGGAGTACTGCAGGATACTCTTTACGGAACTCACCTATGTGAGTAAGAAGGGGGCCACTTCTATGATAATAATGAAAGTCATATTCTCTAATATACTCACGGAACTAAGTGGTGTTCACGGCCAAAATGAACACAAACGTGAGAACCAACTGTGTTGAAGAATTATTGTGTGAATACTATTGTCTAGGTTTACAAAAATAGTTGGAGGTTCAAGGACATATAGTCTACTGATTAACCAAGTAAATCCGATAGTATATCACTAAGGAAAGTTCAAGGCCACCAGGCTACTTCTCCCGATGCAATAAAACTTCAGTTACTCAACCTATGTCTGCATCTGCATTATTTATATTTATAGTGATATATCATTCTTGTGGGGGATTGTTAAAAAAATGGATTTTGACAGCAAAATTTGAGCAACTTTGAGCTCAAATTAAGGTGGGACCCACACCACGAAAATTATGGGACCACATACGAACGCGTTCTCCTTGGCAAGGAGATTAACGTAGTATATTCATATGTCCAAGTCCATTAAGTTATGAATGATATATGTGTGTTTAAAATGACTCATAAAGCAATGAAAGCTAATGTATTGGGTATGTTTTAACTTTTGTCCCACATTGGAAGAGTAATGGAAAAATGATGAGTTAATAAAACCCAATTGATGGACTAAGGCTTGGATGCCTTCGGGGTATCCAAACTCTTTGAAGGGGAGATGACCTAAGCTATGCTTGGGTTAACTTTCGATCAAAGGTCCAGACGCACGCGCGCGCGCTCGTCCGGCCGGCTCGGCTCGACTCGGTTCGGTTCATGTTCGGAATTGGGTTTGGGCTTATAAAAATTCTTAAATTTTTGGGTTGAATCTAATTAACTTTCTGGGTTTTAATTTAATTAATTAATTAACAAATTAATTAATTTCCAAAAGTTAGCAGTTGCTTTAAAATAGAAATTAACTGTCATTGACAGTTAAAAACGGTTTGACTGTTCCCAAAAGTCGGAACCAAAACTTTAAATACATTTCCTTCCCTCCTGTTTTAAAACTAATGAAATTTCGTCCTTCCATTTTCCTCCAAAAATTGAGTGCTGCCATAATTCTTTTTGCATTCATTCGTCAGTCTGTTTGGTTGAGTAAACACAGAAATTGTGTTCGTCGTGATTAATCACTGTTGTGCTACTTGATTAATCTGGAAATCCCTTCTATCTTGGGAGACAATTATTCTTAAACTCAATCACATTGGAGGAATAAATTTATCTTAAGGAGACTGTGTAACAGGGCTCGGATTTACATCTAATTTATTATTAATTCTGCAATATTCAAGTAAGTGATTTAATTTTCTGTAATTTCTTTTTCATTCTGTAATTTTTATTTTATTAAGAATTCTGTACTATTTCAAAATTTAAATAGTAGGAATAACAAAATTCCTATTCAATGAGGTTTGGAATACTATTAGACATAAACACCTGACCCAATTCTCTTTTAACATGATCTGGAAGAAACGTATATTCCCTAAGATATCTGTGTTTACATAGCGTCTACTTCTTAACGAACTCCCTCTTGATGAGAATATTCAAGGCCTAAAAATACCTATGATCTACAAGTGTATAAACAAATGGAAACTTTGGATCATTTTTTTTTTCTAAAGGAGAGGTGGTTACTCAGATTTGGTCTCACTTTGGTAATATTTTGGGCTGTCAAACTAAAGGGTCCTCCATCCAATCTTGCCTCATGAGTTGGTGGATTCTTTATGGTGGTTCCTCTCTTCGAGCAACCCTCACCCACATTTTACCATGCTACATTTGTTGGGCTATTTGGTGCGCAAGAAATAAGAAGTTTGACGGACTTGAGATGATTACTGGCAATACTATTGCCTCTGTACATAATGATGTCTCTCTTGTTTTTAAAGCTTTTCCTTTTTTGAATCCTTTAAATTAAATAAATGGTTATTTGTACTAAGAATTTTTTTAACTAATTTGTGAGCCACCGAAGATGGGCATTTCATCTTCTCCTAATTAATAAAGTCTACTCCTTTATCCCTCCCCCCTCCAAAAAATATATATATATATATATATATATATATATATATATATATTTTGTTTTTGTTTTCTCAAAGAAAGAAGTTATCAATTCGTTCAAAGAAATCAATTCATTCCGCTTCTGTTTAACCTAGTTTTTCATTTGCATTAATTCGATCATTTGTAAGTTTATACCTGTTATCAAGAAATATTTTGTGTGTCGATCAATTAAAATAGGTGTATGTATTCGGTTTCGATTCAATCAACTCGTTGTAATTGTGTAATTCATGTGTTGAAATAACTCGAATATTGAATGAATGATTTGATTATGTATTTTGATAATTTTTTTAAATTTTATATGACTATATTTTAACTTTGTGTTTTGATTTTGGGATAGGTTGTGTATATATATATTTTGATTATGTATTCATTTGTGTGTTTTCATGTGTGTTCAAATGTGTATTCATGTGTGTGTGTACTTCATGTATATAGAGGTTGTTCATGTATATATGATAAGCACCCAAAAGTGTTTAAATAAAACTCCGAATAGACAACTTTTAATTGATAATTCTCAGTAAAATGGGTCTTATGTGCATATATGTTTGTTTTGTAGGTTAAATATCATTTGCAGTTTCAAACGATTCAATTAAAGGCAAATGCGAGTTAAAAGGGGCTAAAACCCTATCCCCGTACCTACCTTGTCCACAAACCTAACCCTAAACCGAGATCAAGCCATCACCTTAGCGTTGTGTGTGTTTAGTTTGTACTTTTATATATTTAGAATTTTAGTTATGTCGTGTATAATTTTTTAGTATTTTTATATTTTATTTGTGTGCATATAGTTTTATATATTAGGGTTCGTTAGTTTGCGTCTACCATTTTTATTATTTATGTAAATATAATTGGTGTGCGCTTTATTGTTCTTTTATTTGATTTGTTTTTCATATTTTTAGTTTAGTTTTATTATTATTATTTTTTTTTTATTAGGTTAGTTTTATTATTTTTATTTTGTTTTATTTTGAGTTCTTTTGTTAATAGGTTAGGAATTTATCTTTTTAATTTTAGTAAAATTTTATTTTAAGTTATAAATTTTTTAGTAATTTTTATTTTCTTTTGTTTTATTTTCTTTTAGGTACAAATTTAAACACACACACACACACACACACACACACCTTACACCTCTACACCCCACCACACCTAATTCTACCCATCATCATCTTCTCTCTCTCTCTCTCTCTCCATCCTCATAGGCTTGTAAATTGAGCCGAGCAAGCCTGAAGCCCTCCCGTTCGGCCCACTATTTTCGGGGAGAGTGTTATTTGAGTTTGAGCTGAGCCGAGCCTGAGCCAAAATTTCAAGTCCGAATGAATTTCGGGCCGAGCCTTAGTCAAACCTTGCCAATCCTGAATTGGGCCCGAAACCCAAACTTTGAATATATAAATAAATAAATAAATAAATTTACATAATATAACACATTTATCTTAACATTATTAAATATAACATATCTATTTTAATATTGTAGGTTTTCACTCTTATTTCACCATTTTTTTAATTTAATAGATTTTATAATTATGTATTTTATTTTATGAAATATTAATTAGATTTTAGTGTGTACATTTTCTCCATGATGGAAATAGAAGAAAAAAAATACTAATTCAAACCTTTTTAACAAAAATAAATAAAATTGGGCCCAAAGCCCGAAATATTTATGAGTCGAGTTCGGGCTTAGGTGGAAAAAAAATAATTTGGGCCGAGCTCGGACAGAGTATGAGCAACCCCAATCCCGACTCACCTGGACCGATTTATAGCCATACATTCTCCATTAAACACCCACTAAAAGCTTCACCACCACACCTCCCTAAGCCTACCTGAATCCTGAATCCAAACATCCTCAAACCCTTGACCATACTTTCATACCCATCAACCCAACTGAAATTATCTTATACCCTTTTAACCCATCATAAACATGTTATTCCTTAATCGAGTTCATCCCAAGCAGACCCAATCCCCCAAACCCGACGACCTTCCATAGCTCGTACCCGACCTCTGTTCTAAACCCGCGATTCAAACCAAAACCCGAAACCTCCAGTAGACCTTACCTCTCAACCTCCTTGAAACTGATTACTGTAACTCGTGACCCATGCCATTCTCGAACCTAATGAACAACAAACTCAGACCCAACACCCATTAATCTCTGTCAGAAACCCTTTACTTCGTCTACTTTAACCCTTGACAAAAATCTTACCCAATGCGAAAAAAATCACTACCTGCAAAACCCAAACAATTGTCAATTCTACAAAATAAAAGTTAAATGACTTTTACCCCATTTTCCTAAACTACCCTCATCCATTATATACCTTTCAATTTTATCCCTGGCGACATAAGACCCTCTCTTCATTTCATGGAAGAAAAAAAAGACTAGAAGACTTGATGAAGAATAGAGAGAGAAACATATTTGTAAATATTTTTTTTACTTCTTTTATTTTATTTAGAGAATTTGTGAGGATTAAATTATGAGAGTTTGGATTGTATCGAAGAGGATATAGTTGAACTTGAAATTCAAGGAGATTTGATTATAAGATTTGTTCTCTTATCTCTATTTTTGTTAATTTCATGCTTAGTTTGTTGATAATATTACATTTGTTGTGAGTTATCACCATGTTAGGCTAGAAACTCCTTTCAAGGGGTAGGGTGATCCCATTGTTTGATGTCAATCCCACTTTTATTAGTTTATTCATATTAAATGTCCCTTTGATTATTAACTTCGTACTCTTACATTTTGATTTGCGCCTCGAGAGAGGATAAATGATTTTCGAGAGAAAATCTAAATTCTAGTCTTATTTTCCATTTTAGAATCGAACCAGAGATCGATTTTTCTAAAATGTGAATTTGTTTCTTTGAATTTCAACTCTAAGTTACTTTTTATGATTTAAACTAATTTAATCGATCGATCCTAGCATGTGATTCATTAAATGAAGTTTGAGTCTACTTTTCAAGAGTTGTAAGAGTATTGAATTAAATTTTCTAAAAGGTTATAATTAAAATTACATTTGTGACGAGAGTTGGTTTGTAATTTTGATACTAACTTAGGAGAATTAATTTGAATTATTTAATTAATAAAATTAACTAGAATATATGGTGTCATTCTATATCTTGTTAGTCCTAATTTTTATTTCCTCACTTCATCACATATTTTGCATTTTTATTTAGTTATATTTCACTCATTTTTATCACACACAGCTTTTTAGTATTTCTGTAGATTTCTCTTCTAGCTAGTTGATATCTTTCATTTAGTTTAGTTATTTCATCATCACAAAAAAATTATTTTAATATAAAAAAATCATAAAAAAGTATAAAATAAAGAAAAAGCAAAAAAAAAAAAATATTTAAGAAAAATAGCTTGCAAATTGGATTACATCCATTTTCTTGTGTTCCACTTAAAAGAATTGGATTGACACCCTTACTTACCTCCATACTAGTCTTGTGATATTTTTGTAGGTAAGATTAGAAAGGCTTTGCAACAATGACACACAAAAAGCTCAAAGCCTTTCGATCAATATGCCTCACAACAAAATTGCAGTAAAGTACATGCATTTGATATAAAGTACACGTGAATTTTTAATGATTAATTCTAATTTTGTGTTTGGATTTTAATTTGGCATAATGTTAATGTGCATTTACTTTGTTACTTTTGGCTCATGACTTAATAGAATTGTCATGTGTTAGTTACGCATGAGTTTGTGGGTATGCACCAACGACATTGACCAATCTTAAGATTTAACAAAAGTACAATCATTTGTATATATCTCATTGTAAAATTACATTAAAGTACATGCAGTTTGATATAAAGTAAACCTGAATTTCTAATCATTAATTCTCATTTTGTGTTTTGACTTTAATTTGGCATAATGTTAATGTGCATTTACTTTGTTACTTTTGACTCATGACTTAATATACTTATCATGTGTTAGTTAGGCATGTGTTTGTGGGTCCACGCCAACGGCATTGACCAATCTTGAGATTTAAGAAAACTACAGTCATTTGTATATACCTCACAGTAAAATTGTAGTAAAGTACACGCAGTTTGATATAAAGTACACATGAATTTCTAATAATTAATTCTCATTTTATGTTTTGACTTTAATTTGGCAAAATGTTAATATGCATTTACTTTGTTTCTTTCGAGTCATGACTTAATAGACTTGTCATGTGTTAGTTGACCATGTCTTTGTGGGTTCACGCTAACGACATTGATCAATCTTGATTTTTAATAAAAGTACAGTCATTTGTATATACCTCACAGCAAAATTGCAGTAAAGTACATGCAATTTAATATAAAGTATACATGAATTTCTAATGATTAATTCTCATTTTATGTTTTAACTTTATTTGGGCATAATGTTACTGTGCATTTACATTGTTACTTTTGACTCATGACTTAATAGACTTGTCATGTGTTAGTTGGGCATGTGTTTGTGGGTCCACGCTAGCAGTATTGACTAATTTTAGGCTTTATTAAAAGTACAGTCATTTGTATATAGCTCACAACAAAATTACAACAACGTACACACGATTTTATATAAAAGTACACGTGAATTCTCATTTTATTTTTTGGATTTAATTTGGCATAATTTTAATGTTCATTTACTTTATTACTTTTGACTCATGACTTAATAAACTTATCATGTGTTAGTTGGGCATGTGTTTGTGGGTCCGTGCCAGTAGTATTTACTAATCTTGACCTATAACAAAAGTACATCCATTTGTACATAGCTCACAACAAAATTATTGTAAAGTACACACAATTTGATATAAAGTACACGTGAATTTCTCTTTTTTTATTCTTATTTTATATTTTAATTTAAATTTGGCATAACGTTAATCTCATTTACGTTATTACTTTGTTTCATAACTTAATAGACTAGTCATGTATTAGATGGGAATGAGCTTGTGGGTCCGTGCCAACATTAATAATGAATCTTGAGCTTTAACAAAAATATTTTCTATTTTAATTTAATGCAGGTCATAATGGAAAGTTATAAGATTACCCGGTATTGTTATTTAGATAATATGACTTGCATCGAAATATTTGAAGACAACTCATTAGATTTCATATGAAATGAATTGTGCAGGATGTTTATAGATTTGATGGTTGGATCTTTTTCATTGAAGTACGACTTTGAAGATGAAAATTGGTTCATGTTGGTTTGTGATCAAGATGTTCTCTATATGTTGCGGTCTCAAGTGATTCTCAAAGTAATTTTATTTGGATATATGTCTTTGATTCACTAGATTTGGCCACTAATATCATTCACGAATGGGTTAAAGGCACGTATAGAATTCGTGAATGAGTTGACCGAAGTTATACAAGTTATGAGAGCGTTGAATGCAGCGGTACAAGTAGAGAAAAGGTAGACTATATATCATTAACCACCGCGAGTGATATTAGTAGTGGAGTTGAAAATGATATTTTTATTGGAGGTGTGGATCCGAGTACGTCAAGAGTTTCTCTCTCCAATGATTAGAAGACATATATTAGTCATGAAGAGCAGTGTTTTGAAGGAGGTGTGGTTAAGTTTCGGGATAAGTTGCGAAAGTATGTTGTTGAGGTTGGTTTCAAGTATATATATTTGAACAATGATAAAACTCTCTTGATAGCAGAGTGTTCTAATAAGAGTAATGAGAATTGCATGTGGCGAGTTCATGCTTCATTATCGACAGTAAATGATTACTTTTATATGAGAAGTCTGAACAATGACTATACTTGTAGGGATATATATCGTAGTCCGTTTAGCAAAATGATGGACCCCAAGTTGGTTTTGACATTTCTTGCTAATGAGCTAAGGGATAAATTGTTACTGAGACCAATTGATGAAGTTAGGGATATGAAGAAGAACTATGGTCTTGATATAGGTTATCATCATGCATGGCATGGGAAAGAGATGGTTGTTGCTGAGTTGCATGGATGAGAAGGTTTTCTATTAATCAATCAATGATTACACGGAAATTATATTGCAATATAATCCATGATCACATTGCATTCTTAACATAGAACCGAAGAGCAAATTATTTAAGAGAATTTTTGTAATGTGTACTTTATAAATTATATAACTTATAACTTCTACTTTTCACTTGTACATTATGTATTCTTGCATTTACTTTACATTTATTTTAGTCATTTATGACATCATAAATTACAAGAATAATTCAAGAACAAATGTTGTTAAATTCTTAACTTTTGTCCCATAATCTAAATTGTTCATTAACTATCTTTCTCTCATTTACGACACACAACCTAGTCTTCCATTTGTTTTGTTGGCTTCATATTTTTAAAGGTTTTACTTTTATTATATTATCTTCCAATTTTTAATGAACAAGTCACTCATATTTTTCACATTCTTACGTGTATTATGGTTCGCGCTAATGACATTATTATCGGAGTATTGTCTGAATATGGCTCGCGTCAGCTGCAATATTCTTAATTTAGAAAATATACATGCTATCCCTATTTAATACATATATTTCAGTTTAAAAATGTATTTAATGTACATTATAAAAATGTACAAAATGTGCTCTCCAAATTTACTGTATTTCAGTATAAAAATGTACTTTATAAAAAATGCACTTTATGCACGTATTTTATAAAAATAATATATTTAAAATCATTTTCAATGTGTGTGTACTTTAATAAATAATACGCGTACTTTATTAAAGTACACACATAAAAAACAAAGTACACGCACATTGAAAATGTTTAATCTTAATTGATTTCTTAGTTGAATTGTTGTCATTTTATATAAATTTTAGTATATTCATGTTCTTTATATTTTCATAGCTCCGATATATAATTATGGTGTGCGCAAACAGCATTTTAAACTTTATATTATAAGACTATAAGCTATTATCATCAAAATAAAAAGACAGGCATTAAAAGAAAAGATAATTTCATTCATTAATAAAAAAATTACAATTGATTTAAAAAAAACGACCCATCAAATATAAAAAATATCATCTGAAAATTGAAGGAAACTATTGATGGGGTCTGAAAGAGTACCGATAAAATTCGAGATGACCCGAATTCTGTGGTCTAGCGTTGAAAGGACCAAAGTCGTATCATCCCTATCCTTCATACAATTTCCTAGAAGTATGTTGGCCTTATAGGTATGGAAATTGACAAGGGCTTTGTGGATTTCTGACGGTGGCACATACTCTTGAAATAAATCGTACGGGATGGGTGGGAGTTTGGGGGAACCTTCTTTAACATACTCGTTAAAGGAGTTAATTGTTAGAATGATATGGGATGATTCCTAAATAATAACATAACCCACATACTTCTTACAAACAGTGGAATATCATTCAAATGCCGTTGGTGCGAACACCAATAACATAGGATCTATTAAATATGGAGACATTGTATATATTCCATAAAGTACAAGCATAATACATGAAGTACAGGCACATTGGATTGAACTAAAAATCAATCTCAATGTTCGTGTACTTTATGTAATTATATGTATTTTATGAAAGTACACGCATAATGCATTAAGTGCACGTACATTGGATTGAACCAAATCAATTTTAATGTGTGTGTACTTTATGAATTTGCGTGTACTGTTTGAAAGTATACAAATTCATAAAGTAGACGCATGTTATAATTGATTTGGTTTAATCAAATATTACCACAATAATATACGAACTATTAAATGCCGATGGCTCGGACCACAATTAATACGACGTATGAAAATACACAGAGCTTGTATCTATTCCCCAGTCCTTAATAAACTCCACTGGCGCGAACCACAATTAATACAGGAGGTACGATAATATATAGAGAATATATATATTCGCATTGCTCAATAAATGCTGCTGGAGCGGGTCACAATTAATATAGGACCTATACAAATTCAAAGAGTATGTACATATTTCAATAATGTATACAGTTATGAAATACATTAATATGCAGTCCTCAACATGAAAAAAGTGTGTTTTGCATTCAAAATCAGGGCAACAAATGTACAAGATAGGTTCATATTATATTTTTTCATATTAAGAACAAAAACAATGTGATTTCATTAGTCTGTGTGTAATGTCTCCAAATTTATACATATGAGAACACAGAATACATAATAAAATATGGAACAATTTATATAAAACCTAGGACAGAAAAACAGTATATGGAATACACAACATAATACTCAAAATACAATGATAAACATGTGATATCAGAAATATAATTCTAAGAACACAACATATATAGAGTGTATGGTATATGACACACCTCAACCCAGTTACTTATAATTAAGTTTGAAAGTCAAAGTAAGTCAAACGATAATTGCCTTAACCAAACTATAAACACGAGTCTCCTTTTTGAGTCATTAACATAAATCCATAAAACAAAAATCTTTTCACAATTTTAAAGTAATTATGTTTATTCAAACTTACTTCAAGGATAAGTAGGCTTAGGTTTATTAAATTTACATTTGATGAAAATCATGGTTTTATGCATCCCTTGCTAGCCCCAACCAACCTCCTAGATTTGGTAGTAACATCACAATACCTGACAAACATAAACATAGAATCCGTGAAAAAATAGTTCATTGAATGCATCACTACTACACTATTGCATAAAATTAAATGCAATAAATCATATCCATGTAATAATGTATAAACTTGTCCGGTCGATTCACAATGAATGACAAAACTTTTTGAATCATGATTCACATATCCTGTCTGCAATAGACAATTCTCCCCCACTCCTGGTCGAGAAGTAACCCCTTGTCTGTATTAGACAATTCTCCACCATTCTTGGTCGAGGAGTAACCCATTATTTGTAATAGACAATTCTCCCCCATTCCGATTCAGGGAGTAACCTCTCATTTCGGTAAACCGAAATGAACAATTTCATATTCATAATATTTGGATCATATCCATAACCATGTATAAATATATCTTACCAGTGAGTAATGTTCTGATCATATAAATAACTATGTATAAAACATCTTACTAATGAGTACTATTATGATCATATCCATAATGTAATACCCCGTATTTTTATGACTTTTAATTTTGGGGATATATTAAATTTAATTAGAGATATAAATGTAATATTAATCCGGAAAAACATTTAAATACTTACTAGCGTGATGAGAGTTAGTAATTATTGGAATTTTGTTGTAAGTTACTTTATGGGTAAAGTAAGTGGTGTAATTGAATTTAATAAAAATTATCACGAGAATCTAATTTGATAATTTTGGAAATTTATCGGGACGCGCTTGTGTCGTGTCGAGATTAAATTCGAATTATTAAAAGTGAATAAATTATAAGTCACACGTATGGTCATTTTGAGCGCGTCAATGTGTCCGTAAGGGTCGAGATAGTCAAAATAATGTACCCGGGGGTTTAGTTTGGATCTCGGGGTGTTTTTAGGCCTAATTAACATCCCGGGAGGGCGTTTTTGACATTTTACATCTTTGGGCATGGAAACCCACGAAATTTCAAAGATTATATCAGATAATAGGAGTCATATTATAGGGTTAGAATAACCATAAACTAAAGATGGCCATTGGAGAGGAAGAGGAGAAGCTTTCCAAGGGGTTCAAGGCCAAGAACTCCACCGTTTGCACCGCTGTCACCGCCAAAGTTTAGATCGCACAACAAGGATGACCACCACACCAATTTTTCCACAAATTTGAGCCAAGAATTCCCAGTCTAGTATCTAACTTTCTCTATTTCAGTTAATGCTTCAATGATATTAGTCTGGGGTTGATTAGGACTAGTTTTGTGAAAGAAAAACCTATTTTGGAGACTTGAATTTTCATGATGTATAGGTAAAAGACGTATTCTGGAAATCAAATTCACATGTAGAGGTTGAACCACGAAAAATCATAAAATTAGGGGTATAAAATCAGAGAAAGGAATGGGTAGAAACTAAACAAAGAAAATATTAGGGTTCTTGATATTTTTATGGATTGTGCCCCTTTTAATTCGTTATTCATGATGAAAATTCGCATGCCTTACGTAGAATATGAATTAATTGAGGATATAACACTTGTAGTATAAATTGTTGGTAGTTTGGAAGTCAAATATGTTGGTTTGGATGATTTTAGAAGAAGATTCCTGTAAGTGGTAATTCTGCAGTGTCACCATAACTGCTTGATCGATCGATCGAGCTACGAGCATCGATCGATCGAGCCCATGCCATAGATCGATCCACCCCTCCTAGCAGACTCATACTTCCCTTTTTAAATGGTTGATTTCAATTTAAATGAGTAGTAATCTTTGGACATTCTTATTAAAACATTTTGGGAGATAAAGAGGACCAGTAGGACTTGATAAAAATGGAGCATTTCAAGTAAGACTAAATTAGGGTTAACGAGGAGTAAATTACACTTAAGAAATAGTGGGAACATGTGTTTAAAGGGTGAGACTCGTAAGGAAGTTACGTAGTTAAAATAAAAGACTACCTACTGAAATTACACTTATGAAGATAGCATTTCACGAGTGCTACGAAATAAGTCGGAATAATCCCATAAATAAGAATAAAAGAGACAAACCGTTATACGGGATAATCTAGTAATGTGCAATAAGAATAAATACCATATGTATGGGTGGTGGGTGTACCTAAATTAGAATTGCAAATAGTAGTATACATATATGACTGTGATTGTGCATATACTATATATGTGTAAAAATCATGCCCGCGCTACTTGCTATCACTGAGGTTACCGCGCTGGGACAGTCTTATCTCGATGGGACCTTTATGGGGGATATTGACCTGCACCGTAAAACATAGAAATCCTTGGTACAGGCTATAGAATCGATAGTCAAACGGTCCCAAGAGACGTGAGGGTATGTGCGGACCTCTTAGTGACTTGGAACTATGCTTCGCCTCAATTTGTATGTGTTTTGTGTTAATACGGTTCGAGAGTGACTCCGAACCAGTATTTCCCTTAGTACGAATGATACGGGGATTTGATAGCAGAGTATGCCCGAACTATAAATCTTATGTGGGGTGCCGATAGTATATATATATATATATATATATATATATATATATATATATATATATATATATATATATATATATATATATATATTAAATGAGTGATTAATATATATATTTATATAAACATGAAATTTAGGAACTATCTATTGTGACTAAAGGTAGGTAATTAATGAATAATTATTTCAACTTGGATATAAGTGTTCGAAAAGTTTGAGGAAATACTGAGAAACTTTATAATCAAATGAGGCTTATGTGAGGACTTTTGGTTTTAAATAAAATTAATTTTCTTAATACTAGAAATTGTCGGCATGAAATCTTGTGCATAACTTAAGATAAGCAAAACTGTTGGGGGTAGTAGTGCGGTAGGTGTGCACGTTAGAAGAGAGGAGAGAATTTCTCAAGAGAGTGTCGCACTAATATGATTGTTGCATTAGCCGGTAAGCATTTTAAACACTTGCTGAACTAATTTTAAGCTGTTTTGCAATCGGGCTCTGACCCGTTTCCTATTTTCTCTTCTCTCTTGTATATATATGTGTATATTACAGGTACCCAGCCACAAGGACGTCATGCATAGGATCCTTTGGAAGGAACGTGCTGCAGCTTAGGTGGGAGTTGCAGGCCTCTTGCTTAGACGATCTCATTATTGATTCCACTTCTAGTTTCATTTCATCCAGTTGGGCATGTGTCGCCCTTTACCATTATTCAGTTGGTTTTATCAGATATTGTGACTCATTTATTTCTAGTATTTATACTTTGAGATGTTTACTGTCAAGATGTTTTTCCTGTGAAGTTATAAAGCTGGAATTAATTAGTTGGATGCTTAAATTACTTGGATTATATGTTCTAGTATAGTTGTTGGGTGATTCTTAAACTATGAATTATGAATGGTTTTAAATGTTGGTTTTTAAATTAAATTTGGAAATCGATGTCTAAAAATGGTTTTGTCACTTAGCTTAATTATTTAGGGTGTTTAATTGGAAAAGTTATTTTTGCGACAGTGATGCTAAGAATGAACCAACCGTTCACCTTGGTTATAATTTAATAAAGGATTGATCACCCGATATTTAATTAAGCGGGGTGTCACAGGTGGTATCAGAGCATCAAGTTCTAGTGTCCTTTAGGATCTGTACGGCTTACTTCGGTTTCAGCTTACCGTTCTTGCTATAGAGCCCTATTTTTAGGATTGTTGTATTCTTGCTTTTACGCTTACGTATTCAGCTATTTGAGATTTGATAATAACTGTACACTAATAAAATTTATTTACGTTTCAGATGCCTCCAAGATGCGCACTCAAGGATGGGCGTGCCCATGCAGAGCAGCTAGTAGCTCCGCCTCAAGGAACGATGAACGCAACCGAGGTATCCGCTATCGTTGCTTAGGCGGTGAATGCCGCGCTAGCGGTATTACAGCAGGCTCCACCCCAGGTTCAGGCAGTGGCGTCAGTACCAGTACAACTTCCATCTACATGGGAGCGAGTTAGGTATGCCTTCCAGAAGGTGCATCCCCCAGAGTTTGCGAGTAGTTCAGATATCATTGTAGCCAACCAATGGAAGAAGGATATCCAGAGGCATCTGCGCATGTACGAGTGTACGGACTGCAAAAACAGTTGTTGGCTTCCTTCAAGCTAGTGGGGGCCACTTTGCATTGGTGGGAATCCACCACCACCTTGGAGGAGAGGGATATTATCACTATTCAGTCATTCTGGGCGTGGTTTGACAGCAAATACTTTTCATCTTCCGTGCAGACTGAGATGAGGTGGAAGTTACTGAATCTGTAATAGGAGAATACAACTGTTGCTGAGTATGAGGAGGAGTTCACTAGACTTCTCACTATAGTGCCAGATGAGGCACGCACAACATAGAGCACTGTGAAATGCGTAGAATCACTAGCGGGAAATGGATTGTTAATTTTCTTTATATGTCGAGGTGTGGGAGTAGAGATTGGTAGCTTAATCTTACCAGCAAACATGTTAGTCTTAGATATGCATGAGCACGACCTTATCATTGGCATGGATTGGCTCGCAACATACAGAGCCATGATAGATTGTTTCTGTGAGAGTATTGTCTTTGTCATTCCGGGGCAGGAGATGTTTGTGGTGGTGATACCTCGCCCAGAGGGAGGCTCTACCGCTCATTTGTATTACAAAGAGGAGGATACCTCTAAGGAGGTTGTGATTCCCTTAGACTCCCCAGTTGTTCGTGAGTATTCTGATGATGTATTTCAGGAGAAACCAGGCCTACCCCCAGTCGAGAGATAGATTTTATTATAGATTTATTATCGGATACCCGACCGATAGCACGCGCTCCATACCATATGGCCCCGACGGAAATGCGAGAGTTACGAGACCAGATAGAGCAGCTGTTAGGTCAGCGCTTCATTCGTAGGAGTATCTCACCTTGGGGCGCTCTAGTTTTATTTGTGAAAAAGAGAGATGGTTCACTGAGGCTATGTGTGGACTACCGGGAGCTGAACAAGGTCATGATACAGAACAAATATCCATTACCTCGAATCGATGATCTGTTCCACCAGCTGAGGGGAGCAATCTTCTTTTTAAAGATAGATTTGAGGTCAGGATACCATCAACTACGTATTAAGGAGCAGTATGTTTCGAAGACTACTTTCTTGACGAGATATGGGTCTGATGAGTTCAGAGTGATGCTATTTAGACTCACAAATGCTCCATCCATATTCATGGACTTGATGAATCGGGTGTTCAGAGAGTTCTTGGATCAGTTTTTCATCATCTTCATAGATGACATCGTGATATATTCACACACTGAGGAAGAGCATGCTAAGCACTTGAGACAGGTTCTTCAGGCCCTACCAGATCATCAGCTGTATGCTAAGTATGAGAAGTGCGAATTCTGGCTAAGGGAAGTGCAGTTCTTGGGACATGTCATTACTAAACTGGGGATAGCGGTTGACCCGAGTAAAGTGTCAGCAGTGAGGGAGTGGGGACAGCCCACAACACCGACGGAAGTGTGTAGTTTCTTGGGGTTAGTCGGATACTACGGGAGATTCATCCGAGGGTTCTACAAGATAGTGGGTACGTTGACGAACCTAACTTGCAAGGGGGTACCATATGTCTGGGACGATCTTTATCAATTGGATTTTGATGAGCTAAAAGACAAGTTGACTTCGGTACCGGTTCTTGCGCTGCCAAAGCTGGGCGTGGAGTATTTGGTTTACACCGATGCCTCCTTAAGGGGACTTGGGGGAGTACTTCAGCAAGAGGAGAAGTCTATCGCTTTTCCCTCCCGCAAGCTTAAGCCACACGAGAGAAATTATCCTACTGACGACCTAGAGTTAGCAGTGGTCTTCTTCGCATTGAGGATATGGAGATATTATTTATTAGGGCAGAAGTTTCGCTTGTTCACATATCAAAAGTCACTGCAGTACATATTCACTCAGCGAGAGCTATGTATGCGTCAGCGCAGGTGGTTAGAGTTTGTGAAGGACTATCAGTTCGACATACAGTACCATCCGGGGAAGGCCAATGTAGTTGCTGATGCGTTGAACCGTAGACTGGTAGACAATGTAGTGAACGTCTGGAAAGCAAAGTGGAAAGAGTTGGGTCACCAGGATGCGGTAGCCCGTTCTTTCATATCTGTCATGACAGTGACACCCGAGATTGTTACGAGGGTAATACAGGCACAAATAGCAGACCTATTTTGCCAGGAGCAGATTGTACGTCTTTTAGATGAGGGTGCTGAATCCTATTCTATTAGTTCCGAGGGAGGTTTGAGGTTTAAAGGGAGATTGGTGGTCCCAGAAGGAGCAGACTTACGTCATATAGTGATGACCCAGTCCCACAGGTCCCGATTTGCGGTGCATCCTGGGGGAGATAAGATGTACCAGGATATGAGGCGGCAATACTGTTGGAGTGGGATGAAAAAGGACATTATTGAGTTCCTGTCCAAGTGTTATACTTGCCAGATGGTAAAGGTGGACCACCAGAAATCGTTAGGGTTGCTTCAGCCGTTGGGCATATCCACGTGGAAGTGGGAGAGTATTTTCATGGATTTTATTACAGGGTTGCCTACATCACAGCGGGGCCACGACTCCATCTGGGTGATTGTTGACCATTTGACCAAGGTGGCTCATTTTCTTCCAGTACGGATAGACTATACGACGGGCCAGTATGCTTAGTTGTTCATTGCTGAGATGGTTAGTCTACATGTGGTGCCCCTGGATATTGTGCCAGAAAAGAGACAAGATTTTCGTGTCGCGTTTCTGAGAAAGTTTTCAGGAGGCCATGGGTACAGAGTTGAGGTTGAGTTAAACTTATCACCCACAGACAGATGGACAAAAAGAGCATACTAACCAAATGTTGGAAGATATGCTACGCATGTGTGTCCTTGATTTTGGGGGAGGTTGGGAGCCACATCTCCCACTACTAGAGTTTGCTTATAACAACTTTTATCAGTTCACGATTGACATGGATCCATTTGAAGCATTATATGGCAGGCCTTGTCGTTCTCCCACTTGTTGGTTAGAGATGGGGGACAACAATTTGCTCGGACCAGAGGTGATTTAGGAGACCTCCCCTAGGATTGATATTATCAGGAGTCGCATTCGGGTAGCCCAGGACATGCAGAAAAGCTACGCCGATGCAAAATGGTTCTTTCGAGAATTTAATGTGGGGGATCAAGTATTACTACGTGTATCTCCAATGAAAGGAGTGACGAGGTTTGCGAAGAAAGGGAAACTGGCCCCAAGGTACGTGGTACCATTTCCCATTAACGAGAGGATTGGGCCGATAGCATATCGAATGGGAGTGCCAGAGCATTTACCCCGCATTCACGATGTATTCCACATCTCGTCATTGAGATGATACCTTCGGGATGACATGGCCCACACACACATCGTGATTGAGGATATTGACTTACAGCCTGGTAGCTCTTACAAGGAGAGACCAATAGCTATTCTAGATGACACGACTCAGAATGTGTTTCTAAAGTGTGTGCTCTCTAGGCTCAAGTGCAAGCCTATCGTTCAAGTAATAATCCGACAAGTCGGGTATCGATCCTCAGGGAAAAAGGACAACGGAGTTGTGACGACGGGATAAGATTGAAGAATCCTAGCGATGACTCTAAAAAGAAAAGAAAAAGATTGATTTGGCTTTTTGGGATTGGTTAAACTAAATGCAATTATGGAATTATGATGAAACATGCAACTAACTAAATTATCTATATTAAGAATGAAGAATTAAATTGAACTTTTTAATTAAATGATGAGAAAATAGGATGGGAATACAATCCCCCAACCCTAGTGTAATGCAGTGACAACGTTGATCATAAATTTGTCCGATTAATTCAAACCCGGAATTTAGTACTCCCAAGCATTATGTATACGAGGTTCAAGCCCGCGTCATACCTAATCTGAGGATGAGTAAATCGGTATCGCGGTAATTACACTCAAATTGTACTCTAAATCATCACGAGTACCCATAGGCAAACGAGATATAAAGATCTACAATTCTTATGAAATTACGCGATACGATTTAAATTAGTCATTAAATTCAGCGGATCAACGTTATACACATGCACTAACACATCAGGTTGGGTTCATGCATCCCAACCTTGAAAAACCTAGCCGGACATGTTAAATGGACTAATGCATGAAATAATGACGTTGCATGTGTAGGAATTCATGATGAAACTGACTAGAAACATGTAACTATGTATTATGAATGCAAAAACAAGTTGAATCTAATGAGAAAGCAAAGCATGCAAGAACAATAATAAAGAACAAGATTTTTGAATTAAAACTTGCAAAAACAAATCCGAAACAATGAATTCTTGAAGTAATTTATGCCCTTGATGTTCCTAGATGTTCCTCCCTTTTTCTATATCAAAAACTCTCTGAAAATAGCCCTAAAAGCTACTCCTAGGTTAATGCCTACGTTCCCCACAAGTTTTGGAGTCTATTAAACCTAATAGGAGACTTGGAGATAAATCAGAATAAAATACAAAATTCGCGTGTCAGGTACAGCGAACCGGTTCGGAGGTACAGCGAACCGGTTCGCCCCTCCGAACCGGTTCGGTGTGGGGTTCGCATGTACCAGCCTGGACTTGCTCTCTACACTTAGATTTTTTTCTGGATTTTCTCTTCTTTTCTTGGATTTTTCTTCAACTTCAACTGAGCATAACGTTTCAACCGTAGCTCGGATTTGGGTGCCGTTTCTTCCAGTGTTCTCGTTGTTCCGAGCTCTTCAACTTCCCAGTTGACTTTTTCTTCTGGATCGGGCTACAAAATTACCGACATGCCCTTGAACTTGCCTTCTTAGCTTTTCTTGCACAGTCTTGTTTCCTCCTTTGCACTGCGTGCATAATTGATCTGTAAAACCAATAGGAGAAGCACGAAACCCGCAATACTAGCCAAGAAGGTTAGAAGCATAAAAGTGAATCAAATCCGTATATGTTACATCATTCGGGTTCACAAAAGTACTGAAATTAGGGGGATAAATATACAATATTTATGCCCAATCACTAGACCATAGCAAAACGAGATTGAGGTCGAAAGTAGTCCCACTTGTACGGGTCCAGTGGGAGCATAATAATGGAGAGGAATCCACTTGGGAGCGTGAGGCAGACATGCGTGAGAAGTACCCAGAGTTATTCTTACCAAGTATACCTTACTTTTTCGAATTTCGGTACGAAATTTCATTATTAGGGGGGAAGTATGTAATACCCCGTATTTTTATGACTTTTAATTTTGAGGATGTATTAAATTTAAATAGAGATATTAATTTAATATAAATCCGAAAAAACATTTAAATACTTACTGGCGCGATGAGAGTTAGTAATTATTGGAATTTTGTTGTAAGTTACTTTATGGGTAAAGTAAGTGGTGTAATTGAATTTTCTAAAAATTATCACGAGAATCTAATTTGATAATTTTGGAAATTTATCGGGACGCGCTTGTGTCATGTCAGAATTAAATTCAAATTATTAAAAGTGAATAAATTATAAGTCACCCGTATGGTCATTTTTAGTGCGTCAATGTGTCCGTAAGGATCGAGATAGTCAAAATAATGTACCCGGGGGTTTAGTTTGGGTCTCGGGGTGTTTTTAGGCCTAATTAACATCCCGGGAGGGCGTTTTTGACATTTTACATCTTTGGGCATGGAAACCCACGAAATTTCATAGAGTATATCAGATAATAGGAGTCATCTTCTAGGGTTAGAATAACCATAAACTAAATATGGCCATTGGAGAGGAAGAGGAGAAGCTTATCAAGGGGTTCTAGGCCAAGAAATCCACCGTTTGAACCGCCATCGCCGCCTAAGTTTAGATCGCGCAACAAGGATCACAACCACACTAAATTTTCCACAAATTTGAGCCAAGAATTCCCAGGAAAGTATCTATCTTGCTCTATTTCAGTTAATACTTCAATGATATTAGTCTAGGGTTGATTATGACTAGTTTTGTGAAAGAAAAACCTATTTTGGAGACTTCAATTTTCATGATGTATAGGTAAAAGACGTATTCTGGAAACAAATTCACATGTAGAGGTTGGACCACGAAAAATGATAAAATTAGGAGTATAAAATCTGAGAAAGGAATGGGTAGAAACTAAACAAAGAAAATATTAGGGTTCTTGATATTTTTATGGATTGTGCCCCTTTTAATTCGTTATTCATGATGAAAATTCGCATGCCTTACGTAGATAATTAATGAATAATTATTTCAACTTCGATATAAGTGTTCGAAAAGTTTGATGCAATACTGAGAAACTTTATAATCAAATGAGGCTTATGTGAGGACTTTGCTTTTAAATAAAATTAATTTTCTTAATACTAGAAATTTTCGGCATGAAATCTTGTGCATAACTTAAGATAAGCTAAACAGTTGGGGGTAGTAGTGCGGTAGTTGTGCACATTAGAAGAGAGGTGAGAATTTCTCAAGAGAGTGCCACACTAATATGATTGTTGCATTAGCTGGTAAGCATTTTAAATACTTGCTAAACTAAGTTTAAACTATTTTACAATCGGGCTCTGACCCGTTTCCTATTTTCTCTTTTCTCTTGTATATATATGTATATATTACAGGTGCCCAGCCACAGGGGCGTCTTGCATAGGATCCTTTGGAAGGAACGTTCTGCAGCTTAGGTGGGAGTTACATGCCTCTTGCTTAGACGATCTCATTATTGATTCCACTTCTAGTTTCATTTCATCCAGTTAGGCATGTGTCACACTTTTCCATTATTCAGTTGGTTTTATCAGAGATCGTGACTCATTTATTTCCAGTATTTATACTTTGGGATTGTTACTGTCAGGATGTTTTTCCTTTGAACTTTTAAAGTTAGAATTAATTAGTTGGATGCTTAAATTGCTTGGATTATATGTTCCAGTATAGTAATTGGGTGATTCTTAAACTATGAAATATGAAAGGTTTTAAATGTTGGTTTTTAAATTAAATTTGGAAATTGATGTCTAAAAATGGTTTTGTCACTTAGCTTAATTATTTAGGGTGTTTAATTGGAAAAGTTATTTTTGCGACAGTGATGCTAAGAATGAACCAACCATTCACCTTGGTTATAATTTAATAAAGGACTGATCACCCGGTATTTAATTAGGCGGGGTGTCATAGGTGGTATCAGAGCATAAGGTTCTAGTGTCCTTTAGGATCTGTACGGCTTACTTCGCTTTCAGCTTAGCGTTCTTACTATAGAGCCCTATTTTAGGATAATTGTATTCTTGATTTTATGCTTACGTCTTCATCTATTTGAGATTTGATAATAAATGTAGACTAATAAAATTTCTTTACATTTCAGATGCCTCCGAGGCGCACACCCAATGATAGGCGTGCCCAAGCAGAGCAGCCAGTAGCTCCGGCTGATTAGGAATAAATTCTTCACATTTATCCCCTTAATTTCGGTATTCTTATGATCCCGTGCAGTGTAAATAGCTTGGATTTGTCTCATATTTATGATACTAACCCTTTTTGTTAAGTATTTCGTATTTTGTGTATCTCTTATATGTTTTACGTGTATTTCATGCAAGAAAGATGGAAAAGAGAACTCAAAATAGTGAAAGAAACCAAGAATCGGGGAGTTGAAGGGCATTTCCATAATGTTGCAGCCTTAGTCCGGAGGTGGGGCCGAGTATAAAGTTGAATATCTTTAAATTACAAGAGCACTGGAAAAAACGGCACCCAAATCCGAGCTACGTTGAAAGAGTTATGATCCCTTGAAGTTGCGGAAAAATCATAGAAGAAAGGCTAGGAAAGCAAGTTCAAGGGCATTTTCGAAATTATGCAGTCCCATCCTGGGGTGGGACTTCTGGAAACTTTAAGAGATCGGAACAACGATAATACTGGAAAAAATGGCACCCAAATCCGAGCTACGATGAAGGAGTTATGATCATTTGAAGTTGAGAAAAAATCCAAGGAAGAAAAGAAGAAAGTTGGAAAATATTGTAAGTGTTGAAAGAGGCCCAAAACCAGTGAATTCACCCGAACCGGTACACCCAGAACCCGAACCGGTTCGCCCATTTGTCACGCCGCATATCCGTTACAAAATTAGTCACGCTCAGAATCCGTTAAAAAATTAGTCATGCTCTCTAAGTGGGACAAATTGGCTGATACGGGATTTTTATTTTGTGCATATCTTTTAGCCAAAAGAGTTTGATGTTTTGGGGACTCTTCTAAATTACCTCTAGCCTATTTATTTAGTCATTAGGACTCTTTTTATTCATATTTCATTGATGTAAAATCTCCATAACAAGTAGGAACATCTAGGAGAAAGATTCACATATTTTGCTCGATTAATTCAAGAGCTTTTCCAGTTTTTCTTCAATCATTGATTTCTTCTTGCATGTTCTTGTTCTTCAATCCTGGTAACTTTTATTTTCAGAACTTTTATTATTATTTCACCATGCTAGGCTAGATTTCCCAAGGCCGGGATACATGAACCCATCCTGATGTGTTAGTTGCATGTGTATAACATTAATCTTCTGAATTTAGTGATTGATTATGACCCTATCGCATAAGAACATAACAATTGTAGATCATTATATCTCGTTTGCCTCTGGGTAACCGGGATGATTTATCATGCAATTCGAGTGTCACTATCACGATACCAATTTACTCGTCCTCAGATTAAGTATGACGCGGGCTTGAACCTCATATACGTAATGCTTGGGAGTACTAAATTCTTGGTCAAATTAATCATTTAAATTTACGATTAGTATTATATCTGCAATACACTAGGGTTAGAGGATTGTATTCCCGTCCTATTTTTCTCATACATAGTTTAAAGTTTCAAATAATTTTTTCATCAGTATTTTAGGTAAATTAGTATAATGGCATCTTTTCATATTTTCATATTTGCACCTAGTTTAATCATTCCCAAAACCAAATCAATTTTCCTTTTTCTTTAGAGTCAAAGTTAGGGTTATCAGTCTTACCTTTGTCGTCACGTTCACTCGTCTTAGTTCCCTGAGGATTTGATACCCAAACTAGCCACTATACTCCACAAGAGTGTAATTATAGTTTAGGTTTTTGTATTGCGGTTGGAAGACGATAACAACGACTAGCGTATTTACACGGATGCTCAGTTTCCGAATCGATCAAAAGGGCACCGTTGCCGGAGAATTTGGTAGACTTTAGGTTAGGTTGGTTAATTCCGAATTTGACCTTTAAAAAAATACAAAATACAAAATACAAAAATATGGGTATCACGTTTTTTAATTGCCCAATTTGAAATGTCTTACTTTAACTCTGTTGGTGGGTTTAATTGTTATGATAATTGTGAGGAGGAGGAGGCGCTCAAAATTTATAAACATTAGATCAATATCACTAAAGATGAGTATAAAAAATAAAAGCCCCGTGCTAAGGCCATCCAAATTTATCAAAATGAATTGCTTGAAGAAAAAAGATGTGAAAAAGAATATCGGGAAAAAAATCGTTATTGGGAGCAAGAGTTAGATGCATTATTTGAACCCAATGAGGATTTTTCTTCCGATATTTTTGAAGCTGAAGACGGTTTTCAACCAAATGAGGAATCCGAGGTTCTAGAACCAAGGAAGCCTACTTGTGAAGAACTCTTGCTTATTAGCAAAAAGAAATATGATGACTCCGCTGCTTTAGAGTTAAAAGTTAGAGAAACTTGCAAGGAGTTGAATGATTATTTGGATAGCTTAGAGAAAGTCGGGACTTGCGCTTCACCTAACAATTTTGAGAACGAAATTATTGAGAGTGATCCAAGTAATTTTGAATCTCAACCTATTGTAAATATTTCAAAACCTATTGAGGTTGAGGATCAACTGTCTCCTTGTGTCACCACTATTATCGAACAATTAAATCCATCACAAGAACTCGATGAATGTCTTGAGGATGTTGATCCGATTCTTGTGTGGGAATGTTTTTTTGAGATGCTTCATCTTATGGTCCATACACTTAGACCTGTCACTCCACCAGATCCAGTTGAAAATTTTGGGGGAGAAGATCTTGAGGATAAGGACTTTACGCTTGAATTTTTTTCCAAGATGGACTCTTTATGTTTGTGTGCTCTGCTTCCCATACTACTTGAAAAATATTTGGGACATGATTCTATTTTTCTTGGATCCCAATGGTACTTGTCCCCCTATGCACTCAAATCCCTCATTATTCCCCTAAAAATTTTAAATGGTGATGGTTCATTTCTTCCACTTTGCACATGCCTTCCGTTGTTCAAACGGAATTCTTATTTTTCGGGAGGCATGCTTTCTAGTGAGGGTACACCATCAATCCCTCAAATTCAAATTGTATTTTGGGTGGACCCTCAAATTTTTCGACTTCTAGTGTATAATTTATTAGAATTTAAAAATCGTAGGTTGTACAATAGTTAGCGTATTTCTTCTTCTTTTTTTTAGTTTACAATTTTTGTTATTCTTTTTGCTATGCTTGGTTCTAACATGTTTTGTAGATTCAATGGACTCGCATTCATCGGGGATCGCTCCAATTGGGTAATATCTTTCTTTTCCACTCTTTATGTTGTGTTGTTGATTCGCATTGAGGATAATGCAACATTTAAGTTAGGGGGTGTGGGATATTCTTCCCATTTATTGTTTAATTTCATTGATTTGATCACGCGTTCGTTCCAAGTATGTTTTATTTTAGAAAATTAAAAAAAAAGAAAAAAAATTAAAAAATTAAAAAACATTTTGAAAAATTCCAAAAATATTTTTGTTCAAAATAAATAAAAATTGGAATTCAAATTTTTCAAAAATATCATTAAAAGTCGGTTTAAAGTCTCAAGTTGTAAAATTCAAATACACAAAGCCGAAATTGACAAAAGATGGAAATTGAGCGAAAATTGACGACTTAACGAATAAGTATGGAGATTAACAAAACCCGGTGAGATTTCAAGCCTATCGATCTTTTTGAGTTTTTAAATCAATCTGAGTTAATTGTTAACTCAAAGTTCATTTCAGCATTTTAAAAATACGTTGATGATCTCTATTTCTTTGTTTTGATCGGTTATGGGAAACATGTGTGATATTGCCTCGAAAAGTGCACTACAAACCTCTAAATTAAATCAATCTCGAGATGCATATGGTAAATTAATGAATAATTCGGACAATGAAGTAGGCCATCATTTGCTACCCAAAAATATTGGCCACAAAAAGTTGTGAAAAAAAATCATCCCTTTTGTAACCCAAAACTTGAGCCGAATAATTTTCCCTTTCGTTTGACAACCCGAAAAACCCAAATAGCCCGGAATTGTGAAAAATGAAAAAACTAAGAATTTAAGTCCGGAAAGTGCATAAAAGGGGCAAGAAAAAAATAGATATGCTTAACAAAAATAGCAAGAAAAGAAAAAAAGTGAAAAATAGAAACAAAAATAGAGAAAAAGAAGAGAAAATGAGCAAAAGCCCTAAAAAATAGCACTCAAGGGCATCATAAGCAAAATTTTCCAATTCCGAATTTTCCAACCATTTCCATATTACCCAATACACCAAAAGCCTGAAAAAGTCCTAACCAATTCCGGGTTGATAAATTAATTACCGCGTGGAGAGCTAAGACACCAAAAGAGAATATAAGAGATTATATGCGTGAAAAAGTGGCGATGTTCCCATTTCCCAATGACCGTATTCTGATGATGAGATCTAATCACTATAAAATTTCTGTCTTTCTATGTGTGTGCGTGATTTTATGTCCATTATATTTACTATTTATATCACGCATACCGAGAGAATAGCCACATTCCGAGTGATTCGTTTGAGAGAGCATTCCATGAGAAATTGAAATCAAAACGAATTTTCGGATAAGTAATGTAATGATCAATCAGTTGAAATTGGCGGTTATATTTTCGGCTTCGCACACACGCACTATGATTTGAGACTATTGAACATGACTTGATGATGAGTATTTTCTGTAAAAGTTTGATTTATACAATTTTTAGGTATTTTGATTTTTCTTTGAGTCGAATTTTGTGGGTATATTCTCTGCAAACCCTCACGAGACATCACTCGTCCTACTAGGGTGACCTAGGGGTTTAAAGGCTTGTTGCATATGCTAAATGCAATCTCTTGCCCACGAAAGAGGTATTCTATCCCAATAAAGTGTTTAGAAGAGTTCGTGACTTTCTTCTTTCTCTTTTACATTGCTCGGGATGCACAAAGTTCTAAGTTAGGGGGGTTTGATTATGCATAAATTCTTCACATTTATCCCCTTAATTTCGGTATTCTTATGATCCCGTGCAGTGTAAATAGCTTGGATTTGTCTCATATTTATGATACTAACCCTTTTTGGTAAGTATTTCATATTTTGTGCATCTATTATATGTTTTACAGGTATTTCATGCAAGAAAGATGGAAAAGAGAACTCAAAATAGTGAAAGAAATCAAGAATCGGGAGTTGAAGGGCATTTTCAAAATTTTGCAGCCTTAGTCCAGAGGTGGGACCGGGTAGAAAGTTTAATATCTATAAATTACAAGGGCACTGGAAAAAACGTCACCCAAATCCGAGCTACGGTGAAAGAGTTATGATCCCTTGAAGTTGCGAAAAAATCATAGAAGAAAGTCTAGGAAGGCTAGTTCAAGGGAATTTTCGTAATTATGCAGCCCTATCCTGGGGTTGGGCCTTCTGGAAAGTTGAAGATATCGGATCAACGAGAATACTGGAAAAAACGGCACCCAAATCCGAGCTACGATGAAGGAGTTATGATCATTTGAAGTTGAGAAAAAATCCAAGGAAGAAAAGAAGAAAGTTGAAAAATATTCTAAGTGTTGAAAGAGGCCCAAAACCAGCGAATTCACCCGAACCGGTACACCCAGAACCCGAACCGTTTCGTCCATTTGTCACGCCCTAGATCCGTTACAAAATTAGTCACGCTTTCTAAGTGTGACAAATTGGCAGATACGGGATTTTTATATTGTGCTTATCTTTTAGCCAAAAGAGTTTGATGTTTTGGGGACTCTTCTAAATGACCTCTAGCCTATATATTTAGTCATTAGGACTCTTTTTATTCAGATTTCATTTATGTAAAAGTTCCATAACAAGTAGGAACATCTAGGAGAAAGATTCACATATTTTGCACCATTAATTCAAGAGCTTTTCCAGTTTTTCTTCAATCTTTGATTTCTTCTTACATGTTCTTGTTCTTCAATCTTGGTAACTTTTATTTTCAGCACTTTTATTATTATTTCACCATGCTAGTCTAGATTTCCCATTTTCCAAGTCCGGGATACATGAACCTAGCCTGATGTGTTAGTTGCATGTGTATAACATTAATCCTCTGAATTTAGTGATTGATTATGACTGTATCGCATAGGAACATAACAATTGTAGATCTTTATATCTCGTTTGCCTCTGGGTAACTGGGATGATTTAGAATGAAAGTTGAGTGTCACTATCACGATACCGATTAACTTGTCCTCAGATTAAGTATGACGCGAGCTTGAACCTCGTATACGTAATGCTTGAGAGTACTAAATTCTGGGTCAAATTAATCATTTAAATTTACGATTAGTATTATATTTGCAATACACTAGGGTTGGGGGATTGTATTCCCGTCCTATTTTTCTCATACATAGTTTAAAGTTTCAAATCAATTTTTCATCAGTATTTTAGGTAAATTAGTCTAATTGCATCTTTTCATAATTTCATATTTGCACCTAGTTTAATCATTCCCAAAACCAAATCAATTTTCCTTTTTCTTTACAGTTAAAGTTAGGGTTATCAGTCTTACCTTTGTCGTCACGTTCACTTGTCCTAGTTCCCTGAGGATTCGATACCCAAACTAGCCACTATACTCCACAAGAGTGTAGTTATAGTTTAGGTTTTTTTATTGCGGTTGGAAGCCAAAAACAACGACTAGCGTATTTACACGGACGCTCGGTTTCTGACTCGATCACCGACTCAGGGAACGATGAACGCAATCGAGATAGCCCCTATCGTTGCTCAGGTGGTGAATGACGCGCTAGAGGTTGTATAGCAGGCTCCACCCCAGGTTCAGGCAGTGGTGCTAGTACCAGCACAGCTTCCATCTACATGGGAGCGAGTTAGGTATGCCTTCCAGAAGGCGCATCCCCCAGAGTTTGCGGGTAGTTTGGATATCATTGTAGCCAGCCAATGGAAGAAGGATATCCAGAGGCATCTGTGCATGTACGAGTGAACGAACGTGCAAAAACACATGTTGGCTTCCTTTAAGCTAATGGGGGCCGCTTTGCATTGGTGGGAATCCACCACAACCTTGGAGGAGAGGGATATTATCACTATTCAGTCATTATGGGCGCGGTTTGACAGAAAATACTTTCCATCCACCGTGCAGACTGAGATGAGGTGGAAATTACTGAATCTGAAACAGGAGAATACAACTGTTGCTGAGTATAAGGAGGAGTTCACTAGACTTCTCACTATAGTGCCAGATGAGGCACCCACTGAGGGAAAGAAGATACTATTGTTTGTGGACGGGTTGGCCTGAAGGATCCATCAACACCTCATAGGCAATCTGTCACTAAGTACCTACACGGATGTACTCAATGCTACTTTGTTACACTGCCAGGATCACCGCTTCCATATGTAGGGAAGCAAGCGAGCAGGAGAGTCCATCCAGCAGGGCAGGACAAGGGTTAGTGGTACTAGTGGAGCACCGACATCCTAGGGGCAGGCTCGTCAGCACGAACAGAGTTCCCATCAGGGGGACCCTGCCAAGCGATTCCGATCAGGTGACTCCAGACAGGGATTTGGGGGATTTAGGCAGGGCCAATATCGTCAGTCGCAGGGCCAACAACATTTTTAATAGGGCCAGCAGGACCAATGGCGTGGTGGTAACGGCCAGCAGGGTCGTAATCAGCAGGTATAGAAGGGAGGAAATTTCAGGGGTCGATGCTTCGGGTGTGATAAAAATGACCATAGGTTGACCATAGGCGCCATGATTGTCCAGAGGGAGATAGGGCCCCACAGCAGCAGGGTGCCCGCAATGAGCCGTAGATGCCACTTTTTCCAACCGCCTTCCCAGGGCCAGCTCAGGCACCAGCCATCCCAACAGTTCCAGTGCAACAGGGGTAGTTATAGTAGGAACGTATCTATAACATCCACTAGGCAGGAGCTCCATAGGCACCACCCGCGATTGAGGGTACGTTTCCTATCCATGGTACTATGGGTCGGGTTTTATTTTATACTAGGGCGACACGCTGTTTTATAGCTACTCATTTTGCGAAAGCCTTATGGTTATTAGCCACAGCAGAGAGCACTATGACATGCGTAGACTCACCATTGGGAAATGGATCTTTAATTTTCTTTATAAGTCGAGGTGTGGGAGTAGAGATTGGTAGCTTAATCTTACCAGCAGACATGTTAGTCTTAGATATGCATGATCACGACGTTATTATTGACATGGATTGGCTCGCAGCATACAGAGCCATGATAGATTGTTTCGGTGGGAGTATTGTCTTTGCCATTCCGGGGCAGGAGATGTTTGTGGTGGCGATGCCTTGCCCAGAGGGAGGCTCTACCGGTCATTTGTATTATATAGACGAGGATACCTCTAAGGAGGTCGTGATTCCCTTAGACTCGATCCCAGTTGTTCGTGAGTATTCTGATGTATTTCAGGAGATACCAGGCCTACCCCCTAGTCGAGAGATAGATTTTTTTATAGATTTGTTACCGGATACTCGATCGATAGAACGCGTTCCATAACGTATGGCCCCGGTAGAAATGCGAGAGTTACGAGACCAGATAGAGCAGCTGTTAGGTCAGGGCTTCATTCGTAGGAGTACCTCTCCTTGGGGCGCTCCAGTTTTGTTTGTGAAAAAGAGAGATGGTTCACTGAGGCTATGTGTGGACTACCCGGAGCTAAACAAGGTCACGATACGGAACAAATATCCATTACCTCAAATTGATGATCTGTTTGACCAGCTGAGGGGAGCAACCTTCTTTTCGAAGATAGATTTGATGTCAGGATACCATCAGCTACGTATTTGGGAGCAGGATGTTTCGAAGACTACTTTCTTGACGAGATATGGGTCCTACGAGTTCAGAGTAATGCCATTTGGACTCACAAATGCTCCAGCTGTATTCATGGACTTGATGAACTGGGTTATTCAGAGAGTTCTTGGATCAGTTTTTCATCGTCTTCATAGATGACATCCTGATATATTCACACACTCAGGAAGAGCATGCTGAGCACTTGAGACAGGTTCTTCAGACCCAACCAGAGCATCAGCTATATGCTAAGTACGAGAAGTACGGATTCTGGTTAAGGGAAGTGCAATTCTTGGGACATGTCATTTCTGAACTGGGGATAGAGGTTGACCTGAGTAAAGTGTCAGCAGTGAGGGAATGGGGATAGCCCACAACACCGAAGGAAGTGCGTAGTTTCTTGGGGTTAGTCGGATACTACAGGAGATTCATCCGAGGGTTCTCCAAGATAGAGGGTCCGTTAACGAACCTGACTCGCAAGAGGGTACCATATATTTGGGACGATCTTTGTCAATTAGATTTCTATGAGCTAAAAGACAAGATGACTTCGGCATCGGTTCTTGCGCTACCCAAGATGGGCATGGAGTATTTGGTTTACACTAATGCCTCCTTACGAGGACTTGGGGGAGTACTTCAGCAGGAGGAGAAGGCTATCGTTTTTGCCTCCCGCAAGCTTAAGCCACATGATAGAAATTACCCTACTCACGACCTAGAGTTAGCAGTGGTCGTCTTCGCATTGAGGATATGGAGAAATTATTTATTGGGGGAGAAGTTCCGCTTGTTCACAGACCACAACTCACTATAGTACCTATTCACTCAGCGAGAGCTGAATATACGTCAGTGCAGGTGGTTAGAGTTTGTGAAGGACTATCAGTTCGACATACAGTACCATCCGGGGAAGGCCTACGTAGTTGCTGATGCATTGAGCCGTAGACCGGTAAACGATGTAGCAGACGTCTGGAAAGTAAAGTGGAAAGAGTTGGGTCACCAGGATGTGGTAGCCCGTTCCTTCATATTTGTCATGACAGTGACACCCGAGATTATTACGAGGGTAATACAGGCACATATAGCAGACCTATTTTGCTAGGAGGTGATTGTACGACTTTTAGATGAGGGTGTTGAATCCTATTTTATTAGTTTCGATGGAGGTTTGAGGTTTAATGGGAGATCAGTGGTCCCAGAAGGAGCAGACATATGTCATGCAGTGATGACCCAGTCTCACGGGTCCCGATTTACGGTGCATCTTGGGGGGAGATAAGATGTACCAGGATATGAAGCGACAATACTAGCGGATTGTGATGAAAAAGGACATTACTGAGTTCCTGTCCAAGTATTATACTTGCCATATGGTAAAGGTGGACCACCAGAAACCGTCAGGGCTGCTTCAGCCATTGGACATACCCACGTGGAAGTGGGAGAGTATTTTCATGGATTTTATTACAGGGTTGCCTACATCACAGCGGGGCCACGACTCCATCTGGGTGATTGTTGACCGTTTGACCAAGGTGGCTCATTTTCTTCCAGTACGGATAGACTATACGACGGGCCAGTATGCTTAGTTGTTCATTGCTGAGATGGTTAGACTACATGGGGTGCCCCTGGATATTGTGCCAGAAAAGAGACAAGATTTTCGTGTCGCGTTTCTGAGAAAGTTTTCAGGAGGCCATAGGTACAGAGTTGAGGTTGAGTTCAGCTTATCACTCACAGACAGATGGACAAACAGAGCGTACCAACCAGATGTTTGAAGATATGCTACGCATGTGTGTCCTTGATTTTTGGGGAGGTTGGGAGCCATATCTCCCACTAGTAGAGTTTTCTTATAATAACTCTTATCAGTTCACGATTGTCATGGCTCCATTTGAGGCATTATATGGCAGGCCTTGTCGTTCTCGAACAACAAGTTGCTCGGACCAGAGGTGATTCAGGAAACCTCCGCTAGGATTGAGATTATTAGGAGTCGCATTCGGGTAGCCCAGGACAGGCAAAAAAGCTACGCCGATGCAAAATGGTTCTTCCGAGAATTTAATGTGGGGGATCAAGTATTACTACATTTATCTCCTACGAAAGGAGTGACGAGGTTTGGGAAGAAAGGGAAACTGGCCCTGAGGTACGTGGGACCATTTCCCATTATCGAGAGGATTGGGCCGATAGTATACCGATTGGGATTGCCAGAGCATTTACACCGCATTCATGATGTATTCCACATCTCGTCATTGAGACGATACCTTCAGGATGACATGGCCCACACCCACATCGCGATTGAGGAGATTGACTTATAGCCTGATAGCTCTTACAAGGAGAGACCAGTAGCGATTCTAGACCATAGAAAAAGGATATTGAGGTCGAAAGTAGTCCCACTTGTATGGGTCCAGTGGGAGCATCATAATGTAGAGGAATCCACTTGGGAGCATGAGGTAGACATGCGTGAGATGTAACCAGAGTTATTCTTACCAGGTATACCTTACTTTTTTGAATTTCGGGATGAAATTTCGTTATTAAGGGGGAAGTATGTAATACCCCATATTTTTCTGACTTTTAATTTTGGGGATGTATTAAATTTAATTAGAGATATTAATTTAATATTAATCCAAAAAAACATTTAAATACTTACTAGCGTGATGAGAGTTAGTAATTATTGGAATTTTATTGTAAGTTACTTTATGGGTAAAGTAAGTGGTCTAATTGAATTTAGTAAAAATTATCACGAGAATCTAATTTGATAATTTTGGAAAATTATCGGGACGCGCTTGTGTCGTGTCGGGATTAAATTCGAATTATAAAAAGTGAATAAACTATAAGTCACCCGTATGGTCATTTTGAGTGCGTCAATGTGTCCTAAAGGGTCGAGATCGTCAAAATAATGTACCCGGGGGTTTAGTTTGGGTCTTGGGGAGTTTTTAGGCCTAATTAACATCCCGAGAGGGTGTTTTTGACATTTTACATCTTTGAGCAAGGAAACCCACGAAATTTCTAAGAGTATATCAGATAATAGGAGTCATAATCTAGGGTTAGAATAACCATAAACTAAAGACGGCCACTGGAGGGGAAGAGGAGAATCTTTTCAAGGGGTTCTAGGCCAAGAACTCCACCATTTGCACCGCCGTTGCCACCAAAGTTTAGATCGCGCAACAAGGATCACAACCACATCAATTTTTCCACAAATCTAAGCCAAGAATTCCCAGGCAAGTATCTATCTTGCTCGATTTCAGTTAATGCTTCAATGATATTAGTCTAGTGTTGATTAGGACTAGTTTTGTGAAAGAAAAACCTATTTTGGAGACTTGAATTTGCATGATGTATAGGTAAAAGAAGTATTCTGAAAATCAAATTAACATGTAGAGGTTGAACCACGAAAATTCATTAAATTAGGAGTATAAAATCTGAGAAAGGAATGGGTAGAAACTAAACAAAGAAAATATTAGGGTTCTTGTTATTTTTATGGATTGTGCCCCTTCTAATTCGTTATTCATGATGAAAATTCGCATGCCTTACATCGAATATCAATTAATTGAGGATATAACACTTGTAGTATAAATTCTTGGGAGTTTGGAAGTAAAATATGTTGGTTTGGATGATTTTGGAAGAAGATTCCCGTAACTGGTAATTCTGCAGCTTCTCCATAAGTGCTTGATCGATCGATCGACCTAAGAGCATCGATCGATCGAGCCCCTGCCATAGATCGATCGACCCCTCCTGGAAGACTCATACTTCCCTTTTTAAATGGTTGATTTCAATTTAAATGAGTAGTAATCTTTGGACATTCTGATTAAAACATTTTGGGAGATAAAGAGGACCAGGAGTACTTGATAAAAATGGAGCATTTCAAGTAAGACTAAATTAGGGTTAACGGGGAGTAAATTACACTTAAGAAATAGTGTGAACATGTGTTTAAAGGGTGAGACTCGTAAGGAAGTAACGTAGTTAAAATAAAAGAGTAGCTACTGAAATTACACTTATGAAGATTGAATTTCACGAGTTTTACGAAATAAGTCGGAATAATCCCATAAATAAGAATAAAAGAGACAAACCGTTATACGGGATAATCTAGTAATGTGCAATAAGAATAAATACCATATGTATGGTTTGTGGGTGTACCTAAATTAGAATTGGGAATAGTAGTGTACATATATGACTGTGATTGTGCATATACTATATACGTGTAAAATCATGCCCGCGCTACTTGCTATCACTAAAGTTACCGTCCTGGGATAGTCTTATCTCGATCGGACCTTTAAGGGGGATATAGACTTGCACCCTAGAACATAGAAATCCTTGGTACAGGCTATCGGATCGATAGTCAGACGGTCCTAAGAGACGTGTCGGTATGTGCTGACCTCTTAGTGACTTGGAACTATGCTTCGCCTCAATTCGTATGTGTTTTATGTTAATACAGTTCGAGAGTGACTCCGAACTAGTATTTCCCTTAGTACGAGTGATACGGGGACTTGATAGCAGAGTATGCCCGCACCATAAATCTTATGTGGGGTGCCGATAGTATATATATATTAAATGAGTGATTTATATATATATTTATATAAACTTGAAATTTGGGAACTATCTACTGTGACTAAAGGTAGGTAATTAATGAATAATTATTTCAACTTGGATATAAGTGTTCGAAAATTTTGAGGCAATACTGAGAAACTTTATAATCAAATGAGGCTTATGTGAGGACTTTGCTTTTAAATAAAATTAATTTTCTTAATACTAGAAATTTTCGGCATGAAATCTTGTGCATAACTTAAGATAAGCAAAACTGTTGGGGGTAGTAGTGCGTTAGGTGTGCACGTTAGAAGAGAGGAGAGAATTTCTCAAGAGAGTGTCGCACTAATATGATTGTTGCATTAGCCGGTAAGCATTTTAAACACTTGCTGAACTAATTTTAAGCTGTTTTGCAATCGGGCTCTGACCTGTTTCCTATTTTCTCTTCTCTCTTGTATATATATGTGTATATTACAGGTACCCAGCCACAGGGACGTCATGCATAGGATCCTTTGGAAGGAACGTGCTGCAGCTTAGGTGGGAGTTGCAGGCCTCTTGCTTAGACGATCTCATTATTGATTCCACTTCTAGTTTCATTTCATCCAGTTGGGCATGTGTCGCCCTTTACCATTATTCAGGTGGTTTTATCAGATATTGTGACTCATTTATTTCTAGTATTTATACTTTGAGATGTTTACTGTCAAGATGTTTTTCCTGTGAAGTTATAAAGCTGGAATTAATTAGTTGGATGCTTAAATTACTTGGATTATATGTTCTAGTATAGTTGTTGGGTGATTCTTAAACTATGAATTATGAATGGTTTTAAATGTTGGTTTTTAAATTAAATTTGGAAATCGATGTCTAAAAATGGTTTTGTCACTTAGCTTAATTATTTAGGGTGTTTAATTGGAAAAGTTATTTTTGCGACAGTGATGCTAAGAATGAACCAACCGTTCACCTTGGTTATAATTTAATAAAGGACTGATCACCCGATATTTAATTAAGCGGGGTGTCACAGGTGGTATGAGAGCATCAAGTTCTAGTGTCCTTTAGGATCTGTACGGCTTACTTCGGTTTCAGCTTACCGTTCTTGCTATAGAGCCTTATTTTTAGGATTGTTGTATTCTTGCTTTTACGCTTACGTCTTCACCTATTTAAGATTTGATAATAACTGTGGACTAATGAAATTTCTTTACGTTTCAGATGCCTCTGAGGTGCACCCAAGGATAGGCGTGCCTAAGCCGAGCAGCCAATAGCTCCGGCTCAGGTAATGATGAATGCAAGCCAAGTAGCCCCTATCTTTGCTCAGGCGGTGAATTCCGCGCTAGCGGTAGTACAGCAGGCTCCACCCCAGGTTCAGACAGTGGTGCCAGTACCAGTACAGCTTCCATCTGCATGGGAGTGAGTTAGGGATGCCTTCCAGAAGGCGCATCCCCCAGAGTTTGCGGGTAGTTCGAATATCATTGTAGCCAGCCAATGGAAGAAGGATATCTAAAGGCATCTGTGCATGTATGAGTGCACAGACGTGCAAAAATAGTTGTTGGCTTCCTTCAAGCTTGTGAGGGACGCTTTGCATTGGTGGGAATCCACCACCCCCGTGGAGGAGAGGGATATTATCACTATTCAGTCATTCTGGGCGCGGTTTAACAACAAATACTTTCCATCCATTGTGAAGACTAAGATGAGGTAGAAATTACTGAATCTAAAATAGGAGAATACAACTGTTGTTGAGTATGAGGAGGATTTCACTAGACTTCTCACTATAGTGCCAGATGAGGCACCCACTGAGGGAAAGAAGATACTATTGTTTGTGGACGGGTTGGCCTTGAGTATCCGTCAACACCTCATAGGCAATCTGTCACTAAGTACCTATATGGATATACTCAATGTTGCTTTATTACACTTCCAGGATCACCGCTTCCATATGGAGGGAAGAAAGCGAGCAGGATAGTCCAGCCAGTAGGGTAGGACAGGGGGTAGTGGTACTAGTGGAGCACCGACATCCCAAGGGCAACAAGAGCAGAGTTCCCATTAGGGGGACCCTTCCAAGCGGTTTCGATCAGGTGATTTCAGACAGGGATTTGGGAGATTTAGGCAGGGCCAGTCTAATCAGCAGGGCCAGAAGGTCCAATATCATCAGCCGCAGGGTCAATAGCAGGGTCATCAGGGCCAACAGCGTTTTCAGCAGGGCCAATGGCGGGGTGGTAATGGCTAGCAGGGTCGTAATCAGCAGGGATAGAAAATTGCCATAGGCGCCATGATTGTCCAGCGGGAGAGAGGGACCCATATCAGCAGGGTGCTCGTAATGAGCCGTAGAGGACACTTTTTCCATTCGCCCTCCCAGCGCCAGCTCAGGCACCAGCCCTACCAGCCATCCCAGCAGCTCCAGTGCAACAGGGGCAGTTACAGTACGGACGTATCTATAACATCCACCAAGCAGCAGCTCCACAGGCGCCACCCAAGATTGAGGGTACATTTCCTATCCATGGTACTATGGGTCGGGTTTTATTTGATACTAGGGCAACACACTATTTTATAGCTACTCATTTTGCGAAGGCCTTAGGGTTATTAGCCACAGCAGAGAGCACTGTGACATGCGTAGACTCACCACTGGGAAATGGATTGTTAATTTTCTTTATATGTCGAGGTGTGGGAGTAGAGATTAGTAGCGAAATCTTACCAGTAGACATGTTAGTCTTAGACATGCATGAGCACGACGTTATCATTGGCATGGATTGGCTCGCAGCATACAGAGACATGATAGATTATTTCGGTGGGAGTATTTTCTTTGCCATTATGGGGCAGGAGATGTTTGTGGTGGTGATGCCTCGCCCAGAGGGTGGCTCTACCGCTCATTTGTATTACATAGAGGAGGATACCTCTAAGGAGGTCGTGATTCCCTTATACTCGATCCTAGTTGTTCGTGAGTATTCTGATGTATTTCAGGATATACCAGGCCTACCCCCCAGTCGAGAGATAGATTTTGTTATAGATTTGTTATCGGATAGTCGACCGATAGCACGCGCTCCATACCGTATGGCCCCGGCAGAAATGCGAGAGTTACAAGACCATATAGAGCAGCTGTTAGGTTAGGTCTTCATTCGTAGGATCACCTCACCTTGGGGCGCTCCAATTTTGCTTGTGAAAAAGAGAGATGGTTCATTGAGGCTATGTGTGGACTACTCGGAGCTAAACAAGGTCACGATGCGGAATAAATATCCATTACCTCAAATCGATGATCTGTTTGACCAAATGAAGGGAGTCACCTTCTTTTCGAAGATAGATTTGATATCAGGATACCATCAGCTACGTATTAGGGAGAAATATATTTCGAATACTACTTTCTTGATGAGATATGGGTCCTACGAGTTCAGAGTGATGCCATTTGGACTCACAAATGCTCGAGCTGTATTCATGGACTTGATGAACCAGGTGTTCATAGAGTTTTTGGATCAGTTTGTCATCGTCTTCATCGATTACATCCTGATATATTCGCACACTGAGGAAGAGCATGTTGAGCACTTGAGATAGGTTCTTCAGACCCTACCATAGCATCAGCTGTATGCTAAGTACGAGAAGTGCGATTCTGCTAAGGGAAGTGCAGTTCTTGGGACATGCCATTTCTGAACTGGGGATAGCGGTTGACCCTAGTAAAGTGTCAGCAGTGAGGGAGTGGAGACAAACCATAACACCAACATAAGTGCGTAGCTTCTTAGGGTTAGCCGAATACTACAGGAGATTCATCCGAGGGTTCTCCAAGATAGCGGGTCCGTTGACGAACCTGACTCGGAAGGGGGTACCATATGTTTGGGATGATCTTTGTTAATTGGCTTTCGATGAGCTGAAAGACAAGATGAGTTCAGCACCGATTCTTGCGCTACCCAAAATCGGCGTGGAGTATTTGGTTTACATCGATGCCTCTTTATGGTGACTTGGGGGAGTACTTCAGCAGGAGGAGAAGGCTATCGCTTTTGCCTCCTGCAAGCTTAATCCACATGAGAGAAATTATCCTACTCACGACCTAGATTTAGCAGCGCTCATCTTCACATTGAGGATATAGAGACATTATTTATTAGGGGAGAAGTTCCGCTTGTTCATAAACCACAAGTCACTGTAGTACCTATTCACTCAGCGAGAGATGAATAAGCATCAGCGCAGGTGGTTAGAGTTTGTGAAGGACTATCAGTTCGACATACAGTACCATTCGGAGAAGGCCAACGTAGTTGCTAATGCGTTGAGCCGTAGACCGGTAGACGATGTAGCGTACGTCTGGAAAGCAAAGTGGAAAGAGTTGGATCACCAGAATGCGGTAGCCCATTCCTTCATATCTGCATGATAGTGACACCCGAGATTGTTACGAGGGTAATACAGGCACGGATAGCAGACCCATTTTTCCAAGAGCAGATTGTATGGCTTTTAGCTGAGGGTGCTGAATCCTATTCTATTAGTTTCGATGGAGGTTTGAGGTTTAATGGGAGATTGGTGGTCCCAGAAGGAGCAGACTTACGTCATGCAGTGATGACCCTGTCTCACGACTCTCGATTTGCGGTGCATCCTGGGGGATATAAGATGTACCAGGATATGAGGCGGTAATACTGATGATGTGGGATGAAAACGGACATTGCTGAGTTCGTGTCCAAGTGTTCTACTTGCCAGATGGTAAAGGTGGACCACCAGAAACGGTCAGGGTTGCTTCAGCCATTGGATATACCCACGTGGAAGTGGGAGAGTATTTCCGTGGATTTTATTACTGGGTTGCCTACATCACAGCGGGGCCACGACTCCATTTGGGTGATTGTGGACCGTTTGACCAAGGTGGCTCATTTTCTGCCAGTACGGACAGACTATACCACGGGCCAGTATGCTCAGTTGTTCATTGCTGAGATTGTTAGACTACATGGGGTGCCCCTGGATATTGTGTCAGATAGAGACAAGATTTTCGTGTCGCATTTCTGAGAAAGACTTCAGGAGGCCTTGGGTACAGAGTTGAGGTTGAGTTCAGCTTATCACCCACAGACAGATGGAAAAATAGAGCGTACCAACCAGATGTTGGAAGATATGCTACTCATGTGTGTCCTTAATTTTGGGGGAGGTTGGGAGCCACATCTCCCACTAGTAGAGTTTGTTTATAATAACTCTTATCAGTTCACGATTGGCATGGATCCATTTGAGGCGTTATATTGCAGGCCTTTTCATTCTCCCACTTGTTGGTTAGAGGTGGGGGCGACAACAAGTTGCTCAGACCATAGGTGATTCAGGAGACCTCCACTAGGATTGAGATTATCAGGAGTCGCATTCGTGTAGCCGAGGACATGCAGAAAAGCTACGTCGATGCAAAACGGTTCTTCCGAGAATTTAATATGGGGGATCAAGTATTACTACGTGTATCTCCTATAAAAGGAGTGACGAGCTTTGGGAAGAAAGGGAAACTGGCCCCGAGGTACGTGGGACCATTTCCTATTATCGAGAGGATTGGGCCGGTAGCATACCGATTAGGACTTCCAAAGCATTTACACCGCATTCACGATGTATTCCACATCTCGTCGTTAAGACGATACCTTCGTGATGACATGACCCACACCCACATCGCGATTGAGGAGATTGACTTACAACCTGATAGATCTTACGAGGAGAGATCAGTAGCGATTTTAGACCATAGTGAAAGGAGATTGAGGTCGAAAGTAGTCCCATTTGTACGGGTCCAGTGGGAGCATCATAATGTAGAGGAATCCACTTGGGAGCATGAGGCAGACATGCGTGAGAAGTACCCAGAGTTATTCTTACCAGGTATACCTTACTTTTTTGAATTTCGGTATGAAATTTCGTTGTTAGGGGGGAAGTATGTAATACCCCTTATTTTTATGACTTTAATTTTGGGGATATATTAAATTTAATTAGAGATATTAATTTAATATTAATCCAAAAAAACATTTAAATACTTACTAGCGTGATGAGAGTTAGTAATTATTGAAATTTTGTTTTAAGTTACTTTATGGGCAAAGTAAGTGGTGCAATTGATTTTAGGAAAAATTATCACGAGAATCTAATTTGATAATTTTGGAAATTTATCGGGATGCGCTTGTGTCATGTCGGGATTAAATTCGAATTATTAAAAGTGAATAAATTATAAGTCACCTGTATGGTCTATTTGAGCACGTCAATGTGTCCGGAAGGGTCGAGATAGTCAAAATAATGTACCCGAGGGTTTAGTTTGGGTCTCGAGGTGTTTTTAGGCCTAATTAACATCCCGGGAGGGCGTTTTAGACATTTTACATCTTTGGGCTTGGAAACCCACGAAATTTCTAAGAGTATATCAGATAATAGGAGTCATCTTCTAGGGTTAGAATAACCATAATCAAAATATGGCTATTGGAGAGTAAGAGGAGAAGTTTTCCAAGGGTTTCTAGGCCTAGAACTCCACCGTTTGCACCGCCGTCGCCGCCAAAGTTTAGATCGCGCAACAAGGATCACAACCACACCAATTTTTCCACAAATCTGAGCCAAGAATTCCCAGGCAAGTATCTATATTTATCTATTTCAGTTAATGCTTCGAGGATATTAGTCTAGGGTTGATTAGGACTAGTTTTGTGAAAGAAAAACCTATTTTGGAGACTTGAATTTGCATGATGTATAGGTAAAAGACGTATTCTGGAAATCAAATTCACATGTAGAGGTTGAACCTTGAAAAATCATTAAATTAGGAGTATAAAATCTGAGAAAGGAATGGGTAGAAACTAAACAAAGAAAATATTAGGGTTCTTGATATTTTTATGGATTGTGCCCCTTTTAATTCGTTATTCATGATGAAAATTCTCATGCCTTACGTAGAATATCAATTAATTGAGGATATAACACTTGTAGTATAAATTCTTGGGAGTTTGGAAGTTAAATATGTTGGTCTGGATTATTTTGGAAGAAGATTCCCATAACTGATAATTCTGCAGTTTCGCCATAACTGCTTGATCGATCGATCGACCTAAGAGCATCGATCGATCGATGGATCGAGCCCCTACCATAGATCGATCGACCCCTCCTGGCAGACTCATACTTCCCTTTTTAAATGGTTGATTTCAATTTAAATGAGTAGTAATCTTTGGACATTCTGATTAAAACATTTTGGGAGATAAAGAGGACCAGGAGGACTTGATAAAAATAGAGCATTTCAAGTAAGACTAAATTCGGGTTAACGGGGAGTAAATTTCACTTAAGAAATAGTGGGAACATGTGTTTAAAGGGTGGGACTCGTAAGGAAGTTACGTAGTTAAAATAAAAGAGTAGCTACTGAAATTACACTTATGAAGATAGAATTTCACGAGTTTTACGAAATAAGTCGGAATAATCCCATAAATAAGAATAAAAGAGACAAACCGTTATACGGGATAATCTAGTAATGTGCAATAAGAATAAATACCATATGTATGGGTCGTGGGTGTACCTAAATTAGAATTGGGAATAGTAGTATACATATATGACTATGCTTCGCCTCAATTTGTATGTGTTTTGTGTTAATACAGTTCGAGAGTGACTCCGAACTAGTATTTCCCTTGGTACAAGTTATACAGGGACTTGGTATCAGAGTATGCCCGCACCATAAATCTTATGTGGGGTGCCGATAGTATATATATATATATATATATATATATATTAATTGAGTGATTAATATATATATATATATATATTTATATAAACTTGAAATTTGGGAACTATCTACTGTGACTAAAGGTAGGTAATTAATGAATAATTATTTCAACTTGGATATAAGTGGTCGAAAAGTTTGAGGCAATACTGAGAAACTTTATAATCAAATGAGGCTTATGTGAGGACTTTGCTTTTAAATAAAATTAATTTTCTTAATACTAGAAATTATCGGCATGAAATCTTGTGAGTCACTTAAGATAAGCTAAATTGTTGGGGGTTGTAGTGCGGTAGGTGTGCACGTTAGAAGAGAGGTGAGAATTTTTCAAGAAAGTGTCGCACTGATATGATTGTTGCATTAGCCGGTAAGCATTTTAAATACTTGCTAAACTAATTTTAAACTGTTTTACAATCGGGCTCTGACCCGTTTCCTATTTTCTCTTCTCTCTTGTATATATATGTATATATAACAGGTGCCCATCCACAGGGGCGTCTTGCATAGGATCCTTTGGAAGGAACGTGCTGCAGCTTAGGCGGGAGTTGCAGGCCTCTTGCTTAGATGATCTCATTATTGATTCCACTTCTAGTTTCATTTTATCCGGTTGGGCATGTATCGCCCTTTTCCATTATTCAGTTGTTTTTATCAGAGATTGTGACTCATTTATTTCCAGTATTTATACTTTGGGATTGTTATTGTCGGGATGTTTTTCCTTTGAAGTTTTAAAGATGGAATTAATTAGTTGGATGCTTAAATTGCTTGGATTATATGTTCCAGTATAGTTGTTGGGTGATTCTTAAACAATGAATTATGAAGGGTTTTAAATGTTGTTTTTTAAATTAAATTTGGAAATTGATGTCTAAAAATGGTTTTGTCACTTAGCTTAATTATTTAGGGTGTTTAATTGGAAAAGTTATTTTTGTGACAGTGATGCTAAGAATGTACCAACCGTTCACCTTGGTTATAATTTAATAAAGGACTGATCACCCGGTATTTAATTAGATGGGGTGTCACACATAACCATGTATAAATACATCTTACTAGTGAGTGATATTCTGATCATATCCATAACTAAGTAAAAATACATTTTACTAGTGAGTGATATTATGATTATATCCGTAACCATGTATGAATATATCTTACCAGTGCGTACACTCACCTTGGCAACTTAATGGACATATCCTTTGCCTTTGTCTGGAACTTGTTCAATGGGTTCTTCTTCCCTTCGTATCATTCTCACAATGTTATTATCATCATAAGAATATCAATAGTCCGAAGAATAATTTAAATGTACCCCAATTCACAAGCATTATGTGATCCCATTCGAATCATTTTTTTTATAAATGAAGTCCCATCTAAATTCATGTTAAATATTTAATATATCCAAATCATAGACCAAACATACTTTAATTTCTTCTTTGTAATTCAATGCTTAACATATTAGGTTTCCAACCCAAAAGACGACGCATCATTTCAAGTTCCCTAAAGCAAAATATGCCCATTTACTTACTACATAGCAAATATTCCCTATAGGCTCCTTTATTGTTTAGTTAACTTCCGAGAATTTTCACAATTTTTATACATTATAAATTTCTATGATCTTCCATACAATTTTAACAAACATATTTAATAATATAAAATTTAAGTTTCATAATTTTCAGAGTTCATTCGATATGTCAAAAGCTTTATCAAACTCATGGCATATCCAAGCGAATTATGCATATGCAAACTATGTACCGACTTACCACCATCACCTAAGCCTGACCATAAGGAATATAATTCTAATTTCAGATATGTTATGCATATGTGAGTCTAGATTCATATCCAATGGGAATTTCTTAATTCCATTAAGTATACAAAAACTTATGAAAGTTTGAACACAAAATGGGTCTAAACAAGGCAATATAAAGGATTTACACATTCAACTTTCTTTAGACTTGTGTCTACCCACACATATACATCAAGGCATGATACAAGAAAAATAACAAGATTTATGATTAGAATTACCTTAGGGACTCTTATGTAATTTTCTACAGATTTTTCTCAAATTTTCTCCTCACATTCTTCTTCATCAACTTCACAATTCTCTTTCATAAAGATAATACTCTCCAAAACTGAACCAATTTCTGAATAAATAGGTGAGATGGAGAGGTTTAAGTCAGCAAGTTCTGCCTTCCTTTCCAGCAAATCGAAGTAACCATTTGGCTTACTAAAATACAAATTACCACTTAAAATGAATGGACATATTTGCCCTCATTCATAAATTCGGTAGAACTTATTACTAGGACATCCATCTCATATTCTGTTTATTGTGTTACAAATATAACTCATATAAATACAATTATCTAGTTTTCACCTTAAGTTAATGAACATTCCTACCGAAAACTTCAAAAATTTATGTTTGTAACTAATTCGATATTTCATGATTTATGAAGGTAGGATTAGACTAAACATAATAACCTAACATTATATATATTAATAAGTACATTATCCATATCACATAAGGTAAGCATGATTCCGGGTTGTCACAATATAATCTTAAGAACATAATATTACATTTTTCACAATAAATTACATCAAATACATATATATGAGCCTGTATTCATACATGTTAGTGTTGTTTGGAATAATTTGATTGAGAATGTGAATCGTTTGTGAGAACTTCCACAATTAGGGCTTTGATCGCTTGAATTGTATGAAGTGTGTTTGTTTTGTAATTCAAGGATATTTATATGTTGTTGTTTGACCAAAATTGGATTGAGAATGAGAATTGTTTTGGGATTTTGATCGAAGAAACAATACGGTTTGGGTTTTAATCAAAGAGACAATACGATCATTTTGGCGCTTGAATTTCCATGAAGTGTGTTTGTTTCCAATTTGGGGGTATTTATATGTTATACCTAATCATTTAAAATTTGTTGGGCCTGGGTTTAGAGTCCAAAATTATTAGTCCTAGGACTCGATAGTAAAATCCCATTTTTTCATTTTGGATACCTATCCAACCTCTATGTTTTTTTTTAATGTAGTTTGACATTTAAATGAGATTTGTTTTATTGTGTTTGAGGTTGTATTTTCGGATAATGATATTTATCTATGGGGAGTTACACGACCATTTTATAGTGAATTTTTAATAGAATCCTGTAAACAAACTTCCCGTTCTTATATGTGCAAGTTTTATAAATGACCTCACACTAAAGACATTGAAAAACTAAAGATAGAATATCATATATGTTGAAAGCTAATGCACTTTCTATATAATTCCACAAAGAACCTAAGCTCACTTGGGCTTGCTAGATCTAGATTTCTCTATTTAATCCAATGGTTGAGATTTGTCTATGAATATTTTAGATGTTAGCAAGATGTCTTATAAATATGGCCATGTACCTGCCTTTGTAATCATCAAGTCTCACAAAAACGTATATATTTTCTAAGTTGTACGACTCATTTTATTCTATTAAATATCTATTTCTTTTTCTACTCTTTCTTCTTAATAATTGTAATACACCCCACAATATTTTCTCTAAACATAAAAAACACCTAGCTATATTTTTTTATTCTACTTCCATATTCCAATAGTGGTATCAGAGCGTGTTCGATTATTTTTGGGCATTGGGTAATATTCTGACATTAAAAACATTGTCATTATGACTTATGGGATATTATTGATCGAGGATTTGCTATCCCAAAAAGTACCTCTAACTTATCCACATAACAACAAACACAATTGAAGGAAAACAAGATGAAGGATGTAAAAGGCCATTTTATCATTCAACAAGCACTTGTTAACGCTATTTTCCAATAATTATGGGAGTTGTGACAGCGAAAGACGAGTGGAATACGTTAAAGGAGGAAATTGAGGGAAACGCCGAGGTATGAATTATCAAACTTCAAACTTTGAGAAGAGATTTAGAAAATATTAAAATGAAAGATTCTGAGACCGCTAAGGATTACTATTCTAAAGTATAGGATATCATCAATCAAATGAGGGCATACTGTGAAAATATCACTAATGCTAAAATTGTTGAAAAATTATTAATCAATCTCACTAAAAAATATGACCCTAGTGACCGCTATTAAAAATACAAAAGACGTAGAGTCTCTTTCAGTGGAGAAACTCATGGTCTCACTAGAAGCATATGAACGAAGACTGAGCAAGCGTAATAAAATTCCAATAGATAATGTCTTCCGGTCCAAACTAAAATTAAGGTCTCAAAAATCTAAATAAGGGGGTAGAAAATTAAGGTAAAATTTAAGAGGAGAAAAATACAAAAATTCAGAAAATAAAAGAGAGAAGAAAAATTATCCTCCATGCCCGAGAAGGATCTGTAAAAGATTTGGGCATGTGGATAAAGATTGTCGATCCAAGAGAAATTATGAAGCCAATTATTCTGAAGAAAATGAAATGGTTGATAATCTATTTAATTTATTTCAAGTAGATACAGAAGAAAATCTTGGTACATGGTATATTGACGGTGGTTATAGTAACCGCATAACTGGGAATGAAAGCATCTTTCATGAAATAGACTCGTCTATTAAATCCCAACTCAGACTTGGAAATGTCACCATGGTAGAAGCTAAAGCCAAATGTACAATCTCTATTCAAACTAAGAAAGGAACTAAACTTATTAGTGATGTGTTATTAGTTCATAAATTAATAAATAATTTATTGAGTGTTTTCAAATGATTGAGAATGGCTACTTATTGTATTTTGGAGGATATTCATGTACAATATATGATAGAAAAGATAAAAATTAATTGATAGAAAATATAAAGATGAAGAATAGAAACTTTCCCATTCAGTGGAAGTACGTCCAAGACATAGCCATGAAAGAAGAGGTTGAAAACTCTTGGATTTGGCATCGAAGGTGTGGGCACTTCAATTTTCATACCCTAAATATTATTCAACAAAAAAAAAATGATGTGAGACTTACCAGCAATTACAGAGATAAAAGATGTATGAAAAATTTGCTTGCATGGGAAACAATACATACAATCATTCTCCTCTGAAAAGGCTTGGAGAGCCCAATCACTCTTGGATCTAGTGCACACTGACATCTGAGGACATATAAGGACTCCGTCTCTTAGCCAATGCAAATATTTCACCCTCTTTGTATATGATTATACAATAATGGCATGGGTATTTTTCTGCACCAAGATTATAAGTATTCATTGTCTTCAAACGATTAAAGAATTACAAGGAGAAGCAAAGTGGTTGCTACATCAAGGTGCTCAAGAGCGATAGGGGTAAAGAATACACCTAAAAAGAATTTGACAAATTTTGTGAATATGAAGGGGTTGATCACCAAATTACATTGGGTTACGCTCGAGAACAAAATGGAGTTTTAAAGAGAAAGAATATAACAATAATGGAGATGGCTAGGACAATGTGTTATGAATAAGGCCTACCAAAGACTTTTTTGGCAGAACCAGTGTAAACAATAGTATACTTGTTAAATAGGTGTCCCACAAAAGCTCTTCTTAACAAGACATCGGTTGAAACATGGAGTAACAAAAAGCCATCGGCTTGACATCTCAATTTTTTTTGTTACATGTGCTACGTGAACATTTAAATGTGAAGAGGCATAAGCTCGAGGAGAAATCAGAGAAAGGTATATTATTAGGATATAACACCCAATATAAAGGCTATAGGGTGTATAACCTAAGGACCAAGAAGCTAATAATCAACAGAGACGTGGTTTTTGATGATAATGCAACATGGAATTGGGATGAAGAAAATGTTGAAAAGGGAAGAATAATTGTTCATGAAAAAATGCACGGATCTTCTCCATGACATATTGATGAGGACCAAGTTGGAGATTCAAGTCAAGAAACTCTTCCCATGCCCCCGATATCTCTTACAATGCAAGATTAACCTTCATTAGAGTCTCCACCAAGGAGAGTAAGATCACTACAGGAGATATACGAAACATGCAACTTCAGTTTTTTGGAACTAGAAAGCTTTGAGGTAGAAGAAAAACATGAAGTTTGGAGAAATTCTATGGAAGAGGAAATGAAGATAATTGTGAAGAACAAAACATGGGATCTTGTGGTCCGTCCATAAGATAAAAAAGTCATTGGTGTCAAATGGGTCTATAAGACCAATCTTAATCTTAGGGGTGGCCGTGGGCCGGGCCTGGGCAGGCCCGGTCGGGCTCGGGCCGGGCTTGAAAAATTAAGTGCTATCCCAAGCCCGCTCGGGCCTAGATCGGGCCTTGTTATGTTATCCCAAGCCCGCCCAAATTTGAAAGCTCTTTACCCAGGCCCGCCCGATCGGGCCTTATTATGTTAATTAAAAGATTTTTTTTTAAATTAAAATACCTATTTTTTAATTTAAAGACGATTTTTTTTAATTAAGAATCTGTTTTAAACTCCATATATTACAAAGTCCATATATAAAGTTTCCCACTCTACATGAAAAGACTTGGTATACATTTTTATATTTATAAAAGTTCCCCCCCCCCCACCCCCCACATACATATATAAATAGAAATATATATATATATATATATATATATATATATATATATATATCGGGCCGGGCCGGGCCTCATCGGGCTTAAGAACTCATGCCCAAGCCCGCCCAAAAAAAATCGGGCCTATAAAATTTTGCCAAGCCCGCTTTGCGGGCCTATTCACCTTACCCAAGCCCTATTTTTTTATTGGGCGGGCTGGGCGGGCTTGGCGGGCCTCGGGCCTATGGCCACCCCTACTTAATCTTGATGTTATAGTACAAAAGCATAAAGCAAGGTTAGTAGCTAAAGGTTACTCCCAACAATCAGGAGTTGACTATAATGAGACTTTTTCACCTGTTGCATGGTTTGATACAATAAGATCTCTTATGGCACTAGAAACTCAGAAAAAGTGGGAAATCTACCAACTTCATGTCAAGTCAGAATTTTTAAATGGGGAGTTTGAAGAAAAGTCTATGTGGAGAAGCCACGAGAATTTGAAAAAGAAGGAGATGAAGATAATGTTTTACAACAAAAAAGCCTTATATGGACTGAAACAGAAGCCCCGAGCATGGTGCAGTCGCACGGACCGATACTTTATAGATTCAGGTTTTAGGAGGAGTAAGAGTGGGCCCACACTCTACATCAAAATGCAAGGTAACTCCAATACTCTCATTGTACCTTTATAGGGAGATGGTCTCATATATATAGAGAATAATGGAGAAATAGTTGAATAGTTCAAAAAGGATATGATGAAGACATTCGAGATGACCAACCTTGGGTTGATGAACCACTTTCTTGGCATTGAAATATGTTAAGAGAAAAATGGAATATTAAATTATTAAAAGAAATATGCAAAAAATCTTTTGAAGAAGTTTAAGATGTATAGGTGCAAGACTATAGCCATAATGCTAGTTCCTAATGGAAAACTTTGTAAAGAGGATGGATCAAACAAGGTTGATGCCTCAATATATAGAAGTCTCATTACGAGTTTACTATATATTATAGCTATACGACCAGACATTATGTGTGCAACTAGCCTACTTTCAAGACTTATGCAAAATCCTAGTCAGATACACCATGGAGCTACAAAAAGAATACTACGGCATTTACAAGGCACATTAGAGTATGTAATATGGTACAAGACTACTGATGACTCAAGGCTATATGGTTACACCGATAGTGATTGGGATGGATCGGTGGATGACATAAAAAGTACATCTAGTTATGCATTTACCATCGGGTCTGGTATATTCTCATGGGCATCTAAGAAGCAAGAACTTATAGCATAATCATCAGCTGAAGCCGAGTACAACTTGTCAAGCTATTTGGACAAGGACAATTTTTTTAGGCATGGGTGAAAAAAAACTGAAGATACTAAGATATTTACTAATAATAAATCAGTAATCGCAAATGGAAAAAAATTTGGTATTCGATAACCGGACTAAACATATTTCCATCAAACATCACTTCCTACGCGAGGCATTTACAAATGGAGAAATTGAGCTCAAGTATTGCATGACTGAAGAACAAACTGCAGACATCTTTGGCAAGGCACTAGTAAGACCTAAATTTAAGTTCCTTCGGGATACGTTCAAAACAACACCAAAAGTTCATTAAGGAGGAGTGTTGAAATTTAATGCACTTTCTAGATGATTTCACAAAGCACTTAAAACTCACTTGGGCTAGATAGCTTTAGATTTCTCTGTTTAATCCAATGGTTGAGATTTGTCTATGAATCTTATAAGTTGTAATACTCCTTTTATTCTAATAAATATCTATTTCTCCATCTACTCTTCCTTCTTCATAATTTCAATACACCCTACAATATTTTCTCTACACATAAAAAACACCCAACTGTCGTCTTTATTTTACTTCCACATTCCAACATTGTAATAATGTTGTGTATGATAATTTATTTGCCTTACAGTCAAATCCCTTATTAAACAAGATATGGAAATACGTAGGCTCACCTTCAGTGGGAATAAATAAATGAAAATAAATAACGGGTGTCATTTGTCCTTACTAAAAAAAACTAGTTTTAGAATGACCAAAAATGGAAAACCAGTGCAGATTTTTAATTAATTTTTTATATGATTCTTTCCTTTCCTTTGTCTTTCCATCCACTAAATTTTGAAGATCAAACCTAGATTTGATGTTTAAACCTTAATTGACATACTTTTAATTTCATGAAAACCACTTTTGGTGAGGATAGTTTTCACACAACCACAATCTTGTATACATACACATTCGAAATAAAAAAAATAACTAAGTCAATTGATTTGTTATGCTCCAATATATAAAAAAATCATTCTGCAACAAAGAGAAGTGTATGTGGGAGGGAGGCACTACCCCACGCACCTCAACACACACATACACACACACGCACACACACGTGTGTGTTTGTGTGTATAAGTACATTAGTTTCTATAAGAAAGTTTGAAGTGGTATTTAGTTTCACAAAAAGCACTTTTGATGAGGAAAACTTTTGAATAGACGCAATCTTATTTATATACACATTCCAAATATAAATAAGTCAACTGATTTTTTGTGCTACAATATATAACAAATCATTTTGTAATGAAGAGAAGTACACATGGGAGGGAGGCACTACACACCCGCACCCGCACCCGTACACACACACACACACACACACACACACACACATATATATATATATATATATATATATATATTAGGAACTATAATAAGAGTTTAAAGTGGTGTTTCCTAATGGTTTTAAGAACTCCTAATCCAATCCAGATTAAATTATTAAGATCCTGTAAATTATAATTGTGCTCTAACCACTTATGTCAATTTTATAAATAAATCTCCTTGTTATCAATTACTTAATCAATCTCCATTATAAATTACTCACAACCTACATTTGTATTATGATAACTTATGGGGATAAATACCTTTGGCCGTGAAGAAACAATAATGTCAATGGACAATCTCTTTTAGTAGCAAATAGTGAGCTATAGATATTCCAAGAAAACTAATAAAAATCATTTGTGGATATAATATCTTATAACAAATGTATTATATAATGAAGAACTGTTTTGATGCATTGGTTTTTGTGGAGAACATGATCTGCGCGTTCAAATGTTATAGTACTGTTTACTGCGTTTGGCTATGAAAAATGACAAAATTTAAAAAAAAAGTTCTGAGTTAAACGCAAAAGGTAAAATAGGAACAATAATTTTGAATGACACAAATTTTCAATAAGTATCACATTAATAATAGATCAACTATTGTGAAGAAAGGTTAACAACATTACGAAACATTATATTGACTTGTTGATAGTGTCTTATATGAAGAACAGAAGGAGACTAACTATCATTTCAACGATTTTTCATATAAAAACTATGTATAACTACTGAGTACTGAAATGCATACAATAGATGTTGTTTATTACAATATATAAACATTACATTTGTCTAATCTCCATATGAGGATGTTGGTTCTAACTGTAAACATCAAAGCATATCATTAATTTATTATTCAAACATATGATAGACATCAGTATTATAATAAGGTTACCAACAAAATGAAAATATAGCTTAGATACGAGAATGGTTCCCTTTAAAACTGCATACAATAGAAAAGAACTTTACATGTATGTATATATTGTTAAGTCGACTATCAATTGAACGTCTTTTTCTTTAAATAAGTATGATTGTGTTCACTAAGACCATAATATCTCCATATATATTGTCTCTTTATTAGTTATATAAGACACTTATAGGACATGACTTCGAATTATCTAAGCTAGTAATCATGAACAAATAATGGTCAAATTGATTGAAATTTACCCAAAATTAAGATTTCCAATCATATAAAAGGTTATCATAATTTGATTTGGGACATTTATACCTAAATAGTTTTATAAATATTATATTATATAACAATACTTGGGACATGGGACTTGGGATTAGATCTTGGGTCAAAAAATCAGTTAATTTTAAAATTCGTCTTTAATTAATTTTTAATTCGATTTTAATTAATATTAAAAATCATTTTATTTAATTAATTAAAAACCATTTTCTAATTAATATTAAAAACACATTTTTGTATATAGCCGTTATAGAGTGGCTTAACAGGGAGATGGTTATCCAATTTTCATAGGAGTGGGTGGTTTCTGCATCCATTTTAAAGGGTTTTGCAGATCACTTTGAAAAAAATAATTTCTCTCTCTCTCTCTCTCTTGAAAAATTGTCTTCCTCCATACTCCAATTTTTGGGCAACAATTATGTGGTTCTAAAGTTATCCATTGATTGCTTCAATCGGATTAATTACGCTATTGAATCCTGGAGACAGATATCTGAGGCTCGAGGCATCACTAGATAAAGTGCGGGGGATATTTTTATCTTAGGACCGTGTGTTTAACACACACCTAAGCATCCAGATAAGTCATTCAAATTAATTATCTTTTTCGGTTTTCTTGTATACACATATAATAATCAAAGACAAAATATTTGATATTCATATAATGGGATAATTTGATCCTGCTGCAATTGCCTCTGCTAGGCTCGAAAAATTTGTTGGTTTGAATTTTAAATGTTAGCAGTAAAAAATGTTATTTTATTTGAACCTGTTGGAACTTGATCACCCGTTAGAAATTAAGGAAGATAATTCTTAAGAGATTGAACTTGCAAAAACTTTTGTTAATCAACTGAGGGAAAAATGTGATTTCATGTGCAAAAATCATATTCTGAACAATTTAGATGATGCTTTGTATGGTGTTTATTTTTTTTGTTCCCACTGTTAAAGAGTTATGCTTGATGTTAGATAAGAAATACAAAACTAAAGATGATGGAAGTAAGAAATTTATTATTAGTCATTTTTTGGACTTTAAAATTGTTGATGAAAAATTTATTTTGTCCAAATTATAATAACTTCAAGTCATTATTCATGAAATTTATGCTGAGGGTATGTTAATTAGTGAGAATTTTCAAGTCACGTATGTTATTGAGAAACTTCCCCCTTCCAGGAAATAATTTAGAAATGGTCTTAGACATAAACGTAAAGATATGACTATGGAAAATCAGACTATTAGACTTATAATCGAATAGGGTAATTGCATTAAAGAAAAAAGGGACGTTGCAACGGCTATGGCAGCCAAAGCAAACATTGTTATAAGTAGTGGGGGACCAAAAATCAGTTTAAGCCAAATAAGTACCAATATAAATTTAAGGAAAGAGAAAAAGAAACAAATAATTCTACAAAACCTAAAGGTGGGATTAAGAAACTTGGAGGAGACTGTTTTGTTTATGGTAAACCTGGATATCAATCCCAAGACTGCTAAAAAAGAAAAATCAATGACAATTCTAAAAAATCTAATGGGGGTGTGTAAGCTTCAATTGTTGAAACTGATAATTTTTCTGTTGTGATTTCAGAAGCAAACCTAGTTAGTAACATTAAGGACTAGTGGGTGGACACTGGGGCCACACGACACATATGTGGATACATAAGTGTATTTTCTTACTACGATGTAGTGGGAAGTGATGAAAAGATCTATATGGGAAATTCTCCAGTGGTTGTGGTTGCTGGGAAAATGGAAGGTTGATTTCAAATTCACCTCTGAAAAAGTCCTGACGTTGAACGAGGTGCTACACGTGCCCGACATTAGAAAAAATTTAGTCTGAGGCTCTCTGTTGAGTAAAAAGGCCTTTAAAATGGTCTTTGAATCTGATCAGTTTGGTTTAACTAGAAATGGGTTGTTTGTTAGAAAGGGTTACGTGTTTGAGGGATTGTTCTAACTAAATGTAACTATTGACTCAGTTTTTAATGTAGTTAATTCTTTTGCTTATCTCTCCGATTCCTTATATTTGTGGCAACGCAGACTTGGGCATGTTAATTTTACTTCACTTAAAAGATTATTTAATTTAGGAGATATCCCGAAATCGCCTGCCAATGCCGAACATAAATGTGAAATATGTGTTGAATCAAAATTCAAAAGAAAAGCTTTTCAAAGTGTACAACGCTCTACTCAAATTTTGGGATTAATTTATACACATTTGTGTGACTTAAAAGGAATTCATAAAAACTATGATATGTGATTGAACAATATAGGGTTTTTGTCAAACACGCTATCTTTCTCTCTTTCTCATAAACCCTTTCTATGGTTTCCATGTCATGGTCGCCTCTTCGTCCCACCAACCATCTTCCTCTATACCTCCTGATCTCCTTAATCCTTGGCATAAGTCCTTAAAGGCTCATGCAAAATGCCCGCCATTGAAATCCAACCTATTCACAAGCATTGTGAAGAACCTTTATTTCTTTCAACCAAGACCAACTGGAAATCCTATCCAATCCTTTTAAATATGCCATTGCAGGTAAGTTCTCTCACGGTAAACCTTCCATGGAATTCATTCGAAAGAACTTTGAAACCTTTGGGTTGAAATCATAAGTGAATATTGGTTTATTGGACCAAAAACATATCCTTATAAAAGTACACTACGAAGAATACTTCATCAGGCTTTGGATGTGTAACGTACATAGGCAAAAGCCCAATGCGAACTTTCGAATGGTCTCCTAATTTTAGAATTGATCAGGAGAGTCCATTAGTTCATGTGTGGATAAGTCTTCCCTAATTACCAGTCCACTTATTTGCTAAATAGGTTCTTTTCTCCATTGCTCAGGCTGCAGGTAAACCTCTTAAATTAGACATTACTACCACTAATGTCACCAGACCTAGTATGGCAACGGTGTGTATCGAACTTACAATCATGCTAATAGAATTTGGATTAATAACGATGACATTGGTTTCTAGAAACCTATTGCTTATGAGACTATTCCCAAGTATTGTGTGGGGGTGCTACAAACTAGGCTATCATGAAGAAAATTATCTCATTCCTAGTTTTAAGGGAACCAAAGCGAATGAAGGTATCAAGATTGTCCAAGATAAAGGAAAAATGATCCAAGATGCAAACAAGAATATTTTACCTCATAAACAAGTTTACAAGGTAAAATATCCATCTAGTAGTAATGTGCATTTGGACTTTCCAATAGGTGATACAGTATTGGTAGATCAAGGAGAGACACCAGTCGATAACCTCATAGAAGTAGAAGTTCAAGATAAAAATTTACAAACAACCGCTGCAAGTGGTATAATATTGGTAGAACAAGGAGAGGTCCCAGTAAATGATCTCAAAGAGGTAGATTATCAAGGAAGGAATTTTCAATCTTCTCCTACAATTCTCTCAAAGACTAATAATTATGATCAAACAATGTTGCAAGATAATCTATAAGAAGGAGAAATTCAAGAAATGATTGGGGAGTTAAGAGTCAATTGAGAGATGTTTGAGACAAAGTATAACTTTGATTCTAAAAACAAATACCAGCAGCACTATGTTGCTGATGTAAAAGATTATAGGTCAGACTCTAAAGATGATAGGGTCACTGTACTCCAATAATTGAGGAGTTGATGCAATTTTCTACTTTACTGAATGAAAAATGGATATGAAGAAGAAACACATGGGGCGACCAGTTGAGGAATCAAGAGTAATTTCAAGATGAATATCAAGAGTTTATTGTTGCCAAGAAAAAGAAAAGGGCATCTGGAAAGAAGTCTACTCCAATTACTGGAACTAGAAGGAACACGAGAGAAAATGCTCAAATATCTTCTTCAGTCTCTTGCCAAACCTCCAGTGATTAGTTCTCTCATCTAGAATGCTAGAGGGGTGGGTAATAAGCCTACAAAAAGAAGAATAAAAAAGCTATGTAAGTATTATAATTTATCATTTTTGGCTATCTTAGAACCTATGATAGGTGAGGATAAGATAGATGCATTTGGAGTTTATATAAAATTTGATGGGAGGTCTTATAACTTTTCTAATAAAGCTTGGTGTTTATGGAGGCATGGAATAGAGTGCAATTCTTTAAATGATTACATTCAAAGGATTTTATTAAAACTATCTCACCCTCTTCTTACTAGCAGTATAATTGTGCAAATTGTCTATGCTAAATGCAATAGAGTAGAGAGGCTTCCTCTTTGGGATTCAATTAATGTCAGTTCAAAATTATGTGCAAATATTCCTCTAATTATTGCTGGAGACTTCAATGTAGTGTGTAATGCTGAGGATGAAGAAGTTGGAAATCCTATAAATCTAGATGCAGTAGCAGATTATAATGAATGCATTCAGGACAGTCAACTGGTGGATATGGGGCTCCTTGGTTCAAAGTTTACTTGGCAAATAACTTATAATTGATCTTTGGTTATAGAAAGACTAGAAAGAGGTGTAATCAACTCATCTTGTCTAGATTCATTTCCTCAATCTTCCCTAAAACACCTGCACAAAATTTGTCAGATCTTAGCCCTTTTCTTATTACTATCCCCAGCCCTAATGATTCTATTATAAAGCCTTTCAAGTTTCTCAATTTTGGGGATTCTCATAACTCCTTCAAGTAGATTGTTACAGATAGTTGGGCTCTTCCATCCTCAGGCAAACCTTTACAAGTTTTTTCTTTTAAGTTGAAATGACTTAGAAGTACTCAAAGGATTTGGAGTAGACAGACCTTGAAAGATATATTTCAGCAATTAATAGATCTTAGAAGATAAAGTAGATGAGGCAGAGATTTCATTTGAAGCAGATCCAATAATAGATAAGAGGGAGGTTTTTAACAAAGACAAAGCTTAATTGATTGCATCCATGGTTATAGAGGAAAATTTTGGGTTTCAGAAATCTAAAAGTGAATGGATTAAAGATGGAGATAGAAATACTAAATACTATCATGCCTTGGCCAAGCAGAATCAAAGACAATCTTGGAATCATAGGATAAAGAATGAGGATGGCAATACAGTGGAATATTCTAAAGATATTTCTAACAATTTTTAATCTTATTTTCAATCTTTATTTAACGTAGGTAAATCCAACTTATATGAAGTGATTGATCATATTCCTAAGAGAAAATTCTAAGAGAAAATTCTAGATGAGCAAATTCTAGATAAATAGTGTCTACTGACATAAATGACATAAATGAGGCCTAAGAGAAAATTCTAGATGAGCAAGAAATATTAGAAGCTGTTAGGATCATGAATACAAATAGTGATGCTGGTCCAGATGGTTATAACAGTTATTTCTAAGTTAAGAGTTAGGATATCATTAAGACAGATCTTGTTGCTATAGTTCAATCCTTATTTGTGGGTGCTGACGTTCTTAAAAATTGGGGATCAACTCCCATCTACCTTATTCCCAATGGTACCAACCCTTCTACTTGCAAGAACTATAGGCCAATTAATCTTTGCAATGTATGTTATAAAATCTTCTCCAAAATTCTCAATTTCATACTATCCTCTTTCCTTCCCAATCTCATATCTCTATTTCAATCAGGCATTATTAAGAATAGGAGCATCCTGGATAATATTCTTTTAAGTCAAGAAAAGTTGCAGCTTTTGGATAGATAAAATCAAGGTGGTAATTTGGTAATGAAGATTGACATGAACAAAGCTTATGATAGGATCTCTTGGATGTTTTTGCTAAAGTCATTAAGAAGGTTTGGTTTTTCTGAAATTGTGATTGATTTGGTTTGGAGGTGTATATCATCTTCTTGGTTTTCAGTAGTGGTGAATGGCCAAGCTAGAGGTTTTTTTTAAGCCATCCAGAGGGCTGAGGCAGGGTGACCCATTGTCCCCAAGCCTTTTTTTTTTAGCTTATGAATCTCTTAGCAAAGGTCTGCATAAGATGATGATTATAAAGTATTTTTCTCACCCAAGAGGATGTAATATAATTAGCGATCTCGGTTTTATTGATGATTTAATTATTTTTTTAACTTTGGATCTAAGAGAAGTCTATCTAACTTATTGGGATTCCTAAAAAAATACCAAATCCAATCATGCTAATAAATAAGTAAGGACAAGATTAGTTTTTTTATGAGCAACAAAGTGCAAATAAGATGTGAAAAGAATGTAGTAGAAGTTATAGGTTTCAAGCAAGAAAAAGATTATCTAAAGTATTTGGGATGTCCTCTCTCCAAATGTAGGAAAAAAGCAATGTACTTTGACCACATGGTCTGTTCTTTGAATTCTAAAATCAATAGTTAGAGATACAAGTTCCTTTCTATGGGAGGAATGATAACCCTATTCACCTCAGTCCTTCAATCAATGAACATTTATACTATTTTCGCTCTAAGCCCTCCCAAAAAATCTATTTCCATGATAAAAAAAATCCTAAGCAACTTTCTTTGGGGTTATCATAAAAATTTTAGGAAAAAATATCATTGGACAAGATGGAATATCATCTATTCTCATAAGAATAAGGGTGGTCTGGGGATTAAAATCTTGAACTCTCTTATTCTAGCCTCAAATCTGAAGATTGCATGGGAGTTTAAATCAAGTTATCCTCTGTGGGCTTCTTTATGAGGAATAAGTACTCTTCAATGACTTTGAGAGCTACTTCTACGGCAGTTAAAAGGATTGCTCATGTTTGGTCTATTAGTGAAGATAATTCTGAATTTATTAATGGTATTCATGTGTGGAAACCCTATAATTCAGGAGATTTTTCTTTCTTTTCATCTTATAAGCTTGATAGAACTCCTAAACGTCATTATATCTCTCAATCCTTCATTTGGGATCCTCATATAGCTCCAAACTTGTCAGCTTTTTCTTGGAGGATCCTTAATAATCTTGTCCATCTTGAGTTAAATGTTAAAAAGATTGGAATTCATCTTTCTTCTAGATGCTTGTGTTGTCTTAATTCTGAAGATCACCCTGAGCATTTCTTTTTTAAAGGTCCTATGGCTTCAAATATCTACAATATTTTTGGGAACATAATGGGAATCAAACAATCATTTTCTATCCATTCCTAAATCTTGAAATGGTGGATGCACATGGGCCCTAGTCAGTTTTTAAAGTGGATTCATAAGATAATTCCTATATGCATTTTCTACGAGCTTTGGCTAGGGATAAACAAAGCTTTATTCGATGGAATTCCAATGCATGTGAATGTAATTATGGAGATAATTAAGAAAAGAATTTGAGACATTGCATCCACTATTCATTTCAAACCTTCTTCCTCTCAAAATTGTTCCCAAATCATTTAATCTCCTAATATAGTTCCTCCTAAACCTCATCAATACTTCTTAACTCCCATAAGTTGGTCTAAACCTTCAAAATATTTTATAAAGATAAACACTGATGGTGCTTGTGATAGAGATGGAAATATGGGTATTAGTGCTGTGATTAGAAATGAAAAGGGTCATTTTATTTTAGGTGTTGTTGCCTTTGTATCTGGAGGTTCCAGTATCATGGCTGAAGTTTTAACTCTGAAAGAACACTACACCAAAAATAGGAATCTGGCATGGTTTAAAACTGTGCCAGATCAAATCTGGCATGGTTTTGAACTGTGCCAGAATCAGGTGTTCCAAAATGGCCATTTTTTTCTGGCACGGCTCAAAAGTGTGCCAGATTTGGCCAAACAGGAACACTTATGGCACACTTTTAAATCGTGCCAGAATTTGATATTTCTGGCACACTTTTGGCACAATTTCTAACTGTGCCAGAGTTAGCACAGTTTAAAAAAAATTGGCACAGTTCAAAACCGTGCCAAAATATAATACACTTTTGCCACGGTTTTGAACTGTGCCAAATTTTTTTATAAAAAGAAAAAAAAAATTATTTGAAAGCACAAAAATTCACAAATTAAAAATATTGCACGTTGTTGATAAACTAATGTACATACAAACTTCAAAATTCTACAAGTCTTTAATAGTTCACAGGACAAAAAAATTGGGCAGAGTTTCCTCCATTTTCTGGACATTCCAAAACCTGCTAATAAAAAATCTGCCTAACATAAAGCGCGCACGACCACAAAATATAACAATCAACTTACAAAATCCCGCACGACCATAAAAACTAACAATAAAACTACAAAAGCATGCACGACCCTAACACAAAAAAAAAATAGAATCAGGAATAAACCTCTTGTTGTAAACAATTGAATTCTCTGTGTGTTCCACGTGAATAAATGCCAACGATAAACTGTTATCCTACAAAAAAATAGGATACAAAAAAGATACGATATTAGTAACCCAATAATTTACAAAAATAAATCTACTCAAACTAAAAAATTACATATAGGAGTGGAACTTATCATCATATTCTCAAACCGGGAGATCCCGGATTACGCGGTCAGTTCCAACGAGTTATATTGGTCCCGTGCGAGGTGTTCATGCCTCCTACGGGGTCGTTTGGGAGCAGGTTTGGGTTTTCACCCTTTAACGGCTTGTTTTTAAGTCTAAGTGTGATTTTTGCAAATTATCGTCATATTCTCAAATCGAGAGACTCGGGACTACGCGGTCGGTTTCTAAAAGTTAAATTGGTCCCATGCGAGCTGTTCGTCCCTCTTACGGGGTCGTTTGGGGGCTGATTTGAGTTTTCACCCTTTAACGGCTTGTTTTTAAGTCTAAGTGTCATTTTTGCAAATTATCGTCATATTCTTAAATCGAGACACCCAGGACCATGCGGTCAGTTCCTACAAGTTACATTGGTCCCGTGCGAGGTCTTCGTGCCTCCTACGGGGTCGTTTGCGGGCTGGTTTGGGTTTTCACCCTTTAACAGCTTGTTTTTAAGTTTAAGTGTTCATTTTTACAAATTATCATCATATTCACAAATCAGGAGACCCGGGACTATGCAGTCAGTTCCTACAAGTTACATTGGTCCCGTGCAAGGTGTTCGTGCCTCTTACGGGGTCGTTTGGGTGCTGGTTTGGATTTTAACCTTTAACGGCTTATTTTTAAAGTGTTGATTTTTCCAAATTATCGTCATATTCAAAAATCGGGAGACCCAGGACTATGCGATCGAGTTCTACAAGTTACATTGGTCCCGTGCGAGGTGTTCGTGCCTCTTACGGGGTCGTTTGGGGGCTAATTTGGGTTTTCACCCTTTAACGGCTTATTTTTAAGTCTAAGTGTTACTTTTTACGAATTATCATCATATTCACAAATCGGGAGACCCGGGACTACGCGATCAGTTCCTACAAGTTACATTGGACCCGTGTGAGGTATTCGTGCCTCTTACGGGGTCGTTTGGGGGCTGGTTTGGATTTTCACCCTTTAACGGCTTGTTTTTAAGTCTAAGTGTGATTTTTGCAAATTGCCGTTATATTCTCAAACCGATAGACCCGAAACTACGCGGTTAGTTCCTACAAGTTACATTGGTCCCGTGCAAGGTGTTTGTGCCTCTTACGAGGTCGTTTGGGGGCTGGTTTGGGTTTTCACCCTTTAACAGCTTGTTTTTAAGATTAAGTATTGAATTTTGCAAATTATCATCATATTCACAAACCGGGAGACTCGTGACTATGCGGTCAGTTCCTACAAGTTATATTGGTCCCGTGCGAGGTGTTCGTGCCTCCTACGGGGTCGTTTGGCGGCTGATTTGGGTTTTCACCTTTTAACGGCTAGTTTTTAAGTCTAAGTGTGATTTTTGCAAATTATCATCATATTCTCAAACCGGGAGACCCGGGACTACGCGGTCAGTTTCTACAAGTTACATTGGTCCCGTGCGAGGTGTTCATGCCTCTTACGGGGTCGTTTAGGGGCTGGTTTGGGTTTTCACCCCTTAACGGCTTGTTTTTAAGTTTAAGTGTTAATTTTTACAAATTATCGTCATATTCACAAACCAGGAGTCCCAGGACTATGCGGTCAGTTCCTACAAGTTACATTGGTCCCGTGCGAGGTGTCCGTACCTCTTACGGGGTCGTTTGGGTGTTGGTTTGGGTTTTCACCCTTTAACGGCGTGTTTTTAAAGTGTTGATTTTTGCGAATTATCATCATATTCACAAACCAGGAGACCCGAGACTACGCGGTCAGTTCCTACAGGTTACGTTGGTCTCGTACGAGGTGTTCATACCTCTTACGGGGTCGTTTGGGTGTTGGTTTGGGTCTTCACCCTTTGACGGCTTATTTTTAAGTTTAAGTGTTCTTTTTACGAATTATCGTCATATTCACAAACTGGGAGACCCGGGACTACGCGGTCAATTCCTACAAGTTACATTGGTCCCGTGCGAGGTGTTCGTGCCTTTCACGGGGTCGTTTGAGGGCTGGTTTGGGTTTTCACCCATTAACGGCTAGTTTTTAAGTCTAAGTGTGATTTTTGAAAATTATCATCATAGTCTCAAACTGAGAGACCCGGGACTATGCGGTCCGTTCATACAAGTTACATTGGTCCCATGCGAGGTGTTCGTGCCTCTTACGGGGTTGTTTGGAGGCTGGTTTGGGTTTTCACCCTTTAACGGCTTATTTTTAAGTTTTAAGTGTTGATTTTTGCAAATTATCGTCATATTCACAAACCGGGAGACCCGGGACTATGCGATAAGTTCCTACAAGTTACATTGGTCCCGTGCGAGGTGTTCCTGCCTCCTACGGGGTCGTTTGGGGGTTGGCTTGGGTTTTCACCCTTTAACGGTTTATTTTTAAGTCTAAGTGTGATTTTAGCAAATTATCCTCATATTCACAAACTGAGAGACCCGGGACTATGCAATCAGTTCCTACAAGTTACATTTATCCCGTGCAAGGTGTTCATGCCTCTTACAGGGTCGTTTGGGGGCTGGTTTGGGTTTTCACCCTTTAATGGCTTATTTTAAACTTTAAGTGTTGTTTTTGGTAAATTATCATCATATTCACAAACCGGGAGACCCGAAACTACGCGGTCAGTTCCTACAAGTTACGTTGGTCCCGTGCGAGGTGTTCGTGCCTCTTACGGGGTTGTTTGGGGGCTGGTTTGGGTTTTCACCCTTTAACGGCTTGTTTTTAAGTCTAAGTGTGATTTTTTCTAATTATCATCATATTCTAAATCCGAGAGACCCGGGACCACGCGATCAGTTCCTACAGGTTACATTGGTCCCGTGCGAGGTGTTCGTGCCATCTCACGGGGTCGTTTCGGGGTGGTTTGGGTTTTCACCCTTTAACGACTTCTTTTTAAAGTGTTGATTTTTTACAAATTATCATCATATTCACAAATCGGGAGACTCTGGACTACGCGGTTAGTTACTACAAGTTACATTGGTCCCATGCGAGGTGTTTGTACCTCTTACGAGGTCGTTTGGAGGCTGGTTTGGGTTTTCACCCTTTAACGGCTTGTTTTTATGTTTAAGTGTTGATATTTTCAAATTATCGTCATATTTACAAACCGAGAGACCTGGGACTACGCGGTCAGTTCCTACAAGTTACATGTAATACCCCGTATTTCTGAATATTTTATTTAATTAAATTGCAGAATTAAATGAGAAAATACAGCTTAATTTAAATTACGTAAGTGGAGTAATTTAATGGGATTTATTAAAAATTGTAATCTTGGAATATCAATCGGGAGATGGTTACCGATTTATATTGCCTCATTATATTTACTTAGTGCGAGTGGTAAATAGTTTCTTAACGCGTGTAGACCGTGTTGGGGTGAGAACGAGTAATATTTTTTAGTGACTCAAATAATAATTTAGAGGTCACAGATGAGTCCGGAAGGGTCAAATTAGTCAAAATAGTATACCCGGGGGTACTAGTTGAGTCCCGGGGTAAGTTTGGACTAAACCGAGACCATTCGGGGGCGTTTTGGTCTTTTAACATGAGAGGGTATGGAAACCTACGAAATTGAGAGCTTTATATCAGCCGTATGATAGAGGGGTTAGGGTTAGAAAGCCCATGAAAACACACCATAGCCATTAGAGATAAGAGAGAAACCATTCTCAAGGCAAAAGGAAGAATTGGGAAGGATTCAAAGGAGATTTTCACTATCAACTTGTTCAGGAAGAAGGATTGAAGGATGAAGATCATCAATCATCAACAACAACCACAAAATCAGACCCTACTAATCATAAGGCAAGTTGTTTATTGAAAAAATTATAAAGTTATAATACCCATGTGTAGGGTTTTTGAATAGTTTTGTTTAAATCATTATCTTGATTAGAGAAAGATGATATTTATACATGTTGGGATAGGAATCGCATGTAGAATGATTTACCTTATGTAGAGGATTAAGATTCAGATTAGACTTGATGATTTTTCGGATTAAAATCTGGATTTTGAATGATAATATGGGAAGAACACCATAACTAGGGTTTCAAGGAATTTTGGGTTTAATTCACTATTTCTTTAAAGGAATTGGAGTTTGTGATGTATTTGTCACGATAGAAATTGTCCTAGTATACGTGAAAACATATTAGGATCATTGGGTCGAAGTTTGGTGGACTATAATGGAGTTTGAAGATTTGTTAATGGAGGAAAAGATTAACGAAGAAGACGAACTGCGTCTGTCCCTGTTCGATCGATCGATCGATCGATCTCGAACTATCGATCGATCGACTGTCGATCGATCGAACCCAGCCGTCGATCGATCGACGCAAGCTGTTTCTCGAAATTTTTGTGTTTAATTCTTCGTTGAGTTCGGGAATGAATAAGTATCCTAGGATTTACATTATACTTATATGGGAGTGAGAATCAGACCAATAGGTATATTGTTGAGGTCCGATAAGGCCATTGGGTGTAGGGCTTGGATTACGGACCGAGGAGAATAATCCGATTTAGTAGAGTATCGGGGACTTTGGAAATTGAGTTACGGGGCGAAGTAAATTCAATTTAAGTAATAGACTAGTAGGGTAAGCAATAACTACTGAAATTATATGTAAGGGGTAACTAGGACCCTTAGAGTTATGTGAATACTCAAATAAATGCGATTAATGAGATAAATCGTAAAGCAAATGTTGTACGGCAAATATATGGGATTAAAAATATTACGTACGTATATAATTAATAGGTCGAGCGTGTACCTACTGAATTATGTGATCTTTTATGTCAAGAGATTGATACCTAAATTAATTATGTTAGGGTCGATGAGACATTCCGAACTAACTTAAAGTTATTATATGTTTGGGGTCGATGAGAAATGCTGAACCAAAGCTTGAACTGGTGTCGCGATGAAGAGTCCCGAACCAGAATATGTGTATATATTTATATTTTGATACCTAAATTAATTATGTTAGGGTCGATCAGACATTCCGAACTAACATAAAGTTATTATATGTTTGGGGTCGATGAGAAATGACGAACCAAACCTTGAATTGGTGTCGCGATGAAAGAGTCATGAACCAGAATATGTGTATATATATATTTTTAAAAATAGTTGGGGTCGATGGATAATTCCGAACCAACTCTCACTTGGGTCGATGTATCATTCCGAGCCAAGAATCATTTAAGTGTGTATATAAATAATTGGGGTCGATGTATCATTCCGAACCAATTCTTACTTGGGGTCGATGAATCATTCCGAACCAAGAGTCCTTTACGTGTATAAAAAGGGCAAAATAGTAATGATTGATATTTAGTATATATTGTGTGTGAAATATATATACTTGATGATATTCTACTTCTATGTATTAGTAGATTGATATATATTATGTATTTAAAGATACATACTGAATTGGTAAGTTAAGTAGTGAAACTTAATTACGAAATTCACCTTTAGATAGAGAAAATCTATTTAGTAATTCAAGTAGCGAAACTTAATTACACAAGTGGGAAGTCAACAATTGTGAGAATTGTAGTAATTTTAGTAGTGAAACTAAATGAGAAGTATTGAAAAATAACATAGATGAAATGTTACCTGAGAATTAATTAACATACGCGAGATGTTAGTGAAACGGTTGTACCGTATGGGCGGTAATGGAACTTAAGTATAGATAAGTTCAGATGATTACTTAGTCCTAGATAGATTGGAAGATATGGCTAGGTAGGCTAAGTGTAGAACGTTAGGTGTGCACAAGAGATGAGGGGTGAGTAAACTCGAGAGAGTGTACGAGAACCTAACATGTGTAATCAATAACCGCATTTTTATATTGTGATAAACGCTTGCTAAATGTTTTCAAAATGTTTTGAATACTAACTCTTGCTATAAAATATTTTCAAAACCTTTTAGGTGTCCAGCCACAGGGACGCCATGTATGATGATTTCATTCCAGGGACTCGAAGCTGTAGCACAGTGGATGCTTACAGGATTTTGACTAGACGATATCTCCCATTCAGATCTAGTACAGGATCTTACACTATTCTATGTATGGACTTGTGGTCCGGTATCAGTCTCAGATGTTTTGTTTCAGATTAGTGGTTTGTTCTTGTTCTATGGTTGTTTGGTATTTTTAGCTGATGGTTTATTCGGTATAACTCTTATTCTTTTGTACTTTTACTTTGTTGATTGGGTTATGGTACATGATTAGTTTTACTTTGTTCCGCATGGTTGATTTATCTGTTTTAAGAAAGAAAAAATTTGGCACCGGTCTAATTTTACTTAGGGGATTAGTAATTAAAAAGTTTTCGATAGTGATGCTAAGAATGAACCATTTGAGAAACCAGTTTTAATTTAATAAAGGCCTGATCACCCGATGTTTAATTAGGCGGGGTGTCACATTACATTGGTCCCGTGCGAGGTGCTCGTGCCTCTTACGGGGTCGTTTGGGGGCTGGTTTGGGTTTTCACCCTTTAACGGCTCGTTTTTAAGTCTAAGAGTTATTTTTGTAAACTATCATCATATTTTCCAACCGAGAGACCCGGGACTACGCGATCAGTTCCTACAGGTTACATTGGTCTCGGGCAAGGTGTTCGTGCCTCTGATGGGGTCGTTTGGGGGTTGGTTTGGGTTTTCACCCTTTAACGTCTTATTTTTAAGTTTAAGTGTTGATTTTTGCAAATTATCATCATATTCACAAACCGGGAGACCCTGGACTATGCAGTTAGTTTCTACAAGTTACATTGGTCCCGTGCGAGGTGTTCATGCCTCTTACGGGGTTATTTGAGGCCTGGTTTGAGCTTTCACCCTTTAACGGCTTGTTTTTAAGTCTAAGTATGATTTTTGCAAATTATCGTCATATTCTCAAACCGAGAGACCCGAGACTACGCGGTCAATTCCTACAAGTTACATTGGTCCCGTGCGAGGTGTTCGTGCGTATTACGGGATCGTTTGGGGGCTGGTTTGGGTTTTCACCCTTTAACGGCTTGTTTTTAAGTCTAAGTGTGATTTTGTCAAATTATCGTCATATTCTCAAACTGAGAGACCCGGGACTACGCGATCAGTTCCTACAAGTTACATTGGTCTCGTGTGAAGTGTTCGTGCCTCTTACGGGGTCGTTTGGGACTAATTTCAATTTTCACCCTTAAACAGCTTGTTTTTAAGTCCAAGTGTGATTTTTGTAAATTAGCACCATATTCACAAACAGGGAGACCCGGGACTACGCGGTCAGTTCCTACAAGTCTCATTGGTCACGTGCGAGGTGTTCGTACCTCTTACGGGGTCGTTTGGGGGCTGGTTTGGGTTTTCACCCGTTAACGGCTTATTTTTAAGTTTAAGTATTGATTTTTGCAAATTATCATCATATTCACAAATTGGGAGACCCGAGACTATGCAGTCAGTTCCTACAAGTTACATTTGTCCCGTGCGAGGTGTCCGTGCCTCTTACAGGGTCGTTTGGGGGCTGGTTTGGATTTTCACCCTTTAACGGCTTGTTTTTACGTTTAAGTGTTGATTTTTGAAAATTATCATCATATTCACAAATTGGGAGACCCGGGACTACGCGGTCAGTTCCCACAAGTTACATTGGTCCCGTGCGAGGTGTTCGTGACTCTTTCAAGGTCGTTTGGGGGCTGGTTTGGGTTTTCACCCTTTAACGACTTGTTTTTAAGTCTAAGTGTGATTTTTATAAAATTATCATCATATTCTCCAATCGAGAGACCCGGGACTACGCGATCAGCTCCTACAAGTTACATTATTCCCGTGCGAGGTGTTCGTGGCTCTCACGGGTCATTTAGGGGCTGATTTGGGTTTTCACCCTTTAACGGCTTATTTTTAAAGTGTTGATTTTTTGCAAATTATCGTCATATTCACAAACCGGGAGAATCGGGACTACGCGGTCAGTTCCTACAAGTTATATTGGTCCCGTGCGAGGTGTTCATACCACTTACGGGGTCGTTTGGGGGTTGATTTGGGTTTTCACCCTTTAACGGCTTGTTTTTAAGTTTGAGTGTTGATTTTTGCAAATTATCTTCATATTCACAAATCGGAAGACTCGGGACTTCGCGGTCAGTTCCTACAAGTTACATTGGTCCCATGCGAGGTGTTCGTGCCTTCCACGGGGTTGTTTGGGGGTTGGTTTGGGTTTTCACCCTTTAACGGCTTATTTTTAAGTCTAAGTGTGATTTTTGTAAATTATCATCATATTCACAAATCGGGAGACCCGGGACTATGCAGTTTGTTCCTACAAGTTACATTGGTCCCGTGCGAGGTGTTCGTGCCTCTTACGGGGTCGTTTGGGGGCTAGTTTGGGTTTTAACCTGGCTTATTTTTAAGTCTAAGTGTGATTTTTGCAAATTATCATAATATTCTCAAATCGAGAGACCCAGGACTACACGGTTAGTTCCTACATGTTACATTGGTCCCGTGCGACGTGTTTGTGCCTCTTACGGGGTCGTTTGGGGGCTGGTTTGGGTTTTCACCCTTTAACGGCTTGTTTTTAAGTTTATGTGTTTTTTTTGTAAATTATCGTTATATTCACAAACCGGGGGACCCGGGACTATGCGGTCAGTTCCTACAAGTTACATTGGTCTCGTGCGAGGTGTTCGTGCCTCTTACGGGGTCGTTTGGGGGCTGGTTTGGGTTTTCACCCTTTAACGTCTTGTTTTTAAGTTTAAGTGTTGATTTTTGCAAATTATCGTCATATTCACAAATCGGGAGACCCGGGACTACGTGATCAGTTCCTCAAGTTACATTGGTCCCGTGCGAGGTGTTCCTTCCTCTTACGGGGTCATTTGAGGGCTGGTTTGAGTTTTCACCCTTTAACGGCTTGTTTTTAACTCTAAGTGTGATTTTTGCAAATTACCATCATATTGTTAAACAGAGAGACCCGGGACTGCGCGGTCAGTTCCTACAAGTTACATTGGTCTCGAGTGAAGTGTTCATGCCTCTTACGGGGTCGTTTGGGACTGATTTCGGTTTTCACCCTTTAACAGCTTATTTTTAAGTCTAAGTGTGATTTTTGTAAATTATTGCCATATTCACAAACAGGGAGACCCGGGACTACGCGGTCAGTTCCTACAAGTCTCATTGGTCACGTGCGAGGTGTTCGTACCTCTTACGGGGTCGTTTGGGGGCTGGTTTGGGTTTTCACCCTTTAATGGCTTGTTTTTAAGTTTAAGTGTTGATTTTTGTGAATTATCATCATATTCAAAATCGGGAAACCCGGGACTATGCGGTCAGTTCCTATAAGTTACATTGGTCCCGTGCGAGGTGTTCGTCCCTCTTACAGGGTCGTTTGGGGGCTGGTTTGGGTTTTCACCCTTTAACGGCTTATTTTTAAGTCTAAGTGTGATTTTTGTAAATTTTAGTCATATTCTCAAACCGAGAGACCCGGGACTACGCGGTCAGTTCCAACAAGTTACATTGGTCCCGTGCGAGGTGTTCGTGCCTCCTATGGGGTCGTTTGGGGCTAGTTTGGGTTTTCACCTGGCTTGTTTTTTAGTCTAAGTGTGATTTTTGCAAATTATCGTCATATTCTTAAATCGAGAGACCCTGGACTATGCGGTCAGTTCCTACAAGTTACATTTGTCCCGTGCGAGGTGTTTGTGCCTCCTACGGGGTCGTGTCCGGGAAGGTTTGGGTTTTCACCTTTTAAAGGCTTGTTTTTAAGTTTAAGTGTTGAGTTTTGCAAATTATCGTGATATTCACAAACTAGGAGACCCGGGACTATGCGGCCAGTTCCTACAAGTTACATTGGTCCCGTGCGAGGTGTTCGTGCCTCCTACGGGATCATTTGGGTGCTGGTTTGGGTTTTCACCCTTTAACGGCTTGCTTTTAAGTCTAAGTTTGATTTTTACAAATTATCATTATATTCTTAAACCGAGAGACCCGGGTCTATGCGATCAGTTTCTACAAGTTACATTTGTCCAGTGTGAGGCGTTCGTGCCTCCTACGGGGTCGTTTGGGAGCTGGTTTTGGTTTTCACCCTTTAACGGCCTGTTTTTAAGTTTAAGTGATGATTTTTGCAAATTATCATCATATTCTCAAACCGTGAGACCCGGGTGTACGCGGTTAGTTCCTACAAGTTACATTGGTCCCTGCGAGGTGTTCGTGCCTCTAACGGGGTCGTTTGGGGGATGGTTTTGGTTTTCACCCTTTAACGGCTTATTTTTAAGTCTAAGTGTTATTTTTGTAAATTATCGTCATATTCTCAAACAGAGAGACCCGGGACTACACGATCAGTTCCTACAAGTTACATTGGTCTCGTGCGAGGTGTTCGTGCCTCTTACGGGGTCGTTTGGGGCTGATTCGATTTTCACCCTTTAACAGCTTGTTTTTAAAATCTTAATTTTTACAAATTATCATCATATTCATTAAACGGAAGACCCGGGACTACGCGGTCAGTTCCTACAAGTTTTATTGTTCCAGTGCGAGGTGTTCGTACCTCTTACGGGGTCGTTTGGGGGTTGCTTTAGGTTTTCACCCTTTAACGGCTTGTTTTTAAGTCTCAGTATGATTTTTGTAAATTTTCGTCATATTCTCAAACCAAGAGACCCGGGACTACACGGTCAGTTCCTACAAGTTACATTGGTCCCGTGCGAGGTGTTCGTGCCTCCTACGGGGTCGTTTGGGGGCTGGTTTGGGTTTTCACCCAGCTTGTTTTTAAGGCTAAGTGTGATTTTTGCAAATTATCATCATATTCTCAAACCGAGAGACTCAGGACTATACGATCAGTTCCTATAAGTTACATTTGTCCCGTGCGAGGTGTTCGTGCCTCCTACGGGGTCGTTTGGGGGCTGATTTGGGTTTTCACCCTTTAACGGCTTGTTTTTAAGTTTAAGTGTTGAGTTTTGCAAATTATCATCATATTCTCAAATCGAGAGGCCCGGGACTACGTGGTAAGTTCCTACAAGTTACATTGGTCCCATGCGAGGTAGTCGTGCCTCTTACGGGGTCGTTTGGGGGCTAGTTTGGGTTTTCACCCGTTAATGGCTTGTTTTTAAGTTTAAGTGTTTATTTTTGCAAATTATCATCATATTCAGAAACTGGGAGACCGGGGACTATGCGGTCAGTTCCTACAAGTTACATTGGTCCCGTGCGAGGTGTCTGTGCCTCTTACGGGATCGTTTGGCGGCTGGTTTGGGTTTTCACCCTTTAACGTCTTGTTTTTAAGTTTAAGTGTTGATTTTTTCGAATTATCATCATATTCTCAAACCGAGAGACCCGGGACTACGCGGTAAGTTCCTACAAGTTACATTGGTCTCGTGTGAGGTGTTCATGCCTCTTACGGGGTCGTTTGGGCTCTGGTTTGGGTTTTCACCCTTTAACGACTTGTTTTTAATTTTAAGTGTTGATTTTTGCAAATTATCATTATATTCACAAACTGGGAGACCCGGGACTACACGGTCAGTTCCTACAAGTTACATTGGTCTCGTGCGAGGTGTTCGTGCCTCTTACGGGGTCGTTTGGGGCTGATTCGATTTTCACCCTTTAACAACTTGTTTTTAAAGTCTTGATTTTTACAAATTATCATCATATTCATAAACCGAAAGATCCGGGACTACACGGTGAGTTCCTACAAGTTTCATTGTTCCAGTGTGAGGTGTTCGTACCTCTTACGGGGTCGTTTGGGTGCTGGTTTAAGTTTTCACCCTTTAACGGCTTGTTTTTAAGTCTCAGTGTGATTTTTGTGAATTTTCATCATATTCTCAAACCAGGAGACCCGGGACTACACGGTCAGTTCCTACAAGTTACATTGGTCCCATGCGAGGTGTTCGTGCCTCCTATGGGGTCGTTTGGGGGCTGGTTTGGGTTTTCACCAGGCTTATTTTTAAGGCTAAGTGTGATTTTTGCAAATTATCATCATATTCTCAAACCGAGAGACTCAGGACTATACGATCAATTCCTATAAGTTACATTTGTCCCGTGCGCGGTGTTTGTGCCTCCTACGGGGTCGTTTGGGGGCTGATTTGGGTTTTCACCCTTTAACTGCTTGTTTTTAAGTTTAAGTGTTGATTTTTGAAAATTATCATCATATTCTCAAATCGAGAGACCCGGGACTACGCGGTAAGTTCCTACAAGTTACATTGGTCCCGTGCGAGGTGTTCGTGCCTCTTATGGGGTCGTTTGGGGGCTAGTTTGGGTTTTCACCCGTTAACGGCTTATTTTTAAGTTTAAGTGTTTATTTTTGCAAATTATCGTCATATTCAGAAACTGGGAGACCCGGGACTATGCGGTCAGTTCCTACAAGTTACATTTGTCCCGTGCGAGGTGTTCGTGCCTCGTACGGGATCGTTTGGGGGTTGGTTTGGGTTTTCACCCTTTAACGGCTTGTTTTTAAGTTTAAGTGTTTATTTTTGCAAATTATCATCATATTCTCAAACCGAGAGACTCGGGACTATGCAGTCAGTTCCCACAAGTTACATTTGTCTCGTGCGAGGTGTTCGTGCCTCCTGCGGGGTCGTTTGGGGGCTGGTTTGGGTTTTCACCCTTTAACGGCTTATTTTTAAGTTTAAGTGTTGATTTTTATAAATTATCATCATATTCTCAAACCGAGAGACCCGGGTCTACGCGGTCAGTTCCTACAAGTAACATTGGTCCCGTGCGAGGTGTTTGGGCCTCTTACGGGGTCGTTTGGGGGCTGGTTTGGGTTTTCACCCTTTAACGGCTTGTTTTTAAGTTTAAGGTTTTATTTTTGCAAATTATCGTTATATTCACAAACCGGGAGACCAAGGACTACGCGGTCAGTTCGTACAAGTTACATTGGTCCTGTGCGAGGTGTTCGTGCCTCTTACGGGGTCGTTTGGGGGATGGTTTGGGTTTTCACCCTTTAACGGCTTGTTTTTAAGTCTAAGTATGATTTTTGCAAATTATCGTCATATACTCGGGACTACACGGTTAGTTCCTACAAGTTACATTGGTCTCGTGTGAGGTGTTCGTGCCTCTTACGGGGTCGTTTGGGGCTGATTTCGGTTTTCACCCTTTAATAGCATGTTTTTAAAGTCTTGATTTTTGCAAATTATCATCATATTCACAAATCGAGAGACCCGGGACTACGCGGTCAGTTCTTACAAGTTATATTTGTCCCGTTCGAGATGTTCGTACCTCTTACGGGGTTGTTTGGGGGTTGTTTTGGGTTTTCACCCTTTAATGGCTTGTTTTTAAGTCTAAGTGTGATTTTTGTAAATTTTCATCATATTCTAAAATCGAGAGACTCGGGACTACGCGGTCAGTTCCTACAAGTTACATTGGTCCCGTGCGAAGTGTTCGTGCCTCCTACGGGGTCGTTTGGGGGCTGGTTTGGGTTTTCACCCGGCTTGTTTTTAAGTCTAAGTGTAATTTTTGCAAATTATCATCATATTCTCAAATCAAGAGACCCGGAACTATGCGGTCAGTTCCTACAAGTTACATTGGTCCTGTGCGAGGTGTTCGTGCCTCTTACGGGGTCGTTTGTAGGCTGGTTTGGGTTTTCACCCTTTTAACGGCTTGTTTTTAAGTTTAAGTGTTGATTTTTACAAATTATCGTCATAGTCACAAACCAGGAGATCCGGGACTATACGGTCAGTTCCTACAAGTTACATTGGTCCCGTGCGAGGTGTTCGTGCCTCCTATGGGATCGTTTGGGGGCTGGTTTGGGTTTTCACCCTTTAACGGCTTGTTTTTAAGTTTAAGTGTGAGTTTTACAAATTATCATCATATTCTCAAACCGAGAGACTCGGGACTATGCGGTCAGTTCCTACTTGTTACATTTGTCCCGTGCGAGGTGTTCGTGCCTCCTACGGGGTCGTTTAGGGGTTGGTTTGGATTTTTACCCTTTAACGGCTTGTTTTTAAGTTTAAGTGTTGATTTTTGCAAATTATCATCATATTCTCAAACCGAGAGACCCGGGACTACGCGGTCAGTTCCTAAAAGTTACATTGATCCCGTACGAGGTGTTTGTGCCTCTTACGGGGTCGTTTGGGGGCTAGTTTTGGTTTTCACCCTTTAACGACTTATTTTGAAGTTTATGTGTTGATTTTTGCAAATTATCGTTATATTCACAAACGGGGAAACCCGGGACTATGCGGTCAGTTCCTACAAGTTACATTGGTCCCGTGCGAGGTGTTCGTGCCTCTTACGGGATCGTTTGGGGGGTTTGTTTGGGTTTTCACCCTTTAGCGACTTGTTTTTAAGTCTAAGTGTGATTTTTACAAATTATCATCATATTCTCAAATCGAGAGACCCGAGACTATGCGGTCAGTTCCTACAAGTTACATTTGTCTCGTGCGAGGTGTTCATGCCTCCTACGAGGTCGTTTGGGGGCTGGTTTGCGTTTTCACCCTTTAACGGCTTGTTTTTAAGTTTAAGTGTTGATTTTTGTAAATTATAATCATATTCTCAAACCGAGAGACCCGGGACTATGCGGTCAGTTCCTATAAGTTACATTGGTCCCGTGCGAGGTGTTCGTGCCTCTTACAGGGTCGTTTGGGGGCTGGTTTGGGTTTTCAGCCTTTAACGGCTTGTTTTTAAGTTTAAGTGTTTATTTTTGCAAATTATCGTCATATTGACAAACCGAGAGACCCGGGACTACGCGGTCAGTTCCTACAAGTTACATTGGTCCCGTGCGAGGTGTTCAATTTGACATCGTTTCATTTGTTTATTCATTAAATCGAACCAGTTTTTACATTTGAAATAAACTCAACAGCAGCAGCAAATTCCAAAACCAAACCACCAGCAAATCCCTTCCACAAATTTAACTAAATAAGCTCAAAAAATAGCCATTTTACGTTTGGCTACTTGTCACTATTTCAGACCATTTTTCTATTTAATGCTACTACAAATTTTAAGAGAATTTGAGACTTTGAGACTAACCAGATTTCATTTGCATTTTGATAACCACCCAATGAACTCTTCGTGCCATGACTTCTTGAAAGTATCCCATTTTGGTCTAACAATGTCTGCAAATTCTCAAATCTTCTATTCTGAGCGGCATTTAGTTGTTCATGAGACGATATCTTATCTTTCTAGTTTCTCAGCTCTTCATTATGAGATCGAGACTGTGCTATGACTTTTGAAGTGTCAGAAGACTTATATTATAAGGTTTGTCTTATAAAATACAAAAAGGATAAAAGGGGGAAAGAACTTAAACATACATGTGTATCCTTGCACTTATCATTAATCAAATCACCCAACAAAAGTATGAAGCCCCTCATTGGGCTAAGAATTGTCCAAGAGCATCAATAAATGGCATTGACTCAATGTCTCCTGCTTCAAGCAAAAGTCCATTTTAACCCAACAAAAGTATGAAGCCCCTCATTGTGCCACAGTTTGCATATAATTATTAATTTACCTATAGTACCAATTCTATGACACAAACATTAGGTGGACATACTTCCCAGTCCACCAGTATAGCTATTACACGTTCAATCCAATCTTGAATGGCATCCGTGATATGAGGTGCAACCTGACCAAGGGAAGTAACATGTGAGGACATGAATATAAATGATTGAATAATATAATAGATGCATTTCAGTAACAGTGAAAGAATCAGAACAAATTTTTCAAGATAATCCTCCTTTCTCTCTTTATCAATTAAAAACTAATAGAGAAGAAAAGTAGTCAATACAATAAGTCAAAAAAACATCAAGATTGCACTAAACACTTCACCTTGAATTGCAGTTATACAAGCGTCAACACCAATTTTTTTTCCACTAAACACTTCACCTTGAATTGTAGCTTATGTTAGTATTAATTAAAAGCATAATCAACAAATTTTACAAAAGACAAACACGCAAATTAAAAATAAACATACCTAAGCAAATAACCTTCGTCATTCCCTAAAAATAAACATACCTAAGTAAATATGATATCCATATGAACAACCCAAAAGCCATTCCCTAAAATGGCATTTAATTCAAAAAAAATATGAAGACAAAAGAACACATCTTATAATGAATACAATCAAGACTTTATAATATTGCAAACACTCAAGGCACACATTCCGACATCATAAGTACATTCATTTGTTATCCAGTATTAGCCCAGTAGATCACAATAAAACTTTTAATGTATTATAATACTTTTTAAATAAAAAAAAGCCGTCAGGACAACATATCAAGAAATCCAAATGTATGTATCAAACAGAGTACCACCAAAACAACCACGTATCTGCCAAACTAAGAATCAATAATTGCACAGACACTAATTTAAGATGAAACTAACTTTGATTACCAATTAATATAAACGATCCACATATAAAAGCGTATACAAATACATGTAGGCATCTACATTTTACATTCGTATACGTATGTGTATAATATGTATGTGGTTGGGAAATTTCAAGAGAGGCAAGATTAAATAGAGTAAAAGATCGATTAAGAAACACTTGAAAAAGATCTACACTGATTATGATATCAAATACAAAGCGTAGACTGTAAATGGATATAAATTAAACCAAACCAATGTAGATGTTTTGTTTTCGTTCTTATTAAAGACATTCAAATGGCTGGGATTTGTGATCTTTGCATTCTCTTCTCATTGAAGATCAGTGCTATATGCAAGAAGTAAAGAGAGATAATGAGGTTACCTGAGCCGGAGAGAGAGAATGAGGTTACCTGAGCCAAAAAGAGAGAGCTGAACGGAGCTGCGCTGATGGAGAGCTGCGTTGATGGAGAGATGATCGACTGGAAAGAGAGAGTTGAACGTAGAGATTAAAGCAGAGAGAGGGGTGAGCGGGGCGAGAGGGAAGATAGAGGGGGGAATTTTTTTTTGGGGAATTTTATATTTTAGTCAAGTGTGCTTAATTTTGGCACACTTTAAAACAGTGCCAAATTTTGGCACTCTTTTAAGGTGTGCCAAATTATCTTTAAACCGTGCCAAAATCAGGCACAATTTTAAACTGTGCCATATTTTTAATATCAGGGTGTGCCAAAATGCTGTTTTTGGTGTAGTGGAAGGTATATATCATGGAGTTTCTATCTATGGTCATAACTTAGAAGTGGAATCTGATTCTCAAATAGCAGTGAATTGTATAAACTCAAAATCAAAGTCATCTTGGAAAACTAGAAGCTGTATATATGAAATTAAAAATATCATATCTCTTTGGAACATTAAGGTTTCTCACATATACAGGCAAGCTAATCATGTAGATGACATTTTGTCTAAACGCAGCCTTAATTCCAAGAAGTCTACCCATTTCTATAATTATGAAGATCTTCCGAGGCTAATTAAGGGAGCTTTAAGACTTGATGCTAATAGTTTACCTTATATTAGAAAGTCTAATTGACTTGGCTTCTTTTTGTATTGCCACCTAGAGAGGGATTTTCTCTCTAATTATCAATAAAATCATGGGTTTTCATTTAAAAAAAGGGATTCATACAAGGGGTGGGAAAAAATATTTTATCACCTTTATAGATTATTAAACGAAATTCTGTTATGTGTATATATTGACATCTAAGGATGAAGAACTTGAGAAATGCAAACTATATAAAAAATAAGTTGAAAATCAACAAAATCAAAAAATTAAAATTGTGTGATGGGATAGAGGAGGAGAATATTTTGAGCCTTTTAATGACTTTCGTATATTGCATGGCATAATGCATCAAACTATAGCACCATATTGTCAACAACAAAAATGGTGTGACGGAATGTAAAAATCAAACAGTAAAGGAAATGGTAAATGCTATGTTAAACAGTTTGGGTCTTCCTCACAACTTATGGGGTGAAGCGTTACTTTTAGCATGTTGTATTTAAACAAAATTCCCCTTAAGAAATATGATAAATCTCCTTACGAATTATGGAAAGCAAGAAAACCTTCATACAAATACTTAAAAGTGTGGGGGTGTTTAGGTAAGGTAGTGTTACCTCCACCTAAACGAACTAAACTTGGACCTCAAACTATTGATTGTGTATTTATAAGTAATGCTCAAAATAGTTGTGTTTAAATCAGATGTAGATAATGTATCTACAAATACTTTTATTGAATCTTATGATGCATAATTCTTTGAACATATATCTCCATACACCCCCATTATTAGACTTGAGTATGATACTTTGAACATTAATGTGCCATCTAGTAGTAGGCGAGAAGTGGAAATAAAAATACCGAAACTTAGAAAAAGTAAAAGACGTAAGATAGAAAAATCTTTTAGGACTGATTATATTTCATTTTTATCCGAGGGGGATCCTTAATCTTATCACAATGCTCTTAATTCTCCTAAAGATCCATTTTTGGAAAGAGGTTTTGAATAGTGAAATCAAATCTATTATGCAAAATCCCACTTGGGATTTAGTTATCTTCCCACTGAGATGTAAAACCATAGGGTGTAAATGGATTTTTCAAAGAAAAATGAAACCAAATGGATCCATAGAAAAGTATAAGGCTAGGTTAGTAGCCAAAGGAGGGACTCGATTTCTTTTTCACTACTTCTCTGATTTTACGAATTACTTCTTTTAGAATTTTAATTTCACTCGCATCCATTTATATAATGGAAATTCATTAAATGGACATTAAAACTGCCTTTTTAAATGGAGAATTAGAAGAAGAAATTTATATGAATCAACCGGAAGGATTTGTTGTTAAGGATTTAGAAAATAAAGTTTACAAGCTATTTAAATCCTTATATGGACTAAAACAAGCCCCTAAGCAGTAGCATGGAAAATTTGATCACGTAATGAGTAATGGTGGATTTAAAATAAATAAATACGATAAATGCATGTATTTTAAACGCCATAAAGATGCGTGTGTGATTGTATGCCTATATGTTGATGATATGCTAATATTTGGATCTCATATGAGTATTATAAAAAACTACTAAGAATATGTTATGTGAATATTTTGATATAAAAGACCTGTGAGCTGCAGATTTTATTTTGAGAATCAAAATAATACGAGATTCTTTGCAAATCAAATTATCACAATCACATCATATAGAAAGCGTGTTAAGGAAATTCAATCATTATGAATCTCCTCCCACTAGAACTCCTAATTATCCAAATAGTAAATTAAATAAAAATAAAGGAGAAGTTGTGTCACACCTTCAATGTTCAAGATTTATTGGTAGCCTAATGTACATTATGAACTGCACCAAACTGATATTTCATATACAGTAGGGATATTGAGTAGATATAATTTTAATCCTAATAATGATCACTACAATGCACTTATTAGAGTATTACCTGGAATTTACTTTGGATTATGCTTCATATTATGTCTCTTATCCTAATGTGATTGAAGTTTATAGTGATGCCCATTGGATTTCTGACCCAAAGGAAAAAAATCTACCAGTGGATATGTATTCACGTTAGGCCGGGCTACCGTATCATGGAAGTCCTCAAAATACACATACATTGTGAGATTAACAATGGAGTATGAATTCATAGCTTTAGACAAAGAAGGTGAAGAAGCCGAGTGGCTGAGGACATTTTTGGAAAACATTCCAATGTGGCCTAAACTTGTACCCGCGATACTTATACATTGTGACTTCCAAGTGACAATAGTAAAAGCAAACAATAAAACCTATAATGGAAAGTCAAGACTTATCCGTCGCAAGCATAATAGTGTGAGACAACTCATATCTAATGGTATTATAACCATTGACTTTGTGAAGTCAAATGATAATTTAACGAATCCATTGGCCAAAGGGTTGTCAAGAGATATCATTTACAAAGCATCGAGGGGGATGGACTTAAATCCTAATGATTAGAATCACCATAATGGATATCTAACCTATCTGAATGGAGATCCCAAGATATGCATGGGAAAACTAATTTTGGGTGATTTTGTGTAAGTACTATAAAGACTTATAATTGTCTCAACCCTATGGTGTTAATAATAGTAGTGGTACCTCTAATTAGAAAGGATGAGTTAAACTCTTAATGAATTATGACTTGGATTTTTAAGCGGTATGTAACAGGACATTCTTCAGATATTCACTTAAGTGAGCGTGGTAGTGGGGCCGCTACCTATGGGAATTATAGATGAATTTTCTAGAGCACTCATGATACTGGAATATAACGTATGGCGAGCAAAACTGTTGTGGACCATAAGTCTATTAAAGTGTCATTTGTGTAGTCTATAGAATTGGTTTACCAATATAACTGATCAGTTCAAGATATGTAATTCATGAATAGTTTGTAAGTCCAATGGACATACACTAACAAAAGTTTAAATCCAAAAGACACCTCTGCCCAATAATGACATTTTATTGCCCAAGAATATTCTTTTGTTCCTTCTTCTAATATTTCATTCATGTGGGAGATTGTTGTGTGTTTGGGTATATATATTGGTTTGAATGAAATACTTTCAACAAGACCTTATATCCTAGTGGTAAGTTTTGACGTTACATTGATTAAGGTTATGGGTTTAAGTTCCACGAAGGGTATTTAGGAGGATTTGGAACATTTATACCTAAATATTTATTATTCACCATAAGGTGACTCAGCATGCTTACTGACTGGATTGTTCTATATATGAATTAATAGACACTTCTGAGTTTTCTCAGCTTTGTTAAAATAATGGGGGCATGATATCAATAACCCACCACATGATATATCTGCACTCTATCATTATATGATATAACAATGAGATTGAAAAAGTATAAACTGCATATTGTATCATATAAAATTGGCATCATGAAATTGCACAGAACAATATGTATTACAATTCCTCGAGGCAAGATTTTGAGTTTATTTCATTCTATTGACATAAAATAAAATAAATGGGGCAAGATATACCCCACATTATTATAAATGGCATTATAATAAACCTCACAAGTTACTAATGGTTTTTGTGCCAGAATCATAGATGATTTTTCATCCTTGTAGATATTGAACGCAGATGAGCAAATTAAGCTCTAGCAATTATATCAGGCCTTACAGATGTCAAAGCTAAATGCATAAGAGATTTTTTTTAATTTTGGGGATACCACCAAGTGAAATTTATTTAATTGTATCCATATGATGTTGTAACCGATGTATGAGTTTTTTTTACTTTGCTTCTTCTTGAGATAAAAGACGAAACAAAGTAAAGAGGGAAAAGAATTGTGTGATGTAATATTTAGTTGCATAGGATCCCGAGTGATAAGCATGCTCAAATCTTGTCACAGAATGTCCATCATTACCGAGGAATAACCAAAATAGACTCCAGGTTTGTTCAATATATCCACCTTTGGCTTACACATAACACTGATTGCATGACATTATTTTAAGCGAAGTGACTGGGCGCAAGAGAATTGCTCGTAAGACCTAGAGCATGAATACAGTGTTTGCATACAGACCTTACCGATATTGTGGTAAGTCGCCCAAAGCGGTGCATTATAGCTTCGAGAAACGTTAATGATATTGTGGTAAGTCGTCCAAAGCGGTATATTATAGCTTCGAGAAGCCTTACCAATATTGTGGTAAGTCGCCCAAAGCGATGCATTATAGCTTCAAGAAATCTTACCGATATTATGTTAAGTCGCCCAAAGAGATGCATTGTAGCTTCGTGAAACCTTACCGATATTGTGATAAGTTGCCCAAAGTGGTGCATTATAACTTTAAGAAACCTTACTGATATTGTGTAAGTTGCCCAAAGCGGTTCATTATAGCTTCAAGAAACCTTATCGATATTGTGCTAAGTTGCCCAAAGTGGTTCATTATGGTTATGAGAAACCTTGACCTATATGGTAATCACGTCTTACTTAAAGGACCTTTATGACTCCTCAACTAAGAAAGTTGGGCAGATTTAAAGCCCCAGTTTGCCTAAAGCACCTTTATGCTCACTCGACTAGGTAAATTGTGGTCGCTTAAAAGTTCCAGTTTACTTAAAGGGCCTATATGGAACCTCGATTAAGTAAATTGGGCATTCTTGAAGTCACAGTTTGCCTAAAATATCTTTATGGTCGCTCGACTAGGTGAATTTTTATCGCTTAAAGGTCCTAATTTACTTAAAGGGCCTATATAGAACCTCGACTAAGTAAATTGGGCATTCTCGAAGCCCAAGTTTGCCTAAATCCCCTTTATGGTCACTCGACTAGGTAAATTTTTGTGGCTTAAAAGTCACAGTTTACTTAAAGGGTCTATATGGAACCTCGACTAAGTAAATTGGGCATTCTCGAAGCCCCAGTTTGCCTAAAGAACCTTTATGATCATTCTACTAGGTAAATTGTTGTCGCTTAAAGGGCCTACCTGGAACCTCGACTAAGTAAATTGGGCATTCTCGAAGCCCCACTTTGCCTAAAGCACCTTTATGGTCGCTCGACTAGGTAAATTGTTATCGCTTAAAATTCCCAGGTTACTTAAAGGGCCTATATGGAACCTCAACTAAGCAAATTGGGCATTCTCGAAGCCCCAGTGTGCCTAAAGGATCTTTATGGTTGCTTAACTAGGTACACTGAGGACGCTTAAAAAAATCTTAACAGGTGGTTTTCATTGTTAAGTCACATATTTGAAAGGAGTTTTACGAAAAATATTAACGAGTGGTTTTCATTGTTAAGTCACATATTTGGGTGGAGTTTTACAAAAAAATCTTTATAAGTGGTTTTCATTATTAAGTCACATATTTAGGTGGAGTTTTACGAAAATCTTAACAAGTGGTTTTCATTGTTAAGTCACATATTTGGGTGGAGTTTGCGAAAAATCTTAACATGTGATTTTCATTATTAAGTCATATTTTTGGGTGGAGTTTTGCAAAAAATCTTAACAAGTGGTTTTCATTGTTAAGTCACATAGTTGGGTAGAGTTTGCGAAAAATATTAACCGGTGGTTTTCATTGTTAAGGAGTTATATTTTCCTTCTTATTCTTCGTTTCAACTCCTAGTGTTTCATTCGCATAAAAAGAATGATCACGTGGTTCTTTGAAAATAACCCATGAGATCAGAACCTAAACTGTGAGATATTAGATAGATGTATATCATCAAACTGAAATGAGAAACGATATTATTACCCACGATCCACAGGTTGATCGAGCATATCAAAACTGACTAAAGGAATGGGGGCAAGCCCTAAAATACTCCTCCAAAATGAAAAACAGAGTCGTCAATGATAGCCCTCAAAATTATATGCACATATACGCATGGTATAGATCGAACGTGATCACATGATGGATTAAACAAAGTTAAAACATAGTGAAAGATATTTCGTACACATAGTTAATATGTCTAGGCCAAAGTATCACCACACCAACTATGCATACGAGGGGCCAAATGTAGCAGGGACTTAAATAAACTAACCCCGTACAATCGATAAAATGAGGCTAAGTGATTTATAAAATCCGTACTCTACACTGACTGAAATATTATTGTGCGTGACTAATATATCATGTATTCTGCGGGTCTGACGGATTAAATTAGACAATACTCTAGCAGTGATTTAAATTAATTATTTGAGATGCCACCATATATGTTGTGACAAGTGACACCATAAATCTTACATTTGACTCCATAGAAAAGATGGCATGTGTCAAACCCCACTTGGGGTAATTTGGCTATAAAAAGAGGGTTTCCCTTCATTTAGTAGGATGATGGTCTTGGGGGCAAGGTAAGGAGAGCAAATCTAGCTCTTCTCCCCCACAAACCTCTTGAGCTCCGTCATGGGTTTGATAGCGACGAGTGGATTTTCTTGATTTCATCACGAGTTTTACGTATTTTACATGCTATAAGGGTGTTTGGAGGCAGCTAGCCAGATTTGGCGCCCCCCATGCATCAAAAACACTAAAACCACCCAAGAATCGAGTTTTCGACGTATCGTACGGACCCTCGAACTACGCAGATTCTACAAAGAGACGGATACATAGGCGCAACAACGTTGTTCAGGTCTAAAACATGTTAAATGCGATACTTCCCCAAATCTGAACTCCTCTCTTACAGATATATAAATATTATATTATATATCAAGACTCGAGACTTGGGCTTGGGTCTTGGGTCCAAAACTAGTCAATTTTTAAATTCGTCTTTTATTAATTTTTAATTCAATTTTAAATAATATTAAAACTCATTTTATTTAATTAATTAAAAACTTTTTCTAATTAATATTAAAAACCCGTTTTTGTATATAGCTGTTAGAGAGTGTCTTAGTGGGGAGTTGGTTGTCCACTTTTCAAGGGAGTAGGTTGTTTCTGCATCCCTTTAAGTAAGGGCTCTGTAGATCACTTTGAAAAATAATAATTTCTCTCTATATCTTTCTCTAAAAAACATTTTCCTCCATACTCCAATTTCTGGGTAATAATTATGTAGTTCTAAAGTTCTCCATTGAGTGCTTCAATTGGATTAACTGCGTTGTTGAATCCTAGATAAGATATCTGAGGCTCGAGGCATTACTTGATAAAGTGCGGATGATATTTATGTCTTAGGATTGTGTGTCTAACACACACCTCAACATCCAGATAAGTCGTTCTAATTTATTACCTTTTTTCGATTTTCTATATACACGTATAACAAAATATATACCGGATAATCTCGTTACCAAATCACAAATACATAATGAATTAATATACTAGCAATTAACCGTATACTAGTTGATTTCACATATCCGAACAGTTAGGTGAAGGTAACACCAGAATCCTTATCTCCAAACATCTCGTAGGAGTTCAAAATTAGTCGCATCGTTTATCACAAGATTTACCAAATTAAATTAGTCAAGGGAAAAAAAATGAAAGTAAGAGATAGAATATCTATCACAAAAGAAAGAGAACTAAGAATGGCGAGTGATAATAGTGACCTAATTAGTAGTTTCTTCCCACCACACTAAACAATCTACTTCAATTATTAATTTTTTCAACCCAAACTTTGTATATTTTATTTCTTATTTTATGGGGGAATATCCTAAATTCAATTCCTTAAGAGTGCATTTGGGCAGTCCACTTTCAAGCTTTGGGATGGAATTGGAGTTATATTAGGATCTCCTTGATAGGCCATATTGGCAAAGTAAATAGAGTATCCTGAGAAAAAATCCATATTTTTTATTTTTTTATGTTTGATACTCGAAATATTTAATGACAAAGAATGGTGAGATTTTTCATGATACCAATATTTTTTTATATTTTTGAGACTAAATTTCCTTTCCTTCCCCCTAAAGAAAATAAACTTTTACCACAAAAAAATTACTATTTGCTTTATCTTCAATCAAGATAGACTACAAATTAAAATTTTCATAGAAAATAATAACAATAAAAAAAGGATAAAAAATGGTAAATTTCCCACCCGACAAATAAATACTATCAAACAACTCAAAATAATATTTTCTAATGCAAAATTTGTCAGGACAATATTTTCCAACATACTCATTTTTCTTATTTTCTATAAAAAAAAAGTCGTTAGTTTAAACTTTGAATTAATTTGCTCCAATTTGGATTCTAAATCATGAAAATTGAATTTTCCAAACACACCATATGGTTGAAACAAGACTTCATCAATAGTCAACTTATCATGCTTAACTAATGAAAACCAATATCTTAAAGTTGGTGTCACATAAAATCTACAGCCTCGCGAGGTCCAAACCCCGCATCTCCCTGGTGTCGAGGTCATACGAAACCAGCTTGCCACAATGTTACCACTAGAACCTCATCATCCTCCATAAAGCTTGTAGCATTGTGTAATACTCCCCACACAACAATATTGAATAGATTCATCCATGAGCAGACCACACCGTATGGTTCAATCTTCCTCCCTCTTTTATGGGAGATGAACACCCAATCAAAACTTGTCATTTGTATTTCAATGACACGTAGTGAGATGGTTACAATTTGGTTTATACATGCGGTTCAAGGAGAATTATTGTAACTAGAATGCAACCCGTGCGATGCACCGGCATTATATATACACTTAGATATATGAACATTACAACAATTACTTAATCACTCACTACAATTCAAAAAACATATATTCAATGATTTTAGCCCCTGAAAATACTTTGGGCGGAAGTTTAACATGTTTTTTAAAATTTGGAAGTAAAAAACTTATCCTACAAATTTCAACATACACAAATTGCATCATATTTCTTAAAGCCAACAAATAAAGATGATCATATTAAAAAAGACATTAGAGATTGTAAGGTCATCTTTGTTTGTACCTCTGAAGTCTGAACTTAAGCGATTCAGATTTTAGAGGGAGCAAAAATATATTTGTTTTTCATAGGATTCAAATAGCAACGGTAATATTTTTGAGTTAATGGTTCAAAGGTTCTAAACCCTCTGAATCTAAAAACTTAAATCTGAATGAAAGTTTGTTTCTAATAATTCCCTTGAAATGATAGTAATACCTTTGAAATGACAGTAGTGTAGATAATCCATAAATAATAAAAAAACTGTTTTTTCTACTAAATAAAAAAAAGTTGTTTTCATAAAAAAAAAGCTATTTTTTCTACTAAATAAAAAAAGCTATTTTTTCTACTGAATAAAAAAAAGTTGTTTTCATTAAAAAAAAAAACATTTTTTCTACTAAATAAAAAAAGGCAGTTTTCATTAAAAAAAACTGTTTTTTCTACTAAATAAAAAAAAAGCTGTTTTCATAAATAAAAGAAAATGTTTTTTCTACTAAATAAAAAAAAAGTTGTTTTCATTATAAAAAAGCTGTTTTTCTACTAAATAAAAAAAAAGATGTTTTTTCTACTAAATAAAAAAAAGTCTAAATAACAAAAGGCAGTTTTCATTAAAAAAAAAAAAACTGTTTTTTCTACTAAATAAAAAAAAAGCTGTTTTCATCAATAAAAAAAAATGTTTTTTCTACTAAATAAAAAATAACTGTTGTCACAAAGAAAAAAACTGTTTTTTCTACTAAATAAAAAAAAAGCTGTTTCAATTATAAAAAAAACCTGTTTTTTCTACTAAATAAAAAAAAGTTGTTTTCATAAAAAAAGGAAGTTGTTTTTTCTACTAAATAAAAAAAAAGTTGTTTTCATAAAAAAAAGCTATTTTTTCTACTAAATAAAAAAAAAAGATGTTTTTTCTACTAAATAAAAAAAGTTGTTTTCATAAAAAAAGGAAGTTGTTTTTTCTACTAAATAAAAATAAAAAAAACTGTTTTCATTAAAAAAAAGCTATTTTTTCTACTAAATAAAAAAAGATGTTTTTTCTACTAAATAAAAAAAAGTTGTTTTCATAAAAAAAGGAAGCTATTTTTTGTACTAAATAAAAAAAAAAAAAACTGTTTTCATAAAGGAGATGAGTGGAGAGATATATAAGGAGACTTGACTCACGTTTTTAGGATTTGAGAATGAGATTTCTCTCTCTTCATCAAAATCATTCAAGGCATATTAAGGCTTGTCAAATCTGACGTGTCAACTTTGGAGAGATACTAATCAGCTTTTATATAGAGTATAAAGATAAAAATACACAACTTCTTTAAAACCAGCCAGACCTATCACATATTTAATATATAAATTAAGAGAACTTTTATTCCCACCCAACATATTTGTTAAGAACCCCATTAACTTTTGATTTACTTAAAATACCCTAAAATCTATTTACAACCCCCACCTCACCGCAAAACCAAAACCTAGGTATTCTGTTGGTACTACTTCTTCCACGGGGAGATCACTTACGCTGCAGCCGTGGATACCTCTCCTCTCATTTTCTCTTATTTTTTGTCCTTCTCTCTCACCTCTTCCTCGTCGTGTTTCAACTTTGTGTCTCTCTCTCTCACTCTCCATCATTATATCTCCTTCATAGCTGATTTGTCGTTGTTTTATATGAAATTGTTGTTTTTCTTTAGGATAATGATAGGGGGACTCTTGATTGGAAATTAAAATTAGAACTCTTGTTGATATGGTGTGCCATTATTGATTGATTCCTTATGAACGTGGGTCCGCGCCAGCGGCACTAACGAATCAGGATACGACTTGTCAACGAGTTCCAATTTTGAGTCCCATTTTGAATCGCTGTAGAAGAACCATTTTCTTTATTACTAATAAGGGTCCGTTTGGTTCGTTGTGAAATTTTTTTTACCGGGTAATAATTCACCTCGGTAAAATATGTGTTTGGTTGGGTATTTAACACGGTGAAATAAAATGAATATGGTGAAAAGTGAGGTGAAATTTTAACCATTTTAAACCATAGGTAAAGTGAATAATTTAACTGGCGAAAATAATGCAATTTATCTTATTACCGGACTAACCTTTCTTATTTCTGCTTACAATTATCACACATTCATTTCTCCCTCTCAATTAACATGATCATTAAATATTCATTTAAAAAAAATCATTTTTATTTAAAAAAATAAAAATAAATTAAAAATTTTAAAAATAAATAAAAAATGTAATAGCTATTCCTACACCCTCTATGTCTTCCCCCACGCCCTTTTCAATAATTAAATACTAAGAGATCAAAAGACTCTCTATGCATATATATGATTTGAACAAATATAATCTTTTGCTCAAAAACCGATTACTTAAAAAAAACGTAATATTATGAAAAAGATAAAAACATAATATTTTGAAAATAAAAATCTTAATATTCTAGAAAATTAAAATTTTAATATTATGAAAATATAAAAATTATAAAAGTTGTTTTTTCATTTTAAAAACATTATGTTATTTATAAAAAACATATTATTTTTTATGTAAATGGACATTGATAAAAAACTATTTCGTTATTTATTTTAAAAAATGGACATTCTTTTTATCATTTCTAGTTAGAAACTGTTTCTTTTATTTATTTAAAAAAATTATTTCGTTATTTATTTTTTCAGTTAAAAACTGTTTCTTTTACTATTTTAAACATAATCTTTTTACTATATAAAAAAATGGTCCGCATCGACGGTATGTATAGGCAGTCCGCTGCCGCGGGTAATATTTTTTCAAAATAGTAAAAAGATTATTTTTAATATAGTACAAAAAAGAACAGTTTTTAACCAAAAATAAAATTTGTAAATAAAAAAAAATACTTTTTTAAGAAAACAGTCTCTTATGAAAAATAAATTTTACGTTTTATATACAGTTTTTTAAGAAAACAAATAAATAAGATTTTACGATTTATAAACATTTTTTTTATTATTTATAAAAAACAGTTTTTTATTGAAAATATAATTTTTTGTTTTTATCAAATTTATTTATTTTAGTTGGAGGTGAAAAAATTGAACATTTAGATTTTATAAATTTAAGGATACAATTGTCATTTATTATTCAAAGTGTGTGGGAGAACATATGGAGGGTGTGAGAATAGTTATTCCCATTAAAAAAAGAATATTTGTTTGGTGCATGGTAATGCGTTTGGAATTTTTTTACTAATTGAGACGGTTTCATAGTTTGGAACTATTTTTTTTTAATTCTTTTAATTGGAACACTTTTTTTTCATAGTTGGGACTCTTTTTTTTCTTAATTGTGAATATTTTTTTTTAAATTAGGGCTATTTTTTTTCAATGTAGAAAACTTTTTTTTAATTGGGAGTGTTTTTTCATTGTTGAGAAGTATTTTTTTTATTGTGGACTACTGTTTTTATAGTTGGCCCTTTTTTTTTAATTGTGATTTTTTTTTACGAATGACAGCTTTTTTTCATTGTTGAAAACTTTATTTTTTAAATTGGGACTGTTTTCTTTTTTAATTAGGACTTTTTTTTTAATTGGTACTTTTTTTTTTACTTCTTTGTCATGCGTAGCCAAATATGACTAGTAGTGGGGAGGGGGATTGTGTCAAATTTGAGTTTGAGGTAAATGCATATTTTTTAATGGTCATTGACACTTGTGTGATGAAAATCAAAATAGTTATGTGCATTTGAAATATGAGGGTAATATGGTCATTTTATTTTTTGACCATATTCATCTTGACCATCCAAACAACAAATGGTGAAAAAGTAAAAATTTTCACGTAGTGAAAACTCGACCATCCAAATGGAGATGGTAAAAACAAAATCACCAAGCTAATAATTTACCTTTTACTTTTAACACGGTGAAAAGTATTTCACCACGAACCCAACATACCGTAATTTTCCCTCCATCATCGCCAACTACAATTCCATTAAGCCATTAACAATCAGAAGTTTTTAATTTTTAGATGGTGACATGGTGTTAACCTTATTCGAACCTTTTCGAAATGGTTCAAGTTTTCGATTGACATCTTTTGATATGTGAAGGGAATTTGTCCGCTGAATTCCGACATATCACTGTGAAACAACAGCTAACCGCATCATCGGTGGTGGGTTTGGTAGATCCACAGTTAGGGGTTCTCTGCCATTCTAAAATTTTCATACTCAAGGGAGACCTTGTCAGAGATGGTTGGATTTTCATACTCAATTGTTGATGTACTGTCCGACTGAGGTAGTGAAATGGTTCTACACGCCCTGCTATATATATAGCAGCTCTATATATTTTGTTGGTGTATTTTATATTTTTTAAATAGGGTGGATAGTCCTGTATATAGAGGAAACTCTGCCCAATTTTTTTTAAAAATTTTATAATTGTTTATGTTGTATAAAAAATCTTCTCGACTTGTACTCTTTTATTATTTGTATGGTAATAATGTTTTGTGGTAACTAGTGCCCAATGCAAGGAAATGATAATCTTCATTGCGGATATTTTGTGTTGAAGTTCATGAAGCACTTAATGGCGGATCCTTCCATACCTTTTGAAACAAAGGTAATTTACCAATGTTTTCTCTTTTTCTCTTATTATATATAATATTGCTTAGTTATTAACTATTATATACCGTAATAATAAATTCAATTCCAACTTCAATTTTTTAGATGAGAAGATTGCCCGATAAAGCTACGTACACGTTGAATGAGCTAAATGAATTTCAATTGGAGTTCATTGAGTTCATTATGGATTATATACATTAGGTACTTCTGAATAACTATATTTTGTTATGTCGTACTGACAATTTATTGAGATGAACGTGTTATGATGACAATTATGTTGATTATATTTGATTGTAGGGTTACTCATTTGGGTTGGATAGCGTTGAGAACAAACTTGATCGAGTATTATGTTCAACACATCCTAGCTTGAGTATTGTTGATCTTATGATGTAGTTTACAATGCTAGTTTTTGGATATTGTGATGTACAATCACTATTTTTAGGATATTATCACGTAGACAACTAGACGTTAGCTAATTTTTGGATATCATCACGTAGCTCACATACTACCTAGTTTTTGGATATGATCTAACTCACATCAGTATTTATTGATTGTAAGTATCTTGACGTATATATCAAGTTCGTGATATTTATGACCTTGATTACTATCTATTTACAAGGGTTGATTTAACCTCAAATAATAGTTGTTTATTAATGGAGTAATGATTTTTTTTTAAATTTATATTAACATTTATGCCAGTTTTAAAAAAGCTCTCATAAAATTGCTAAAACTGAGATAAATGTGATGTTATTTATGTCAATTTTCATGAAAATGTGATTAAAAACATGTTGAATACTGTAGTTTTTATGTGTTTTCTTAAAAACTGAGATAAATGTGATCTTATTTATGTCAGTTTTATGAACATTTCTGTCACGGCTTTATATGTCAATTTTAAAAAATTCTAAAACTGACATAAATGACCATTTTTCTTGTAGTGTAGGAGAAAAGGACGCGAGACCTTCTCTCCCCCCCTCCCCCCCCCCCCCCCCCCACCCCCCCACTCCCCCACCCCGAGATGGCAGGAAGGAGAGGACACCCATGGAAAGGGAAGGGATGGCCAAGTCTATAAATTGGGTTATTCAATAATGGTCCAATAATGTCTTATATAAAAGACTATTTTTGTCACATTCATCAATTCATATGAATGTAAACTTATATTGTAAGACATAAATTGAAATGTTCATAATACATTTCAATTGATATCAAGTATAGTGCAAAAATTTAAGCACCAAACAATCCACAACACTTATACTTAATTAGCTACACGCAAGGCTCATCTTCAATATGTTTCATGAATGTTTTTTTGGTGATAGGTCGTTTATTAGTGGAGATTCTATGTTAATACTTATACTAATGTGTTTAACTAACACTTGTTGTATCTGAACTTCTTTCACATATATGTATTCTATCCTAATGTTCCCAGGTTCTTTAAAATACCTCTCAGTTCTTCATAACGAAGATTATAACGGGATTATCATAATATTTCAATGACATGGTAATGGTGTCTACAACTTCAAGTCCCAAAATAATTTTTTCACAACCATAATCCGTAAATCGTAGCCCTAAAGCATGCTACATACATATTTAATTGTTTCCCACTCTTTCATAATATTGGTCACTAGGCCAAAACAAACCTACTTAATCAAGAGAGAACAATTATCATAAGTGTGAACATATAATATTTTAAGCATCTCATTAATTCATACTCTTAAACTATTTTATTTCTCCAATCTATCATTCATTACTAAGAGGAATTCAATAGATATACAATTTTACTTCCATTGACTTCAAGGTGTATATATATATATATTCTAAAAAATCCGCCTAGGCATGCCTAGGCTTGAGGCTTGGGAGAAACACCCCGCCTTAAGTTTTTTATGGATTATTCTTAGTAAAACCCTTAAGGCGCACTTTTTTTTTCTAAAAACAACAATGCTTTAGCAAAATGATATCGCATTTTAAAGAATTTGTTTACAAATCGGACCATTATCTCATCCAAAATAATCAAATAGTATTTTAATTTGCATATATTCAGACATATTTTTATGATATGTATAATTTTAGTATTTTAATAGCGTTGTTATGGTTAAAAAATATTAAAATATATTAAGAAGGCCTAAACTTCTTTTTACGCCTAAGGCCCGCCTAGGCTTCTAAGGCTTAAGGCTTGGCCTCCACGTCTCGATCACGCCCACCGTTTTTAGAACCTTGATATATATATATATATATATATATATATATATATATATAATTAAAATACATAAAGTAATATTGAAATACCATTGATGGAAAACTGACATAAGTTTATATAGTGATTTCTCAATGTATATAGTTCTTTTCTTCAACTCTCATAAGTTTTATCATTAAATCTAATTCTTAGTCCAAAGGAGCTACTAAAGCCATAAAATTTTAACATTATAAGATATAGGGGAAAATATTTATTTACACCCCTTTCTCTATTCATAAACTTTGACTATAATTCTAGGTTTATATCGTTGATTATCATAATCGAATATTTTCTTACTTTTCTGTCAAATTTGCATTCTTAGGATAAATCTCACAATCATTCAGAATAATAACCTTATTGAACAACTTCTTAAAGCTATTTATATCCACTAACTAAAAGAACAATGACTTTGGATGTTTAAAGGAATGACATGAGTATCTTAACTTCTTTTATAACCATAGTAAGTGATTTGATACTCATACTAATTGCACCATTCTTTAAAGAATCTAACATTTGACAATTTGAATTTCGAAAGTAATTATTGTACCCTTTTTCAAGTGTAGACATAATTATAAATTCTAATTATTTTAGTGGATTATAAATCCATGCATATACTAGACATTCCCAATCATGTAGGTGTGTCAAATTGGGTAAGTAAAGTGTAATTTATATAATGCACTTTTAACCATATATATTGATTTTTGTGTGAATAAATGTTGTGGTGATATCGACTTATTGCGTTGGCTTTGTGGTTTTATAACAACATGATGTATATAAGCCCACTATCCAAGGACTATAATCTCCAACTTGGGCCACATTGAACGTTCTAAAATCGTAAAACCTTAAGAGCTCAAACATGAGTGTCAAGATTCATAAGTGACAACCCAAAGACAATCTAGATTATTAAATAATCATAATAAATCTAGAGTTAAAAGAACGTGATATTCAATTATGCCACAAAATTAAAGAGTTTTAATAATAAAGATACTTTTAAGTTAAACATTATGATATCGGATCAAAATCTTTTTTCTTATAAAAGTTTCAACAAAAACATAATTATACAAGCCACCAAAGAGAACATCATAATTAAGAGAATATATTCTCATATAAACTTAAAGATCTTTTATATACTTGAGAAAAAATAATTTTGAAGGTCATTGAGGGGCTTTTGAAATGATCCCAAAATAACATAAGAAAAGTAACCAAGAGTTTATGGTTTGTTTTATGTTTTGTCTTGTAAGCATCCTCATATCGATTTAAAACTATGTTTCGTAACACTTTAATTTTTAAAAATGAAAAAAAAAATTATTTCATTCATATCAAATGACATATTATAAATCACACAATTTATGTAACATAATGGGTATTCATAGTTTAATCTCTAACATTATGAGATTCGGCATAAATTTTATGCTTAATCCATTTAATAATTCAATAAATTTTTAAAAGAGTGTCACATACCAATCTATTAATAGTGGGCTCCTCAAGTAAAATTGAATTATAACGATTTAGCATTTTTAAGTGAAACTTAACTTCTTCATTCCATTATAAGAAATCAGTCTCGAGAACATTAAAATCTATAAAACATGAAATTTTAGAGAAATAAAGTAATATAAAATTAATGAGATACATAACTCACTACATTAATACTATGAGTTGACAACATGTACATTAATAACATTTTATAAACGTAGGCTTTCTTTTGTAATAACTGTAAATATTTATATACGACTTTATTGGGTATCATTTTATGTAATTTACATAGACATGCTATCTAGGATAATCTTTCACAACCTAATTACATAATTCCTTAATATTTATTTCAATTACTTAAAATAAGTTTCCTTTGAAAAATTATCGTGCTTGAAGAAATAAATCAAATATACTCCATTAATGTCTTTACATATATAAGCATGATGGGTTATTACTACCACTTTTATCTCTAAATTTAATATTCATAAGCATTCTAGTTGGGTCACTTTGGTGACTACCAAACTATCCATTATATGAATATTGCATTATTCTATTGATTGTATAATAATTTCAACAAGCATTAATATTTTCAAAAGACAGAAATGGACAGTGTACTTATAAATTAAGGAAGGTTATGGACTCTTTGGAGAAATCGATACCAACCTTAATATACAAACATATTGCCCTTTAATATTAACTTCACCTTTGCAACTTGACTATTTGAAGGAACCAAATCAAATTGGCTTAATCATAATGAAATCATTAATAATTCGAACACTCAAAATTATATCCGGACTCTTTGTGAAAACCAAGACATAATATTTGAATGTTATCACAAAATTCAACATTTACAATTTATTAGATTAGACCACTTTAGTGGAATCGTAACTTAATCGTGATATAAATACTAAGATGAAAACCTTAAGTCATGCCAAAACATAGTTTTGAATGATATCATAAATTTAACATTTATAGTTTATTACACTTGACCAATTTGGTGGAATCGTAATCTAATCGTGCTATAAATGCTAAGAAGAAAACTTTATGGCATGATTTTAATATTTCATTACTCATATTGGGCATAATAAGCATATACGCATTAATATAATATTAACAATTTTGAGCACGGAATAAAACAATACCTAAATATTAGTCTAAAGGAAAAATATAAATCCTGCGAGGTTAAGTTAATGTAAAAACAATTGCTCATTATTGTTCATTTGATTATTGAAATTATCCCTTTGGGCAATATTACAATGAACAAGATGCATCATCATTGCATCAACAATCTAGCATTCATAATTATATTTGGACTCATTAGCAGCTAAATTCATACACAGTAATCTAATATATATAATTATATATTAGGACACTTTAATGGACACCTAATATAATATAATATAATATAATATAATATAATATAATATAAATATAAATATTAATATCAAAACGTTAAACATTATTATAATAGTCATAACAATATTTGGTGTAAATCGAAAATATTATGACAACCAAATAAGGTAAGACAACCAATATATTTATTAAAACATATAAAATGGAGAAATTCAAAATTTTCAATAATGGAAAATTTTGAGTAATAATTACTTTTTTTAAAAAAGAGGATTACACCCCAAATATCATAAAGAAAGAGAAAAATAAGCTTTGTCCGGGGGCTTACAATTAAGTACATGAAATAGAGAAATCTGCAATAAAACATGAAAGGAACCTATATAATGGACCTCTGAAAGGTCTACTAGCTTTAAAAGTAAGAAAAATATCAGCATGAATCTAAAAAAATAATGGATTTCTCATTCAAAGAGATTCCTTCAAAACAAGCTTTATTCCCGGCACACCATATTGTGACACCCCGCTTAAAATAATAATGGGTGGCCAGCCCTATACTACATTAAATCAGGAATCTCAGATGGCTCAGTCTCAGCACCAACTAACTATACAATAATAGATAAGGCTAACTACCCGTAATCATAAAAGCGGATGCCAAAATTTAAATAAAACATACAAAGAAAAATAAACAACCAATATAACAATACTAGAACAGGTAACATGAACACTAGTACCATGATAAAAGAAGTGCTAGAATAAAATGAAATGAGTACATACAAGGAAAAATATACCCGAATAAGCTGTCGGGTCATAGACAGTACAATAATCACATATTTTTATGCTTAACTCTATTTTTTTGTAAATTTACATCGTACACTCAAACTGAAAGTACCGTGACTACGCGGTCGGTTCCTACGAGCCACATTGGTCTCGTGTGAGGCGTTCGTGACACTTATCGAACCGTTTTGTGACTGTTTTATATTTTCACCCTTTGATGGCATGTTTTTATGCTTGACTCTATTTTTTTGTAAATTTACGTCGTACACTCAAACCGGGAGCCCCGTGACTACGCAGTCGGTTCCTACGAGTCACATTGGTCCCGTGTGAGGCTTTCGTGAGTCTTACGGGACCGTTTTGTGCTTGTTTTACGCTTTCACCCTTTGATGCCATGTTTTTAAGCTTAAGTCCAACTTTTTGCAAATTTACGTCGTACACTCAAACCGGGAGCGATGTGACTACGCGGCCGGTTCCTACGAGTTACATCGATCCCGTGCGAGGCGTTTGTGCCTCTTACGGGACCATTTTGTGCTTGTTTTACGTTTTCACCCTTCGATTGCATGTTTTTATACTGAAGTCTAAATTTTTAGCAAATTGACGTCATACACTCAAACCGGGAGCCCCGTGATTACGAGGTTGGTTCCTACGAGTCACATTGGTCCCGTGCGAGGTGTTCGTGACTCTTATGGAATCGTTTTGTGTCTATTTTACGATTTCACCCTTCGATGGCCTGTTTTTATGCTTAAGTCTTATTTTTTGCAATTTACGTCGTACACTCATACCGGAAGCCCCGTGACTACGCGATCAGTTTCTACGAGTTAGATCGATCCCGTGCAAGGCGTTTGTGCATCTTACGGGACCACTTTGTGCTTGTTTTATGTTTTCACCCTTCGATAGCATGTTTTTATGCTTAAATCTAAATTTTTTGCAAATTTACGTCGTACGCTCAAACTGGGAACCCCGTGACTACGCGATCGATTCCTACGAGTCAGGTTGGTCCCGTGCGAGCTATTCGTGAATTTTAACGGACCATTTTCTGGCTATTTTACGTTTTCACCATTCGATGGCATGTTTTTATGTCGAAGACTATTTTTTTGCAAATTTGCCGTAGACTCGAACCGGGAGCCCCATGATTACGCGATCGGTTCCTACGAGTCACATTGGTCCCGTGCGAGGCGTTCGTGACTCTTATCGGACCGTTTTGTGGTTGTTTTACGTTTTCACACTTCGATGGCATGCTTTTATGCTTAACTCTAATTTTTTTCAAATTTATGTCGTACACTCAAAGCGGGAGCCCCATGACTAAGCACTCAGTTCCAACAAGTCACATTGGTCCCGTGTTAGGTGTTCGTGACTCTTACGGGACCTTTTTGTGTTTGTTTTACATTTTCACCCGTCGATTGAATTTTTTTATGCTCAAGTCTAACTTTTTGCAAATTTACGTCGTACACTCAAACCGGGAGCGCCGTGACAACGTGGTCGGTTCCTACGAGTCACATCGATCTCGTGCGAGTCGTTCGTGCCTCTTACGGGACCACTTTGTGCTTGCTTTACATTTTCACCCTTCGATTGCATGTTTTTATGCTTAAGTCTAATTTTTTTGCAAATTTACGTCGTACACTCAAACCGGGAGCCCCGTGACTACGCAATCGGTTACTGCGAGTCAGGTTGGTCCCATGTGAGGTGTTCGTGACTCTTACCGGACCGTTTTGTGGCTGTTTTACATTTTAACCCTTCGATTGCATGTTTTCATGCTTAACTCTAAATTTTTGCAAATTTACGTCATACACTCAAATCGGGATCCCCGTGACTACGCGGTCGGTTCCTACAAGTAACATTGGTCCCGTACGAGGTTTTCGTGACTCTTACCAGACCGTTTTGGGCTGTTTTACGTTTTCACTCTTCAATGGCATGTTTTTATGCTTAAATCTATTTTTTTACAAATTTATGTCGTACACTCAAATCGGGAGTCCCGTGACTACGCAGTCGATTCCTACGAGTCACGTTGTTCCCGTGCGAGGTGTTTGTGACTCTTATGGGACCGTTTTGTTGCTATTTTACGTTTTCACTCTTCGATGGCATGTTTTTATGCTTAAATATATTTTTTTGCAAATTTTCGTCGTACACTCAAATCGGGAGCCCCGTGACTACGTGGTCGGTTCCTACGAGTCACATTGGTCCCATGCGAGGCATTCTTGGCATTTATCGAACCGTTTTGTGGTTGTTTTACGTTTTTAGACTTCGATGGCATGTTTTTATGCTTAAGTCTAAATTTTTTACAAATTTACGTCGTACACTCAAACCGGGAGCCCCATGACTACGCGGTCGGTTCCTACGAGTCACATCGATCCCGTGCGAGGTGTTCATACCTCTTACGAGACCGTTTTATGCCTTTTTTATGTTTTCACCCTTCGATTGCATGTTTTTATGCTCAAGTCTAAATTTTTTGCAAATTTACGTCGTACACTCAAACCGAGACCTTCGTGACTACGTGGTTTGTTCCTACGAGTCACATTGATCCCGTGCAAGGTGTTCGTGACTCTTACCTAACGTTTTGTGGTTGTTTTACATTTTCACCCTTCGATGGCATATTTTCATGCTTAAGTCTAATTTTTTTTGCAAATTTACATCGTACACTCAAACTGGGAGCCCCGTGACTACGCGGTTGGTTCCTACGAGTCACATTGGTTCTGTGCGAGGTGTTCGTGACTCTTACCGGACCGTTTTGTGGTTGTTTTACTTTTTTACCCTTCGATGGCATGTTTTTATGCTTAACTCTAATTTTTTGCAAATTTACATCGTACACTCAAACCGGGAGCCCCGTGACTATGCGATCAGTTCCTACGAGTCACGTTGGTCCCGTGTGAGGCGTTCGTGACTCTTACGGGATCGTTTTGTGTTTGCTTTACCTTTTCACTCTTCGATGCCATGTTTTTATGCTTAAGTCTAACTTTTTGCAAATTTACGTCTTACACTCAAACCAGGAGTGCCGTGATTACGCGGTCGGTTCCTACGAGTCACATTGGTATGTTTATTATTTGTTTTACATTTTCATTCACCAATGTTCAATTTTCAAATGTTGTATGCTCTCCTTAATCAATTTAGAACACTTACTTATTTCATAAAATTTCGAGAAAGTTTCCTTTGTTTATTCATGAAATCCAACCTATTTTAATATTAAAATAAACCCAACAACAACAACAACAACCATAAAAGCCGTAGCTAAACCACCAATAAATCCCTTCCACCGATTTAACATATAAAAATAGTATATAAATCCATATAGCCCCTTCCTCCATGTCAACCACTTATTAAGGCCTTAAGACACACACATCTTACACAACACACACACGCGCACACAACTAAATAAAGAATTTACTTTGGTAAAGGTGCACTACATTAGAAAATCTTCTATTATCAATATAAAATACTTACCAAATTTATTCGCAACTTGAGATCCTCCGAATAATCTCCCTCATTATTGATCCTTGCATATTTGTGCAAACAACTCGAGATCATCCCATTTCCGATCACTTATTCGAGTTCCGCTTTGTCTTTCACTATTGTCTCTGATTGCGCAGTACCTCTGCCATAGCCATGTTGTATCAGTATCGACACAAAGAGGTCCTACAATACCAAAATTATATTTTAAAAAGATATATTAACCATTATGTAGGGAAAGTAGTCATTTTACAACAATATGTGACTTAATTTTCTGATTTGTGAATGTTCTTGGTTTTTTGTTTTATTTACCATTTTTTCAATTTTGGCATAGGACATACATGAAGAATTAGTGAAGATGAGTAAGTAGCTGAGAAAGGCGACAAACCAAGCACATGTGTTCGATGTGGGTCCTGTCAATTTATTCTGAGTTCTATTGTGAAATATTGAGTATTGTCCTCACCCTGAGTTTGTACGGGGGAGTGATTCGAATAGGGATTCAAATTAGGAACATACACAAGCAAGAATACTTCAAATAAAACTATTATTCAAAACAACTGACATTCTTTGATAGAACAAGGCAATACATCTTTTCAGTGTAGAGAAGCTGGTATGCATAATAAAATGGAAGTAAATACTTGTAAACATAAAATCACTACTGGTGTTATTGTTTTAAAGGAAAGATAAAGAATAGCTTCTAATATTGCTATTAACTCAATCTGTAAAGATATTCTAGATGACATAAATATCAATGACTAATCTGTAAATAAATAAGGCCACAAATTAACATAAAGTGCGTAAGAAAACTCACACAATAAGCATAACTAAATAGATTTGAAATTCACAGCAGAAATTGATTGGAGAAATTGAACAACTAGAGAGGCTCAATTGAAAAATAAGTAACTAACTAAATGAAATACAATCTCAAACCCTAGGTCGAAAACATGAAGTAATGATACAAATTGAAAGTAACAAAGAATACGAAGGAGGAGATGAGATTACGGGACTGAACCTTTGTAAACGAACAGGTTAATACCTATGTAAGCAGTGGTACACCAAGCTTCGCAAGTAGATGAGATTACAGGTAGATGAGAGAGAGAATCTACGAAGGAGAAGATGAGAGAGTTTCGGCAAAAGAGGGACTGACGGGGGTAGGGTTTCGCAGGTGAGAGCAGCGTGGGCGTGGGTGGGTTTGGGGGGAAGTTTACAATCGATTTTTTTTTTGTATAATCTGATATATTTTGGTATTTTACATTTTAAAAAATATATAAAACACTTTTGGCATCACAATTTCCTTTGTTGCCAAAAGTGGTCTATTTTTCTCAACAAGAATATTATGTTGCCAAAAGTTAGGTCATGTTTGGCAACAAACAATTATGATGCTAAAAGTTAAAATTCTCCCCCCTTTTATTTTGCTACCTTCCCGTTTAAAATTTTAACTTTTGGCAACAAAGTTTATTTTATGCTGCCAAAAGTACCCTCTAAAATAGTTTTTGGCAACATAAATAAGATTTTGTTGCCAAAAGGGTGTCTTTGGCAACAAAAATAGCTTGTGTTGTTAAATATTGTTGCTAATGGTGCAAATTCTTGTAGTGCTTATCTCATCAAACTATACACCCTTAAACCCAAGTATATACATCAATTTCAAGACTTAAATACCCAAAATCTAGGTTTTGATATAAATACTCAAAATCCAATTCTTTTATCGACAAATTATGAAATAAAATACACAAATGAAATATTTAGCAAGATTAAACACTTGCCTCAAAATCGTAGTGGTTGAATCGTCCTCGAGATCGCGTATGGGCCAGAATCTCCAAGCATTTTCCTCTCTCTTTCTTACTTTCTTCTTCTTTCTCTCTTTCTCACAAAATGAGATTGGCTTAATCCGTAAGCCTCTTAAACCTTCAAAACACAAATTCCAGTTTTAAATGATAATACACACTTTAAATGACCCGTTTACTCCAATTCGAGTCAATCTAACATAAAAATAATCCGGAGCCGAAATAAACCCAGTGACAGTCATTTCGACTATCTCGACCCATCCGGAATCGATGGCGCACTAAGAATCATCATTCGAAATACTTTTTAACGTCCTCAATTTTTGGACCTCCATTGCCAAATTTTAAAATTCTTCTAATTTAAATAAAATTTAATTCTCCAAAAATTGAATTTCTCAATCCCAAAGTCACGGAGTATTATATACTTCCACCCTTACAAGAATTTCGTCCGCGAAATTTAAGATATGCCTAGGACTTCGAATCTCATCTAGTCCTTACATCTACCATAAAGATTACTGTACCCATCTCTACCAGTTCTCACATCGAACCATTCAAACTATAAATCAAATTTGCTACCCAGGGCGCCCATACACCCCGTACCCGAGCTCAACTCGTACAACAATAATCCGACTCCATTAGCCTCAAATCGTAATATAACTCTCAATAAATTTATCTATAATAGCATACTAAGTATATAAAAAGTTTGAAATTTCCAATGGTTGAACTCTTCTCAATTCCTGACATAAGCTACCTTCAGGTGGGGGAGGTCTCATGAGCGAAATCCAAACAAAGAACCCTCCCAATACACTACTGTGTAGTTCTGCCGGGGATTGAGATCAGTTGAACCAGGATTAAGGTTTTATAAAAGATTTTAGAATCATAGATATGACCCATAGGCCTATGTAACAATATAATATAAAATAATTTCCATGCATTACGACACACGAATCAAACACCTTATGTTCAAGACACAAGGCTTCAACAAACACAAAACCGTCACAAATACCTACTTCTCAAAACTAGCACAACCATGAGTTAAATTCCCCGCTCAACAATAAATCTGCTAAACTCTGAACCTCTCAGTTACACAATTTCTTTACATTACATCAACGCATTGCCATAAAGTAAGTCCTTCCCTCATTGGAATGCCACAATTACCTTTCCTAGCTTATCCATAAAACAATAACCTTATAACCACTACTAAACAAACCTTAACAGTTCGCACTTCTGAAATCAATAGCACAACTCTCTACTAGCTCCTCAAGAGACGGTCTATTTTCCCAAAAGATACCATACAAAGGCCACGCTTGATCATTCCTTCCTAAGGGCTCATTCTCCTCAAAGAAATATCCTCCCCATAAATCCTTCCTAACCATCTTGAAGGACAAGGCACTATTGCGACCCCCAACAATTCTTTTAGTCCTACTCAATGGACCCAAAACTCCAAATTTCTTACTCCCTCTTCCCAGAATGCAATACTCCCAACATTGTAATAACGCCACACACCCCGTATCGGGAAAATCACCAACACCAAGATTCCTAACAAATGTTAGCAAATTCATCAATCTAAACCTTCCAAGGGCTTCACTATTCGCTTCCCATCAATACTTACCTTATAGATCCTAATATTCTCCTTTCGAGTCAAATCTCCTTCTGACTCGACCACCGTCAGATCACCTAGAGTCATCGCAAGAAAATTTCCTCCTTATCTCCGCCTGAGTCACAGAAAGAAATAGCTCAAATCAAAGCATACCCAAAATCTGTTATGGGTATTGCATCTCTGAGCTTGCCCCTTCCTAGAAGACTTATTATGGGCGACGTCTGAGATGAAAGGAACTATATCAGAACGTCATTCAAGTGAGTACACCTCGCAGAAGGAAATATACATAATGAACACAACAGTCTTAATAGTAGGGCTCTATATCAAGAATGTTAACGGAAGAATGCACAAAACCCGCACAGATCCTAAAAACTCTATAACCTGATGCTCTGATACCATCTGTGAGATACCGCTTAAAGTAATAACGGGTGTCTAGCCCTATACTACATTAAATAAGGAATCTCAGATGGCTCAGTCTCAGCACCAACTAACTATACAATAATAGATAAGGCTAACTACCCGTAATCATAAAAGCGGATGCCAAAATTTAAATAATATATACAAAGAAAAACAAACCAACAATATAACACTACTAACACAGGTAACAAGAACACAAGTGCCATGATAAAAGAAGTGCTAAAATAAAATGAAATGAGTACATATAAGGAAAAATATATCCGAATAAGCTGTCGGGTCACAGACAATACAATAATCATAAAGAAGAAAAATATAAATAGCTATGAATAACTCCTGGGTGTAAACCCGATACCCAACATGAATCCTATCTAGATATACACAGGAATAGGAAGCAACTACAATCTAAATTCTGCAACAGTCCGCACCTGTTCGGCTCCCACGACTCTGGATAGAAAAGAATCTGGTATCCATGCAGTAGGACACCTGTAATAATATATATATATATATATATATATATATATATATATATATATATATATATATATATATATATAGCAAAAGAGAAATATAAACGGGTCAGAGCCCGAAGTGTAATTTTTTTAGCAAGTGTGTTAACCGTGCATAATAAATATCAATGCATTATTTCATAATTAAAGTGGAGTCGCACTCTCGTGAAACCCCAAACTCACCTCTCATCTAACAGCGCGCACCGTCTTGGAATCTTAATTAAGTTACCCCATCCATAAGGACAACCTACCTTACAATAGGAACGGCCTATACCCGCAAGACTTGTCATTCTAACATAACCTAAGAATCCTTCCCATTCTAATCATACTTAATTATTTTTACACATATATGCCTTACTAGGCTTAGATTCCAATTGTTATCTTACACCAGTTATAAGTCTTAATACGTTGCACATTAACATTAGGTTTCAATGTAAGAAATTTATTCTTTAAATAACAAGCATACAATATAATAAAGACAAAACTTCTCTCTACTCTCAGCATTGACTTGCGTTTCGTGTGTGGGGCGTCACGCAAAACGAAATCCAAACAAGGGACCCCCTCGATACACTACTCCTTGACAATGTCGATTGTAGGGATCCATTATGTCCCCACAAATCCTACTACTATAACTATTTAAATACTCCATATAATCTCTATTGAAATCCTTGGGTCGAGATAATCGCAATTGTCTCTAAATATGATCCTTTGACCCCAATGAAATAGTACATCAAAATCACCCAAGATGTACATCATCAAAACTCCATATCCTTTTCACCTATAGGATATACAACGATATATATATATTTTTTCTGAATATATATATACAATCATTCATTCCTATAACCAAGAATATATATCACAGATAATGTACATTATGCAATTCACATAACATAACCAGCTATAGGATGCCAAAATACTGCACCATGCTATCATCTTCCAGGAATTACTCACTTTCTCCCGGGGTCACCATCTATCGGACTATTTTCTCACCGCCATGGTGACAAAATCAACCATAACGTATGGAAAGCGGTCATAGTTCCTAACCGGGAGGTGAAACGACCCATACCCAAGACTTTTCACCCCCAAAATATAAAATCATACAAATAAATAAAATGGACGAATATGACCTGGGGAATTTGCACACCCTGCTCCTCAAGCTAGAGTGCTCACCCTCATCGCACAACTTCCCATAATAGCATGTGCCTGGTATGCTTTACACCACAAGTATATATATATATATATATATATATATATATATATATATATATATATATCACTCACATGCACAATATATATACATCCATATGATCACATCATATAATTAAACCATCACATGCGGTTTAGATATTCACGCCATGAGTATGCACTTATATACATATCTACATAGGTATATATATATATACATACATACATAACATCTCTCATTTGTACGTATGAAACTTAATTCGTTATATAAATACAATCACTCACTTGAAGCATATTCATCCATTACCCCTATGATATGAATAGTCTTCCAACATATCCGGCATTAAGATTATTAACCCAAAATTTAACGCATATAACAATCACTACACATCCCATCTATATCCGAAAGCACATTGATATATCTAATAACAATTCCGACTATAGGTATGCACATAATTGATAGTCTACAAGCCTCAAGCTTAAATTTAAATTCATTTTTATGATCCCATTATCTTTTGGGATGCCCAACGTTGATCACGCATAGATATGTAGTAACTACTCCGACTACCATATGACCCAAACTTGTTCTAGTCATTAGAATATTCCCCTCATTCTCAAATTAGCCTACTATTTAATTTCCCTTATGAACCCTTAATCTTATTGAATTTACAATCTATTCCTTAAGTTAAACATTTCTAAGGATACACGACCACTCTCTCTCGTCGGTCCCCAATCATATCTTAAATAAAATCCAATCACTATAAGGATTCGACACAAAAGTCGGCATATAAATTTCCACGCCATGCCCTCACAACTCTCTCAGAATATCCTTCCCTACATCCTAGGTTAACTCACTTTTTAAACTCCAAATGGGACTCCCATCCCTAATGAAACTTCCCCACGATATCAATACTACAAACTCCAATACACATATATGTTCCCTAACTAATTCGATATGTCCCCACGATCATAACATGTGAGAAACGATCCATAAATCCCCATGACATAACTCTCGCATCATATATAAAAGTTCCAAATCAAGAAACCCAATCGAAATGGAAAGAAACTCACTCTAGGAAAATTCCTCAAAACTGCCCTGTTTCCTAATCGATTCAGCCCCTCCGAATCGATTCGGTCCCAACAACGAATCGATTCGGCCCCAGCGAATCGATTCGGCCCAACTAGACCTGTAAGTTGGCAACATACCGAATCGATTCGTAAGGGGAGAATCGATTCGTCCCTAAAGACCTGACGCTTCTGCAACATAGCGAATCGATTCACTAGGGGCGAATCGATTCGGCTTGTGCAGCAAGCTACGAAATGGGGTAATTTCTCCAAAACCCAAACTTTCCAAAATTCCATTTATATAAATTCCAACCATCAATCTTCACCCCAAACATGTTCCCAACATCAAAATCCCTCCTATATCTAGTCTTATCAAATTATACACCCTTAAACCCATGTATAAACATCAATTTCAAGACTTAAATACCCAAAATCTAGGTTTTGATATAAATACTCAAAATCCAATTCTTTTATCCGCAAATTATGAAATGAAATACATAAATGAAATATTTAGCAAGATTATACACTTGCCTTGAAATCGTAGTGGCTGAATCGTTCTCGAGATCGCGTACGGGCCGGAATCTCCAAGGTTTTTCCTCTCTCTTTCTTCCTTTCTTCTTCTTTCTCTGTCTCTCTTCTCTTTCTCATAAAATGAGATTGGCTTAATCCGTAAACCACTTAAAACTTTAAAACAAAAATACCAGTTATAAATGATAATACACTCTATAAATGACCCGTTTACTTCAATTCGAGAAAATCTAACTTAAAAATAACCCAGAGCCGAAATAAAACCCAGTGACAGTCATTTCGACTATCTCGACCCATCCGGAATTGATGGTGCACTCAGAATCATCATCCGAAATACTTTGTAACGTCCTCAATTTTTGGACCTCCATTGCCAAATTTTAAAATTCTTCTAATTTAAATAAAATTTAATTCTCCAAAAATTTAATTTCTCAATCCCAAAGTCACGGGGTATTACACATATTTTCCAACTAATGAAGCTTGGGATGATCTTGCAAAGAATGGCCCTGATGTTGTTTCCTTTTGAATTAAACCACCATAATAAAAGACGAGATCTAAAATTTGGAGCTTGAGATTTAAGGCGCATCAAATTTTTGAAATAATTCTAAACAGCTTTAGCGATATCACTCGAACCAAATAAATGAGGAATATTTTTTTCATTGTATTGCGAACAAGAACAACATCTCTAAACTAAAGGAATGTTAATATTTTTTAAGTTATCATTAAGAGGAACTGCATCATGAAGAATACACCACATAAAAGTTGATACTTTTGGAGGAAGTCTATGATCCCATATCATAGAAAATGAAAATTGAATCCCATTTTTTTCCGCACCATATCCCATGCTACTTTGAAAATAAATCCTTTAGAAAACCAACCACCATTTGGAGAGTCAAAAATATCTTCATCAATGATCTCTAACACCGATTGCATCCTTTTCCACGCCCCACTAGCAAAAGAAGGAGACCCTCTAAAATTCAAATGAGCTAATTTTTTATGTTTGGCATTCATAAAATTATCCCATAAAGATTTATTATGCTTGAAACGGAACCATAATTTACATGAAAAAGATAAGCTCACATTATATAACTTACAAATACCCAAACCACCTTCTGATTTTGGTCTACAAACTATATCCCAAAAAATCCAATGGTGTTTAAAATTATCTTCCGAATTACCCCAGAAAAAATTTACACAAAGCATATTAAATTCTTTAATAAAAGCCATCGTGGGAAAATAAGCAGAAAAAACATGAGAACCAAGAATCACAAGAACGAAATGAATCAAAACAAATCTTCCTGCCAAAGATAAATATCCTGACCGCCACTGTTTGATATGATCATCTTCTTTATCCGATATAGGTCCAAATAAAACATTACTCTTTCTGCCATGATATAAAGGGATGCCAAGGTAGTTAAGAGGTAAATGTTTAGAAACAAACCCAGTTGTATCTATGATCCTTTTTTCTGTCGAACAGAACAATAAGGAGCTGTTATAACACAACTTTTGGCTTCACTAATGCACTTCCGGAGTGAAGCTGATAATCTTACAGAAAAATTTTAAATACACGGATTGACCTCAAATTACCATTCTAAAAAAATATGATATCATCCACAAATGATAGTGAGCATATAAGAGGACAGCCCCTCGGCATTAATTTTTTTTAATCGAACCATCTAACATCAGATTGTGTACTCCTCTATTCAAAACTTCTGCTGCAATGATGAATAACATAAGAGATAATAGGTCTCCTTGGCGAACTCCGTGCTCTGATTTGAAGACACCACATGATTTTCCATTTATAATAACATAATACCAACAACACGATAAAACCCTCCACACAAGATCAATGCATGTTTTCGAAAAAAACAAATGACCGAATACCTTGATTATAAATAACCAAGATATTTTATCATAAGCTTTGGTCATATCCACCTTGATGACAACATTAGAACCATGAATCTTCTTATTGAGACTAGAGATTAATTCTTGAGTAAGAAGGATATTATCTGTTATGTGGCGCCCTTGAATAAACCTTGTTTGAGATGAAGAGATGATCTTTGGAAGGAGCTTTCCAAACCAGTTAGACAAAATTTTTGAAATAATTTTTGTTGGAAAAATTACACAAACTAATTGGACGAAAATCAACACAATTTGTAGGGTTGACAACTTTGGGGATCGGGGACCTAGAATCAATTGTCAATTGTGTTTTTCAATTAGGTGAGGAATATGTCATCCCAAACGAAGCAGAGCTCAAACAGATTTGGAATCAACTAAAAACAGAGAAGGAAGTTAACATTATCTATCCAATTAGAAAAGAACGAGACTAATTCACTAAACTTGTCAAAGTTAACACAGCACAAAATAAACATAGGAGAAAGGATGATAAAATTACCTTATTAGCATCAATCTTGTCGAATTTCTTGACCAGCCCAAGAACTCAAGGCATTATCTGATCAGAGCTGGTGGCAGTGGATGTGCAGAGTGTTCAGTAGACCCTGTTAGCTGCGTGCGCATATTTAAAAGAGAAACATTCTTTCATATAGACCCAAACCCTCACATAACTCAACACAGAATTTCTTAGGCTTTGCATGCTACCAAACTGATAATCACTGCAAGATAAGATGCATTGATAATCTGTTATTATTATGGTTACGAAGTTTTCACTAATATACCTTTAACACCCAAAATGACATTTAACGGGTTGATGATTTTTTGTGGCAATTTATGAGTTGTCATAGCAAAACTTCAATGATAGGTAAAGTAAACATATATAAATTTCCTTGTAACTTTTTCAAAACTGCAAGTAACTAAATTTGTGCTCTACAAACATGGAATTACATGCATTAGCAAAACATTTTCTCTCTTCAAGAAGAATACACATATCATAGATATTGAATTGTTGGGACAATCAATTTCAATTGAATATATAAATAGGTAGTTGTGACAAACAGTTGAATATTTGGTTCATTCTTATATTATATGATCAAGAAAAAAGATTAAATGGCTGAAGTAAGGTTTGCTTGAGTGATATCCCAACACACTTGAAAAAAATATCCATAAAAACCATCCGGACCCGCAACACTATCTTTATCTAAAGAAAAAGCAACCAACCGAATTTCTTTAGAAATGGGAACAGTAGTGAGCAACTGATTATCACTAGAATCAACTAATGAAGGGATATGATGAAAAATATTTGAATTAGAATTAGAAAATGAATTTTCCATAAGAATGTTACTAAAATGGGAAACTACACAATCTTCAATCTCCTTAGAACCCAAAACCTAAACTCCATCATATTTTTTAATCTTATCAATGAAAAGTTTTCTCTTCTGCTTGTTCTTAACCATAGAATGAAATTTTTTTGAATTAAAATCTCCATGGATGGCCCATTTGACCCTAGATTTTTGTCTCCAATAAATTTATTCAATAATCAACTCTTTATTGAAAATAGCCTTTGCACAATGTCAAGCTTCTCTATTAATGAGAGAAGGATCCAAATAAAAAATTGCTTCCTTAATGGTTAAGTCATGTTCAGCTTTTGCACTCGAGAAAAAATGTTCAAGAAACATTTCTTATTCTAAGATTGTAAAGCTGATTTCACATTTCTATGTTTGGAAGAAAATAAGTCCACAGGTCTCCCAGAAGCATCAATTGACCAAGATATTTTCACAACCTCAATAAATGATTTATGAGAAACCCACATATTTTGGAATCGAAAAGTTTTGGAATAAGAATCCTCAGGAAATTTTAAGAAAAGAACAATAGGAGCATGATTAGAATTAGAGCGGTGGAGATGTTCAATAGATGAAGAAAATAAATTGTTAAACGAACCGTCATTACCAAATACTTTATCAATCCTGGCCCAAATTCTATCATCACCTTCACGGTTATTTCACCACGTAAAATTAAAACCAGAAAAAGGAATCTCATTTAATCCAACCTGGATCATCGTGAAATTAAAAATTAAAATTGCCCTACGATCCACCAAATTGCCTCCCTTTTTCTCCTCCCGAGTAGACATGATATTGAAATTGCCTCCAATCACCCAAGAATCAAAACCAAGAGAAGTAATAGATTTAATTTCATCCCACAAAAGCTATCTATCATGTTTATTGCATTTAGCATAGGCACAACATAAAAGATACGATGAAGAATTATTTTTAAAACTGACAAAAATAGTAAGGACTTTTTCCATAACCCTAACCAAATGAACATCACAACTAAATTTCCAAAGAATCCAAATCTTACCACTAGAGTTGGAAATACCCCCCTGAAAAACCATGTTTTTAAACCACAGTTTGGAGATTCTAAAAATTAATTTTAGGTTCTTGGATTGAAACCATGCAAATGTTAAATTTTTTCACAATATTTTTTAGTCTCCTACAAGAAGGATTATTACCTACCCCCCTAATATTCAAAAATAAAAGATTTAACATGAGTTATTAGGGACGTGAGAAGTATGAGACACAGGTAGACACAGGTAGACGAGGAGGAATACTGGAAGAATAAGCAGAAACCGAATTAAGTTGAGGCTTAGATTTGAAGTCTTTATTATGAAGACGGACCATTTTTTTCCATGACATAAGAGAATTCCTTTAAATTTTCAATGGACACATCATCATGAGGAACCTGATCAGAATCTTTAAAAGTATGCCAATGAGGTTTCAATATCTTCTTAATAGAATTCGAGGAATCATTAAGAGGAGGGGTATGAGATCAACTAGAAGTTAGTTTGTTAGAGATGAGGATATTAGGAACAACATTGTTTTCATACACCACATCTCCATCTTCAGAATAAAAAATGAGAACCGAAAATGGGTTGTGAAAACTTACTGTTTCCTCATTATAAATCGACTTCACAGTCTTTGAATGGTTATCCTGATCATGATGCACATCCACTAGTGGCTTTTTATTACTATAAATGGCAGTAGCAGTTTTTGAAGAAGAGGTCAATCCAAAATTGATTATCTTTTTAAGCCCTCAACCATTATCAAAAGGAATATTAGAAACCGCTACTGGTTTAACAAGTGACATATCCTCATTACGTATCGAAATACCTTTTGAACGTGGCTTTTCTTTCCAAGAATAAACTGACAGTTTATGATTAATTGTAAGAACTTCAGCATTGGAGGAATAATTTTTTGGAACCGATGAAGATATTAACAACTGTTTAGGTTTAGAAGTAATATCTAACACCAATAACGAATCTTTAGGTTTCTTGGAATTTCATTCACCATCAGCATGACCAACAAGGGAACATTTAGCACAAAAATGAGGTATATTTTTGTAGCAAACTTTTTGCCAAAAATCGTTAGATCCACAAGCTATCCAGATTCTCTCAGGAAGATTTTGCAGAACATCAAGTTCAACACAAACTCTAGCCATACTAGGGCGAGTAATTAAAGAAGTGGCTTCATCCATGATGAAAGGGATACCAATACATTGACAATGGCAAACAAGGCTGGTTTGGCAACTAAATGGGCAAGAAGATAAGGAAAAGAAACCCAGATCGGGAATATAAAACAATCGACGTTAGGAAAGAAATCTGGAGTCTATTTAAAGACTTTCATAGGGGCTTTAAGTGTAGACACCCCATTCTATTACCCCTTAAACTCTCCTTAGGTCCCTAGCACCTCCCGTCATCACCACAAACCCAGGTCATACCCCGAGTACTGACCTAGAAGCCATCGGGGGCTCCCAGGCTTCGTTTGACCAAAAGTCAAAGTCTTTAGCTCAACTGAGACTGAATTAATCTTAGAAGGGCACTGAAACCCATTTCTAACGGTCCGTCCCATGCACGATTCTAACTTACCATGCGGACGAACGACACATTTTCCCCAAAACTCAATTAGGAGGCCACCGGGTGCTCTCGGGCTCCGTTTGACCTAAGTTAAAGTCTTCAGCTTGACTGAAACTAAATTAATCTTCAAAGGGAACTGAAACCCCTTTCCAACGGTCCACTCCGTGCGCGATTTTGATTTACGGTACGGACGAACGATCCATTTTACTTCGAGAGGTCACTGAATAGTTTCAGTGCCCGATTGACCAAAGTCAATTCCCCGAACTGGATCAAAATCTTTGGAATGTCGAATTAAATCTCCTAACCTTTCCAATGATTCATCTCGTGCACGATTCTAATGTACCATGCGGATGAACGATCCGTTTGCGTCTGACGATTCCCCGTCCAATGGACTTACAAATACTTCCAAGCCATATTTGACCCAAAGTCAACTCCAGAACCCGAGAGAAGTCCAAGGACTTTTGAAGGTCTCTAAATTACCTTTCCAATGGTCCACCCTATGGGCGATTCTGATAAACAGTTTGTGTTCTGCGATCGATTTTCCGAAAAGGCCTGAAAAATACTGCCAAACGGCAGGTTCCAGACCCTGCCTATCGGCAGGTGCCGATAGGCAGGACCAGGTCTTGCCGATCGGCAATGACCTGGGCATATAAAAAGGAGGCCTGACGTCACTTGCAAAACGACCCCAAATCTAATAGATATCACTCTCAACAAACCCGAAAAACCTCTCTCGAAGTCAGCGTGATTTCTACACCCAAATCCCTTTCCAACCTTCACTTTTCATCAAACTTGGTGAATTCACTCCCCTCCATCATCATCCAAGTCTAAGGGTTTCTCTCCAACATTCAAGATCAAGCTCAAGATCCTCAAGAGGGTCCAATTTTCTCAACTCTCTCCTTAAATTCTCATAAATTCGCAACAACTTGTTTGATTACTTAACGCTTTTATTATCTCATCTCACATATCCTAATATACTTTTTATTTAGTATTATTTCACATCTTTTATTTTCATATAAATAAAAACCCAAAAAACAAGAAAAAGAGGGTTTGCCCATAAATTCCAAACGGAAATTCTTATACTTTTCTTACACTTTTCTCATAACTAAAACACTTTTTCTACACACACACACACACACACAAATAAGAGAACCCCTTGATTGGATTTATGGGATAAACCCCACCCCTCGTTTTGCATACGAACTACATGGACTTTGATGCCTCCATAAGCTATGTAGGCGTCTCGTGGTAAAACTCGAGACTCGAGTCATATTTCTACCTTTTCTCTCATTTTCTATTTTCTCTAAATTCCATTCTCTTATATTATATATATACATATATTTGTTCTTAGCAGCGTATTATTCCATATGCGTTATCGTTCCCTCATAACGATCAACGTAAGGATAATCGCGTAAATCCTATTTTCTAATATTATTTTTATACCTTCCTACGGATGACTCGCTTTACCTTTTCCATGGTACAAGTCGATAATTCCTATCTCCACTATATATACACATGCACACATATCACGGGGAAAATAAAGGAAAATAACAAAAATCCATGAGAGACCGAAAGGGAGGAATGGGTGCCTAACACCTTCTCATTTCGTAACTTAGCCTCTGGACCCTTTTCGAATCATTTTTGGTTTCGTATGCATCAGTATGTCTTTGGATGCTGTCCTTCGAGATGGATCCCCTTCTTTTGTCTGTTTTGAGTAAAATAGACTGGAGACTCTAATCTCTTTACATTTTTAACCTAACCCAAATGACGCCGACCGAAGTGCTCCCGAGAGGGACGCGCGGGACCTAGGATCCTCCATCGCGCCTCCCGCCCGCCGCGAGGATCGGGGATGGCCACAGTGGCGACTCTGCTGGGAATATTTTTTCTTGAGGGCTAGACTATATTTACATGGGTATTATGTTTGTTTATATTTTCCCCCTATTTACATGTTCCCCTTTATTAATCACGTGCACCCCATGCTTATGCTCCTATTCACACACTTGTAGAAAATTCTCCATGTACACTTCGCACCATGTGAACCTAGGATCATATATATATATATATATATATATATCCACATGTTGTACGCATCACCCATCCATACTTGGTGTACCATTGGTACTTGTACTTTGCTCCCTGTTTGGCATAATCAAGATAGACATTCTCATAAGATACTAATAAGAGAATCATTCATGATTCACACGACATCACCAAAGAGCATTGCTATTGACCAAATTCTACCCAATAACTGGAGGGTCACTTTGTGATGGGCGATATGACTCTCACTATCAATTGGCCAAGTACCTTCGACGTATATCGAACGGTTCCCCTTCATCGTACCGCTTGACCGAAGTCACGACGGGAGGTATATCGTAGGGAACTCGTTCACGTATGCCGAGTATATCGAATTCTCTCTCACACGTACCGTCCCCACGAGGTATATAGTGAGGCAATTCATGTACACTTAAGTATATCAAATCTCTTATCCACACATACCGATTGCCCGCAAGAGAAAGACGTATATCGTGGAAGTCACGCCAAAGGGGGGAACACTTTTCGATTCACCGAACCAACTGCATACCCGAATATAGGTGTCAAGCCTAGGACACACATGTTAGATTACCGATTTTAACTCGAAACTCTGCCGAAATTCCGGGTCGACCTGTCGCCCGAATTTTTGCGCATTTTTAAAATGGGACCCTACCAGTGAGCCTAGTCACAAGTCCAACCATAACTTTGCATATATTACAAACCCAATTTTTCCAGGCTCGGGTCCCGTCCGGCATTTCATTTTGCATCTAGGAGGATTAATACAAGTGAAAATATAATAATCATGCTGAGACTGTCTCCAAAAAGAAAATTCCCTTTTTCTTTATCCAAAAATCCAAAAAAAAAACATTTTTCCTTTCTCTATCAAAAATCCAAAAACATTTTGTATTTCCATCTCAAAAAAAAAATCTTCCCTTTCTCTCAATAAATAAATCCCATTTTACGCCTTCTCGGGTCGATCGCAAACCCTTGGCCTAGCTCCATATTGGCTTTGATCTTCAGTCAAGTCACCCCGAAGTTCCATCCGTTCCCCTATTACTTCTTCCAAGTCCAGAATCCATCCGCCTTCCATGGAGAACACATATCAAGTACCCATTGTGCAGCGGGATCTAACGGCAGTTCTAGCTCAGCTTGTGTCCAAGATTGACAACCTCCAAATTGAGGTCCGAGAGATGCAACGAAACCAGGTTACCGTTCGTCAAGAACCCTAGGCCCTATTCCCTCGTGCTATGGATCCACTCGAGCCCATTTGGGTTCCCAAAGAGTAGCAGCACTCTCCATATGTCCCTCCTATTAATGGGTCGGCGCCTGCCCAACTTACGATGACTAACCTTGCCTTGCATAGGGCTAACTTGGTTATGATCATCGATCCGAAAGAAGAAGAGCTGAATAAAGTCAAAGAGGACCTCAAGATGCTCACTAAGAAGTTCGACCAAGTCAGAATCTCAAGAAATTACATGGACTACACTCACATGTCTCCTTATCCTAAAGCAAGGTTACCCGAGAAGTTCAAGATGCCAAATATCGAGAAATTTGGAGGAAGCGGATCCTCTATTGTTCATCTCCAAAGTTTTCACCGTTCCATGACTCTACTAGGGGCTTCTGAAAAAGTGATGGACCAATTGTTTCAACAAACTCTGAAGGACAACGCCCTCCAATGGTTTTTGTCTCTTAAAGAGTCCAGAATTCGTAGGTGGGAGGATGAAGCCTGGGAATTCATGTTACAATACAAATACAATGAAGAGATTAAGGTCACCCACCGTGATTTAGAGTTTCTCAAATAGAACCCTGGAGAATCAGTCAGTAACTTCATCACCCGATGGAGGGAAAAAGTAGCAACCATGACCAATCGGCCTTCCAAGGAAGAACAAGTCAGCATAGTGAAGAACAACATCTTACTCCATGTCCGAGCAACCATGGGAGGACAATACTATCCCCACTTTCGAGATCTCAGAGAAGCAGGAGTAGAAATCGAGGAAGGTCTTGCCAAAATAGAAATTGACCCAAAGAAGGTGTCCGGACAATTCTCCCCCAGAAAATATGACAAGCCTCCCAGTGCTGCTGTCTCAACCATCAACAACATCTCTCAACCAACCACATCGTGGGCACCAAAAATCCTCCCTATCCCGATTCGAAAGGAATACACCAAGATCCATGCTCCCCTCTCCAAAGTTTATCAAGCCTTGTTAATCCGAAACCTTATCAAACCTTTGGATCCCCGTCCATTCCCAAACCCACTCCCAAGAAACTTCAAAGAATATTCCCATTGTGCCTTTCACCAAACTGCTGGCCGTACCATTAACCATTGACTTCACATGCGAAATATAATCCAAGATCTAATTGACCAGGGTACCATCGCCCCACTAGCCAATCCTAATCCAAAGACTACTCACAGACCACTTCCAAATCGCGCTAAAGCCATCTTTCTAGAAGAGAACCCAGAATTCGATCCCTTAACTCAAATCATACCCATATACTCTCCTAAACCTCTCTAAATTTGCCCATATTTTCTCATACTCCCTACTAGCCTCGCTGATCAGGAACTGTCACTCCTTACTAGAGCATGCATCGCTGTCCATACCCGTTCTAAAAATGGAAGCATGGAATTATCAGAAGTGTTAAACCAACTCCTAGAGTTCGAGCTGAAATTGCCCTCACAGATGATCATTGATTGCCAAAGGTTCAGTACGCTGTTCTTAAAAAAACAGAAATGGGCCCGAGAGTCAGATAGTTGGGTTGTACCGGCCGATGAAGTTAGCATGGATGATGCTATCCAGATTATGGCAGAGTTATTTAGGCAAACCAATAACATTTTTAGTATCACCAAGTTATTCGATGCTTTGAAGATACAAGGACGCCTGGTCCCTTCAGTTTTACACATCCCTTTAGAATGGGATGACATATATGAAGAAGCCGTTGAAATTGTGGAATGCATCAACTTTACATGGAAAGACAAAATTGTTGCCACCGGATGGGGGGAAGGGTTCGATGATTCGAATGAAGGGAAAACTTCAGAGAAAATTGGCCCGATAGTCGACATATATGGATTGATATCATTTGAAGAAATCTTTGGAGAAATAAATAAGGTGGAAAAACAACTCGAGATCGACGAGGAAATGGGATTCATATTTTTCCCTTCTTCAGTAAATCACATGACCAGATCAGGGAGGCATTACCAAATTCCAAGCTCACTACCAGCAAATGACAAGTGGAATGGCGTAGAAAATCTTCCTATGCTAGAGATAACCCTCGAGGAGAGTAAGATCCTCGATCAACTAAAGAAAACTCAAGCTAACATCACTCTATGGGAGCTTTTCATGTCTTCTCAGTTGCATAGAAATGCTTTGATCAAGTTGCTCACTGGACCCACATTTCATCCGTCTACCACACTAGAAGAAGCGGTAAATTTGGTCGAATCCTAGACCTCTACTCGAATCCTATCCTTTTTTAGAGAAGAAATCCCTAAGATTGGGCCAAACCACAATCATGTACTCAACATCTCCATAGAAGTTATGGGGAAGGTCATGCCACTCTCTCTTGTCGATAATGGATCCGCCTTGAATGTGTGCCCATTGAGAACCTTCAAATGTTTGGGCCTAAAAGAAAGTGACCTCGCTCCAACCTCCGCTACCGTGCATGCCTACGATAATACCCGTCGGGAGGTGATGGGATCCATAAAGCTTGTAATAGGGGCTGGACCTATAAACCATGTCGTTGAATTCCAAGTTATTGACATCCCAGCCTATTTCAACCTATTGCTAGGATAACCTTGGCTTCACAGTATCAAGGTACTCACTCCATCAGAAATTAAAGTTCTTCGCCAAAGGACAGGTTATTATTATATTAGGTGATGACAACAATGCCGAGGGTGCAAGTACCAGCAGTCCAATTCTTGAGATACAGCACGGGTCAAATGATATGATCCTATTAGGATTCTGAGTTGAACCACTCCTACTCCAGACAGGGGACGACTTCAAAGAAAGGGTTTGTCTAGAATTTGACCCTCATGGCAACGTTAATGTGATTCAGATGTTCTGGAACATGCACTTCATGCCCGGACTGGAGATAGAACAAATACAACAAGGGATACTTGAGCCGATTGAACTGAAGAAAGCTTTCCCTCCTTGTGGTTTAGGATATCAACCATCAGTATAGGAGATCAGAATGATCCGCCTGTATCGACCAAAGAGAAGACTAGACCGCATCCAGACCATCCCAGGTGCCTCCTTGAATAAACGATTCATCAAAGAAGGCAAATACTTCCCCTTTTGCAGCTTTCTATAACCATGGTATGACCATACAAACAAGAAGATGAAGTCGAGAATAGAGATCTTCTTCCAAGACAGCTACCCATGGGATGAGAGTTACCAACACCATATACAACCTCTCATCAAAGATACCAAAGAGACTGAGGAAAGTGACTCTGAAGATTCCTTCAATTTACCGACACTCGGGTCGACACTCTGCATAGTTCACTCAGGCAATACATCACCGGATCCATCCCAACTGATTAAAACTGTTGATACACCTCTCCTCAACTGGCATGCTGCGCCAGTTCTACCTACTAAAATCTCCCATAATCCCAATGTTCACCCCATTTCTTCTTATGTTGTCTATCTTTGTTCAAATGTAATCGAGTCCTCCTTTGATGAGGTTCTCAATGCTATTTTTCCTCTCAATGAAATAAACGAAGATTTTGAGTATCTTGCTGTTCCTTACATTAATTATCTAGATTCTAATAAAACTTTTGATGATGATGATTTTGCAAATGAACAATTCTTAACTGATCTAAATAAGGTTAATAATAAATAATATATTTGCATTCAAGTTAATAAAGAAGAGACTGTTGTTATTAACCTCGTATCTAGTAGCCAACTGCGCGGGATTAGTATAGGGACTACCATTGATGAGCATGAATGTGCACAACTCGAAGAATTGCTAAAGGAATTTGTGGATGTCTTCGCATGGTCCTATGACGATATGCCCGACATTGATCCTCAAATAGCTCAACACGAGATTCCCACTCTCCCAGATTACAAGCCGGTTAAATGAAAGTTGAGAAATCTCTACACCAAATGGTCGATCAAAGTCAAAGAAGAGGTGGTCAAACAGTTGAACGTAGGCTTCATTCGTGTAATCGAATATCCCACGTGTCTAGCCAACATAGTGCCCATGCCGAAATCAGGAGGAAAAGTTCGGATGTGTGTAGACTATTAGGATTTGAACAAATAAAGGATGATTACCCGCTACCCAATATCGACATGATCGTGGACAACACAGCCAGTCATGCTCTTAAGTCATTCGTCGACGAGTTTTCCAGATACAACCAAATCAAAATGCACCCAGGCCAACAAGAAAAAACTGCATTCATCATCCCATGGGGAACCTTCTGCTACACCATTATGCCATTTGGTCTCAAGAACGCTGGGGCTACCTACCAGAGGGCTACAACAACCATCCTGTATGATCTAATTCATAAAGAGGTTGAGGTCTATGTGGATGATATGATTATCAAATCCAAGATTAGGGAATTCCTGCTCTCCGAAAGTTCTTCGAACGACTGCGACAATATCAAATAAGACTCCATCTGTAGAAATGCGTCTTCAGTGTTACAAAGGGAAAACTCTTGGGATTCATGGTTAGTGAGAAAGGGATAGAAGCAGATTCCGCTACGTTAAAATACATACTTGAGATGCCACCTCCCCGAACAAAGAAAGAAGTCCGAGGTTTCCTTGGGAAATTACAATACATCAGCCGGTTCATCAGCCAGTTAACCTCCATCTGCGAGCCAATCTTCAAGTTCCTCCGAAAGGATTCAACTAAGATTTGGAACAAGGCATGCCAAGAAGATTTTGACCGAATCAAACAATATCTGACCCAACCCTCGGTATTCATGCCACCACAGCCTGGTCTCCCCTTGCTCCTATACCTAACCATAATCGACACTGCAGCTGGGGCTTTGCTATCCCAATACCTTGAAGATTCCCGCAAAGAAAGAGCCATCTATTATACCAGTCGCAAATTGGTCGGGTATGAAATTAACTACACCGCTTTGGAAAAGGCGTGTATCACACTTGTTCGGGTCACCCAAAAGCTGCGGCACTACATGCTCACCTTCCCCATCAAACTTATATCCCGAATGGACCCCATCGAATACCTGCTTGAAAAACCCGCCTTGTCCATTCGAATGGACCAATGGTTGATGCTCCTAGCCGAGTTTGATATCGTGTATGTCACGCAGAGAGCCATGAAAGGAAAAGCCATCTCTGACTACCTCGTTGATTACCCCGTAGAAGAAACTGATGTCTATATCTCCGAATTCCCAAATAAAAACATCCTTTTCACGGCTTAGGACAACCTTCTATGGAAAATGTTCTTTGACAGTGCTGCCAATAAGAAATGATATGAAATTGCGATACTCTTGATCGCCCCAGATGACTCCACACTCCAATCTCCATCAAGTTGGATTTCCCGTGCACGAATAACATGATTGAGTACGAGGCATGCACAGTAAGCCTTAAAGTTTCTCTCACGAAAGGTATTCGATGCCTGGATGTCTATGAGGATTTCGCCCTCATCATCGGTAAAGCGCTCAGAAAATGGAGAGTCAAGGATGAGAAACTCCAAAACTTCCATGCCCACTTAGAAGAACTAGCCTCCCAATTCCAAGACATCACCTTCCATTACCTACCTCGAGAAAAAATAATCTATCCGATGCCCTTGCTACCTTGGCCTCCATGGTCAACGTGCCCGAAGGAATAATAATGACCCCTTCCAGATTCAAAAGAAAGACAAACCAACCCATTGCTACCACATCGATCTCGTCACCACAGAAGATCCCGAGATAGCCAATTGTTTGCACTGTGATATCTAGTGCCTCCTCAAGTATGGTAGGTATCCCTAGAGTTCCAATAAAAAAGATCGAGAAACCCTTCGAAGATTGGCCGCCCAGTATATCATCTGTTATAAAGCACTGCTCAAAAGAAATTTTGATGGAACTCATCTACACTACATTACAGGGGCTGACATTGAAAAGATAATGTTGAAGATCCACAGCGAGGAATGAGAACCCCATATGAACGGTCACATGCTTGCCAAAAAGATCATCCGACAGGGATACTACTGAACCACCATGACCCAGGATTTCACCGCCTATGTTCGGAGATGCCTTAAATGCTAACAGTTCTCCAACCTTTAGCATCTGCCTCCACACGAATTATACAACATGACCTCTCCCTAGCCGTTCTCCACCTGGGGCATTGACATCATAGGGAAGGTTACACCGAAGGCTTCCAATGGGCATGAGTTCCTCCTAGTTGACATTGATTACTTCACCAAATGGGTCGAAGCTGAGTCATACGCAGTGTTGAACACCAAGAAAGTGGCCAAATTCCTCAAGGAAAACATCATCTGCCGGTATGGGTTCCCGCACGAGCTAGTATCAAATAATGACTTGCATTTCGAGGTAGAAGTAACAGAGGTGGTCAATGAGTATGGGATTTAGAGACAAAAATCTTCTCCCTATCGACCTTAGACCAACGGTGCAGTTGAAGCCACTAACAAGAACCTTAAAGCCATAATCATCAAGATGATCAAAAGCTATCGAGATTGGGCCGATTGAATCCCGTATGCCATTTAGGGCTACCAAACCTCAATTCGAACCTTTACTGGGGCTACACCTTACTCTCTAGTTTACGGCATGGAATAAGTCCTACCCATGGAGCTGGAAATACCCTCATTGCGCATCATGCTTGAGAGAAAGATCAGCGAAGAAGACTGGTGCCAAAGCTGTCTTAACGAGCTGACCCTCCTAGACGAAAAGAGATTAAAAGAACTATACCACATACAAGTGTACCATAACCTAATAACGCATTCATTCAACAAGAAGGTTAAGGACCGCGGTGTTCGAGAAGGAGACATAGCCCTCAAAGAAATCATAGAACCCATATGGGACCCAGAGGGAAATTCAAGCCCAATTGGAACGGTCCCTACATTGTCAAGAAGATCTTTTTCGGCGGTGCCGCAATGCTTACCAACTTAGATGGGGAAGAGATGGATCATCCAGTCAACCTGGACCGTCTCAAGAAGTTCTACCCCTAGTCTGAAATCTCGACGCGCTATGACTATTCTCATCTCCCTTCTATTTAAAAAAAAATTCTCTTTATTTCCCCTTGCTCGGAACTACGTGGGACTGATCCTCTGCAAAAAACCATTTTCAAACAAAATTAAAACTCTTCAAAAACCCCAGAGGTACGTAGGCAGCTCATACACCTCACTTGAGCACGACCCTTTCTTTTTCACAAAATACTATTCTTTTCTTATCTTCGAGAACAATAGTTCATTCTAACATATACTTGAACAAAAGGATTATGTATGCCTTAGTGATCGGTATAGATAATGAAAATAATACAAAATTCATCGAAAGGCACAACTGGATGATCATAAACTTGTTTATTTCACTAATATGAAATTTCGATACAGATTACATAAGAAAAGGAACGGATAACTCCCTTTCCCCTTACATTCCTAAAAAGATAAAATAAAATCCCCACATTTATCCCCCATTACACAATAAACTCTCTAGGAGTCCTACCCACAACTACCAGAGGATTCCGCTCCGTCATCATTATCTGCATCCTGGGGTCCCCTAGTTTCCCCTGCCTGAACGGAGTGTCCCAGACACACCATGGACCGATAAGCTCAAACCATCTTCGAAAAAACCACAACAACTCCTTCTATGGTGTCAAAAGAGACAAGCCACTTTTGTCTAGTCTCCACTGCCTATATCTTGCTAACTACTCTCATCCACATCCACTTCATATAATCCCTAGGGACATGCCAAACTCTCCCAACAGACTGAGAGGGCCCGATCAATGGACGCCAACTCTCCCATAGAGAGCCAAGCCACAAGCGCAGAAGCTTGATCAAATCCTCTACCGAAAAGAAATTTAGTGTTCGAGGTGGCATGACCTATGCCCAGTCAAATTGGAGCATAAGCCGCCAAGGGAAATAAAAAGAGGTCTGGCTGAGACCAACCAGTCGCACATATGGGTATTCTCCCAGCTCCAGAATAGGCAGCAACCGTCCCCACTAAGGCACTGACCAGTACAGATTCTGAGCCCCATGCTCCACAAGCCAATTCTCCCAGCTTTCAATAACCAAGCCAACGCAGAAGAAGTGACGCGAAAAGAAGTTTAGTACAGCCGATAAAGGATATTCTAGAGTCACCAGGCGGAGTCTTTCAGACAACAACATGAACAGTATCACTGGGCTACCCCGTAGGAAGTCAGAACGACCTTCTCGCCAGGCATCCAAACCGTTCAGGGTCTCCGCCAGTATCACGCTGCAGGATTGCGATGGTATGACATCCATGAAGTAATGGCTACAAGTTGCGAATCCACCAGCAGTTCCCCAGTCATCATCAGCAATTTTGAAACTATTCCCAGAGCAATGGCTCCAGCATAACCAGCATCACCTACTTCCCGTAAATGCATGGACTACAACACCGTCGGAAGGGAGATCATTCCCCCAAAAACCAATGGTCTGGACGTCGAAGGTCAAATGCGAAGAAGACCAGCCAATAACTCCTTGGGAGAACGAGAAAATTCGGGTAAAGCTGCAGCAACACTGGGATTTATCCCCAGCATGATAAAAAATTCCTCATAGGTAGGACAAACTTCATCCAACCCAAAGTGGAATACATGGTGTTTGGGGTACCAAAATTGTACCACCGCCATCAGCAGGTTCCACTCAATGGGTCGATTGCGCCACAAAGAGACTCACCGCTTGTTGAACGCATCGTAGTTGACATTATAAGAGCACATCGCTTCCAAGGCTTCTAGGTAGTTAGAAAACTCAATGCTACCAGGGAGAGACATCTTTCAAGACTAAGAAATAATAGGTGAGTAAGTAAGAATGTGAAGGTGTGATGGAAACACTCCACCCCTACCCCTTTTTATACTTGAGAACCCTCACAAAAGACATAATCCCTGAAGAAATCGGAGGGCATCCTACCCCACAAAGTACCAAGAAGCTGAAGAGGGCACTAATCAAAGCTTTGAATTGAATGGACTGGACTTGACTATCGATAGGCAGGATAAGGGGCTTGCCGATCGGCAACCCCCCATTTTTGGAAATTTTCCTTCTTCCTTTTTTTTTTCAAAATCAGAAACCCAATAAAAATAAAATTGATATTATCAACAGAATTTCAAAAATCCTTTTCCACCCTTATATAATTTTCCGTTCTTAAAACTTTCCTCAAAATCCCAAAAATGTCTCTTTTTACGGTCTCAACTGCAAAGTAAAAAAGCGCATGTGCATGTATTAACTCATCTATCATTAACAAAAGATAATAAAAATCTCCATTTGCATTGCATATATATATTCTTTTATGTTACATCAAATTCTGCAGGAAATAAAAGAAAAGCAGAAAACAACGGGACTCAGCCCGAACCCACATTCTCTCTCACCTACCCTTCCCCCTCTCTCTAAGAGCTTCCACCCCTACGATGCGCTCTCTTTCCCCTATGGCGAGACGACGCACCACCACTACCCGAGCCAGAGTCTTCCTAGGACGAAGTAGACGGCACCAAACAAAAAGGAACTAGGACTGCATCCCGAATATAGGCAGCCATCAAAGAGATCCAGTCTCTGATATCCCTCAACCAAGTGATCGACACCCAGACTTGCTGCAAGAAGAAGGAAAAATCAGTATCAAAAGAAGGATCAAAACATGAAACGAACCAAAAAGAGGAAAAGAATAGAAAGGTATACCGCAGGATGAAGAACCTCCTCTATCAAACCCAACTCCTCCGGATCCATCGCGTGAGGATGGTGCAATATAGGCACCATCCCTCCATTAGCCCGCCGAATATAGTATGAAGGGGTATGCAACTTCACAAAGAAAACCTCTGAAGTCACCACCGCCACAGATGCCGACGGACCACCGCCACTATGGGAAGACCTCGCCGCCCGACTCGAACCCACAGGAGGGAAAGACAAGGCATCATATATGCTGGGCGCTATCAACCAATTCATTATAAAGTCCATATAGTCATACGGCGCAGCCTTATCAATGTACAATAGGTAGGACTCACTGATCATCGCTACGATCCTCGCATCCTCTGGCATCATCCGCTCCCGCCTCATGGACATAGGAGGTTGCGCAGGTGGCACCACCACCTCCTCCTCAATAATCTGCTAAACTCATGCGCCAGTAAACACCTCATCTGCGCATTCACCCCGATTGCCCCCGTATCCTGAATGGCTGTCCCCCAAGGATAAAAGGTCACCTGAAAATTCACAGCAGGCATAAGTCAATACATAATCAGAATGTGCAAAAATCAAGACTGAAAGGAAAGAGTCTTACTCTACCACTAGTCATGCCATTCAAGACCTGACGCACCGCCTCCAGAGAGATAGATCCCTTCCACTACCGATTGGCTTTCCGCCATCGATACAATCGGCTAAAGTCCCTAACAATTTCATCCTTCAAGGCGATCAATAGGGTATTGTACCCAATTACCTCATAGAACCACGTCTGCCAAATACAGGAATTCCTAATAAAAAAGAGACGCATAAGGAAATGCGAATGTATGAAAGGAAAATGTGCAAATTAAAGAAATACCTCATGAAGATATGTGGCTCCAGTAAAAGTTTGCTGGCAACACCGACGAATGCATCCAAAGAAAAATAGAGGGTCGCCAAAGTCAGGCTCCCCCAATCATAGAGAGGGATGTTAAAAAGCATCCTCAAGTACGACAAGAACCACAAATGGATGACATCGTCGCTCGATGCCACCATGAAACCTCCCAGCACCAGCAAAATGAACAATCGGGACATCTGCCTCACCTGCAGCCCATCCTCCACATCAACCACCCTACTCAACAGAACATCCTTCAGTAAGGATAATCATATGGAATCCCCAGAGACTATCCTCTCTGCATCGTCGAGGGCCGCCCTCACCGCCTTCGGCATCACCCTTAGCGAGCAATCCACCTCTATTTGCTCTCCATCACAATCCAGCCCCAACAGCTGTTGTATGTCTATGGGAGTCACGGTCATATCCCCAAAACCAAAATGGAAGGTATGGGTAGTATCCCACCATCTCTCCCCTAAAGCTCATAAGACCGCTGTCGAACGAGGCGTCTCATCCAGCGCAGACGCCAACCTCCCAAAACCCGATGAGGATACCACCCAACGCACCACAGGTGGAAGATGCTCCCAGATATCCATAAGCCCCATCGTCCCGCAAGCACGCATGTTCTTCAAAGAGATATCAGACTGTCAAAAGAAGAAACTTTATCAAAAATTCCAGAAGGAAGTAAAAAATCACCAAAAAGAGAAGAATGCCAATAGTTAGGTTGCTTGCATAATCGTCAGGGCTCACCACCCTAGAAAGACCGATAATGCGATGACTCCCGTAGCAAAGTCCACTCATCCACAATTGGCTCTAATGCATCAAAGGAGTTCTCGCTCCCCAAAGCGAAAGGCACCTTGGCCCTCCACTCCACGTTTGCCCAGTCATCAACAACCAACCATTCCTTATGTGTTGTAGTGCTCACAAAGGCGGCCATTTCTTAGAGATCGGAATGCTAGAACGATTTGCAGGGGAAAATCGCAGAAAGTAAGAAATCAAGAAGCTGTGAAAAATGAGGGGAATTAACCCCCTTTATATAGGATGCCAAGCGTTATGCCGATCGGCATTGAACCTCCACCCACCGATCGTCACTGATCCCTTACCTTCCCGAGGCAGTCCAAAAGTCCGTGCCACTACCGAATGGCACCCTCTGCACCCAACCGACCGGTACCCCCTTAAAACTTTGTACAAAAATTCCCAAAAAATACTAGAAAGCCCTGAAAAATTCTCAAAAAATTCCTAAAAGTCCCAGGAAGGATTTAGAACATTTTTACCAAGAAAATTTCACATTCCTTCAAGAGGAACCCCCATTTCCCCAGCGGAACTCTCAAAAGCCTAGTAAAACTCCTCCCGACAACATCCCCGGAGGATCTATAAAGATCACCCCTATGCCCCAAAGGTCTCAAGCAATATATCTAAACCCCGGACCACCTAATTATTTCCCCAATGGAGTTTACGGCATCAAACTTGCCTTTCCTCCGCAAAATCCCCAAAATCACAAGGATTTCCCCAGCGGAACTCCGGGGGACACTACATTTTCCCCAGCCCATTCGTTATTCCCCAGCGGAATCCAAGGTCTAATCTTTACCCCAGCATAAAACCTGATTGTCCCAAGGTAGTGTAGGTCAGAATTGACCTCGGGCTTGGATCTTCACCTCTCTTAGGTCAGAATTGACCTCGGTCCTCGGTCGTTACCTCTCTTAGGTCAGAATTAACCTCGATCTTGGGTCATAACCTCTCTTAGGTGTGAATTGACCTCGGTCCTTGGTCATCACCTCTCTTAGGTCAGAATTGACCTCAGTCTTGGATCATCACCTCTCTTAGGTCAGAATTGACCTCGGTCCTCTATCGTCACCTCTCTTAGGTTAGAATTGACATCGGTCTTGGATCGTCACCTCTCTTAGGTTAGAATAGACCTCGATCCTCAGTCGTCACCTCTCTTAGGTCAGAATTGACCTCAGTCTTGGATCATCACCTCTCTTAGGTTAGAATTGACCTCGGTCATTGGTCGTCACCTCTCTTAGGTCAGAATTGACCTCGATCTTGGATCTTCACCTCTTTTAGGTTAAAATTGACCTCGGTCATTGGTCGTCACCTCTCTTAGGTCAGAATTGACCTCGGTCTTGGATTTTCACCTCTCTTAGGTTAGAATTAACCTCGGTCCGTGGTCATCACCTCTCTAAGGTCATAATTGACCTTAGTATTAGATCGTCACCTCTCTTAGGTCAAAATTGACCTCGGTCTTCGATCGTCACCTCTCTTAGGTCAAAATTGACCTCGGTCTTGGATCGTCACCATAAGCTTATAAAATTTGCTTTGACCCACAGAATCGATCACCTTTATCTTTAAGCCCTCGGAATTGGCTTCGACCAGTAGAATTGGTTATCTCACCTTAAGCTCGCAGAATTGGCTTCGACCCACAGAATTGTCTCCAACCTACAGAATCGATCATCCCCAGCACCTCCTCAGGAATTGACCTAAACCTTTCCTCCAAGCCATCCCTTAGGCCCTCAGAATTGACAACCCCCTGAATCGATCATCCTCCCTCCCTTAGATACTCAGAATTGGCCTCAACCCTTTGAATTGGTCATCCTCCCTCAAAAGAATCATGCAGTGTCTATTCGAAGGCTATTATTTCTTCCAAACTCACCCGTCTAGGGGCTCTGTAGACACCCCATTATGTTACCCCTTAAAACTCTCCTTAGGTCCATAACACCTCCCGTCATCACCACAAACCTAGGTCATACCCCGAGTACTGACTTAGAAGCCATCAGGAGCTCTCAGGCCCCATTTGACCAAAATTCAAAGTCTTCATCTCAACCGAGACCAAATGAATCAATGAAGGGCAATAGAACCCCTTTCCAACGGACCATCCCGTGCGTGATACCGACTTAACATGCGGACGAACGACCCATTTTTCCCCAAACTCAATTAGGAGGCCACCGGGCGCTCCCGGGATCCGTTTGACCTAAGTCAAAATCTTCAGCTCGACTGAGGCTGAATAAATCTTCAAATGTCACTGAAATTCCTTTCCAACGGTCTGCTCTATGCACAATTCTGACTTATAGTACGGACAAACGATCCGTTTTTCTCCGAGAGGTCATCGAATGCTTCCAGGGCCTGGTAGACCAAAGTCAACTCCCTGAACCGAATCCAACTCTTTGGAATTCAAATTACATCTCCTAACCTTTCCAATGATCCACCCCGTGAGTTATTCTGATGTACCATGCGGACGAATGTTCCGTTTGCGTTCGACGATTCCCCGTCCAATGGACTGATAAATGTTTGTGAGCCATATTTAACACAAAATCAACTCCCAAACTCGGGATAAGTCCAAGTACTTTTGAAGGTCTCTTAATTACCTTTCTAACGGTACACCCCGTGCGCGATTCTGATCAACGGTTTGCGTTCAGCGGCCGATTTTCTGAAAAGGTCTGCAAAATACTACCAAACGGCAGGTTCCAGACGCTGCCTATCTGCAGGTGCCGATAGGCAGGACCAGGTCTATGCCGATCGGTAATAACCTGGGCCTACAAAAAGGAGGCTTGACCTCACTTGCAAAAAGAGCCAAGATCTGATAGATATCACTCTCAACAAACCCAGAAAACCTTTCTCGAAGTCAACGTGATTTCCACACCCAAATCCCTTTCCAACCTTCACTTTGCATCATCCTCTTCATCAAACTTGGTGAATTCACTACCCTCCATCATCATCCAAGTCTAAGGGCTGCTCTCCAACATTCAAGATCAAGCTCAAGATCTTCTAGAAGGTCCAATTTTCTCAACTCTCTCCTTAAATTCTCATAAATTCGCAATAACTTGTTTTATTACTTAGCACTTTCATCATCTCATCTCACACATCCTAATATACTTTTTATTTAGTATTATTGCACATCTTCTATTTTCATATAAATAAAAACCCAAAAAAATAAGAAAAATAGGGTTTGCCCATAAATTCCAAATGGGAATTCTCATACTTTTCTTACACTTTTCTCACAACTAAAACATTTTTTCTACACACACACACAGACAAATAAGAGAATCCCCCAGTTGGATTTATGGGATAAACCTCACCCCTCATTTTGTATACGAACTACGTGGACTTTGAAGCCTCTATAGGCTATGTAGGCATCTCGAGGTAAAACCCGAGACTCGAGTCCTATTTCTACTTTTTCTCTCATTTTCTATTTTCTCTAAACTCCATTCTCTTATATTATATATATACCTATATTTGTTCTTAGTGGCGTATTATTCCATATGCGTTATCGTTCCCTCATAACGATCAATGTAAGGATAATCGCGTAAATCCTATTTTCTAATATTATTTTTATACCTTCGTACGGATGACTCGCTTTACCTTTTCCATGGTTGAAGTCGATAATTACTATCTCCGCTATATATACACATGCACACATATCACGGGGAAAATAAAGAAAAATTACAAAAATTCATGAGAGACCAAAAGGGAGGAATGGGTGCCTAACACCTTCCCATTTCATAACTTAGCCTCCAAACACTTTTCGAATCATTTTTGGTTTCATATGCATCAGTATGTCTTTGGATGCTATCCTTCGGGATGGCTCCCCTTCTTTCATCTGTTTTGAGTAGAATAGATTGGCGACTCTAATCTCTCTACATTTTTCACCTCACCCAAATGACGCCGGTCGAAGTGCTCTCGAGAGGGACGCGTGGGACCTAAGATCCTCCATCGCGCCTCCCGCCCGCCGCGAGGATTGGGGATGGCCACATTGAGAATATACCATTATTCTCTAAGACAAAGATGTAAAAAAATCTTCTTCACAATTCAATTTATTGAGTATATGTTGGTCATCTATAAGGCCCGCAGAAAAAGAACATTTGAAAGGGAAATGTTGGAAAGCCTTCTTAATAGCCTCCATAGAAGGATGACCCCTAAGAAATTTACCAATGAGAGAGAATTTGAAAGGCTGAGCAAGGCAGTCAGTTTCTTCGACAGAAAAATAACCGCCAGTTCACCTTTGAACAAAGTTTCAGATTTATCCAAAATCTTTATAGAAGAATAATAATTTGAAACAACCTCTGCAAAGCTTTTTGAAGATAAACGATCAACCTCTAAAGGTTTTGCTTTCTTCTCCGGCGGTGGAGCCTCCATCAAGTTGACAGTTGAAGAGCAATTAATGGAAAATCAAAATAAAGGAGCAGTTATTTTATAGAGAGAAAGTTAGTCCTCAAGGTTACTTGGGTTTCCTAATTATTATATCATTTTAGAGTAATAATTACAAAAAAGTTATTCAAACTCTTAAAATAATCTCCAATAAGTGGAATTTAAAAAAAATAGAGAAAGAAATAGTTGTCAACTTTATTACAAAATATGACAAATTTAAGGTTTTGAGAACTTAAATGCACTTACATAGTCAAAACAATGTTATTCACAAAAAAAAGTAATTTTTAATCATTAGATCCTTTCGGAATGACATAAAAAAATTTATCAATCCCGAGGAAGTAAAAAATTTTAATCTCAATTATTCAGATTTATAGTTTTATAAAATAGGTGGATTTAAAGACATAATTATAATGGCCACAAAAGAAACTCACAATAAGGGAACCAAACCCAATTCTACTTTGGTCATAAAAATTTGGTCCCCAAAATCTCATTTTATGAACTTTTTGATGTGATTGCACAAATATATCAATTAATTCAGTTGGTTGCATTCACAGTTATCCTAAATTGATTTATCATTAATTGTGCCTAAATATTTAGTTCATAGAGTGTGCAAAAATTTTGCTTTCATGGAACATACATGCACACACATATTACGTCATGTATATAAAAATCAATACCCCCAAAAAATATTATGTGCGAAACTTAATGGATAATCAAAGGTGTAGGGGAAATTTTTTCATCATTTTTCCTAGCTTCTAGGACTTGACCATAGAGTCCAGTTTACATTAAGTATGGCGTATCCCATTACATCCGCCAAGGCAATTCAAGTTCGCAAGGTCAAGAAGGCGGAACTGAATATCAAGCATCTTGAACATGTTCTCAACTTAACGTAATTTTGGTATGGATTTTGTTTTATGTTTTGTAGATTGTTTACTAAGTATTGGGATATTTTTTCTAAACCGATTTTTACCAAACTAGGCGTTTTCAAACTTAAAAATGTTTTCTGAGTTTACTGTAGGTGGAGTTTTAAAAGTTCATTGAGTTCGTTCAAATGACATCTCACTATCTTTAGGACGACTTTGTAAGCTTGTTTAATATTTCGTTTGATGCCTTACATCTCATCTGGTTCAACAAAAGCTTACTATTTTGATTTTTAAAGGTCATTTTTGAGGTCGTTAGATGGTCGCTTTTAACGAGATTGGCATCTTGTTCGAACGATCTCTCTAACTCATTCGAACGACATTCCTCCGTCTCGAAATTCATGTTTGCATATAAATACATGTTTCGTGAAGATTTTTTTTAGGACTTAAAAAACTGCAGAACAACTGCAAATAGTCTTCAATTTTTAAAGGGAAAAACTTATTTTGATTCACACAAACAATTCAAAATACTTTTGTGAATCATTTTTGGAACCCAAACACTTCTATATTGAATTTATTCTCATGGAGAGTGATAATACGCAAATATTGCGTATTTCATCTCTCGAACCTATGAATTTTAGCCCCCTCAGGTGCCTTAATGTCTATATTTAAGCTCGTTAACGGACAACCTCGGTTTATATTGTTAACATGCTATATGTGGTACGATTGGGCTTTTGTTGGTATTTAGGTACTAAGAAGGGAGTTCGGACGCATTCCGCTCAAGTTCCGTATGCAATCGCACGCTCAAGGGCAATTTAGACAATTCACATTTTGGGAACCTGGCCCATCATCTTCATGAAAGTTGTATCCCTCCTCGAAAGCTTCGCGTGGCCATGAACGGTGCACGATTCTGATTCAGAACGAAGAAGTTACGGCGATTCTAGCGGAGGAGAAATACAATGAAACCAAAAGAGGAGAAAAGAGGAGGAAAAGGAATGCAGTGGGCTGGCACCTGCTTGATCAATCGACCGATCAAGCTCCATCGGTTGATCGATCATTCACATTTTGCCATCGAGCGGAGACTGTGGGCTTGATATTTTTGCATCGATCGATCGACCAAAATGGGTCGATCGATCGTTCCCCTATTTTTTTTAGATATTTTGATTTTCTTTACTTTCTTCTTTTCTTTTCTTCCACTTACTATATAAAGCAAATTTGTTGTAAATATCACATGAAGAGTTAGAATAGATTTTAGGTTAGAATAGCTTAGGGTTTGGGAGTTGAGAGCTCTGTTCTTCTTCCTCATAGGGTGTGATAATATTTGGGATTGTAAGATTGTACTTTTATCTTCCCTCTCCATTAATATAGATTGTATTTCCTTATTTCATTGCTTTCTAGTTAATTTATATATGCTTTGATAATTAGGTTTACATGCTTTGATTTCCTTACTTTCTAGTGTAAATTTATTGTGTTTATTTATCGCTTTCTTTACCTCTTTTCTAACATGATTTCTAACTAATTTAGTCTAGGTTGTGTTTGAATGGAACTCACTCGAGTTGACGTGTTGCTTGGCTTTGGTGATGGTGCTTACGGGTCTGTTTCGGGTGCGTTGTCCTAGTTATTGTGCCTAGGATATTTGACGGGACATATCATGTGTGTCCCGTGCTTACGACCTTGAGAGCGTAATTTTCGGGGTATTTGTTGATGCCAAAATCTTATTAGTCTTTTATGCGAATTTAGGGGCGTGAAAACCCTTGATTCAATTAACTGTCGAAACGAGACACATTTATAATAACTCGTCGACCCATGTGACCATTTTATATTAATTAATTCAGGTGAGGCATATTTGACGCAACTTATAGTTTTACTCGCTTTGTTAATCAAGTTTCAATACACTTGCCTAGACTAATCATTTCCCTTTTTGCATCTTTTCCGTTTTAGTTTGTAATTCACCCATTTACACTTTTATTTAGGAATATTAAATCCTATAAATTTTAGTAACTAGTCTCTGTGGATATTTTCGATACCCGACTTATCGCTATACTTGTATCGCAAGTGTAGTTGTAATTTAGGTTTTTGTGTTGAGGAGGTGAACAGAAAACAACGATCAACATTTGACACGCGCTACTTTTCACCCTCGATCAAAATGGCATCGTTTGTCGGGCATGTGTTTGTTTTAGACTTTATTTGATTTAGTATTTCGTATTATTTTCTTTCTATTTGTATTATTTGCTAATATTTTTACAGGACTTCCACATTTGAGCACTTAGAAATGCTCAAATTTCTCGCGCGTGCATATCTTTGTGGGATTCGCCATTTCGAGCCATTTTTGGGGTAAGCATGTCTTATTCTAATTCTTTTGGTAATCATTGTTATAATTCTCAAAATTCCCGTAATTCTATGACTTTCTATCAATACTTGGAGTCCCAAAGAATTTCAAATTCAAATATGACTTTGGGTGAGTATAACGAAAGTCAAAACTTGGGTTATTGAAATTTTGATGATGATGATAATGATTTTGGGCCTTTACCTCCTTATAATAGGAATTTTGAAACAAATTGCAATAGTTTTCAAAATTCCTATAATAATGAGTTTTCGTTTAAGTCCGATGGTAATTTTCAAAGTTCCTATTCTCATGTATCCGCACCTTGACCTATGACATTCTGTGAGGGCTTGCGTATGTATGTATGAGAATGAGAAAATTGAAAATCATTATCGGGAAGAAAATCGTTTGTGGGAACATGACTTGGATTTATTATTTTAGTCCGATGGCGATTTTGCTTCCGAGACTTTCGAAGTCGAAGAATGTTTGAACGAAATGAGGACTTTGTGCCTACTTTGGAACAAACCATTCTAGACTTTGCCCATTGCATAATAGATATTGAAAGTGAGGTTGAAAATGACGTAATATCTATTTGCAATGAAATTATTTCTTCTTTGGCTCCCAAAGAAGAACATTTCATTGAAAATGATATAATTTCCTTCGAAACTCAATCTTCATGCGATGATGATTCATCTCATGAGTTTGAATTTCTTTCATCCCCATTTTCATTTTCTATTATCACACCGTCACAAGTACCCGATGATTCGGTTTCAAACTTTAATGTTTTAAACCTTTTCACCGATGAGGAGTACTTGCTCGAGTCGCCCTCCATGATCACATCTTTGCCTTCATGTACGCCACCTCCCATTCTAATCTCAAAATCCTTGGGAGGATATTCAGCTTTTCTCGGTCCCCACATGTTTTTGTCACCCGTTCAATCAAAATCTCCCATCGTCCCTCCAAAACTTTTAATTGATGATGGTTCATTTCTTCTGCCTTACACATGCCTTCCGTTGTTCAAACGAAATTCATCTTTTTCGGAAGGCCTGCTTGCGTGTGAGGGTACACTGGTTATCCTCCAAAGTCAAATCATTTTTACGGTGGACCCTCAGCTATTTAGACTTCTAGTGTATAGTTAGTGTGAAACCTAAATAGTAGGTTGTATATAGTTAGCTTTTTATTTTTTCTTTCCTTTTAATTTAATCTAGTGTAATTAGTTAACTTTGTGTTATTTGTTTTTGCTATGATCGGTACTAACTTATTTTGTAGATTCTTTGGACTTGTTCATATGGGGATCGCTCCAATTTTGGGTAATATCGCTCTTTTCCTCTCTTTAACTTGGTTCTTAATTCACATTGAGGACAATGTCAAGTTTTAAGTTAGGGGGTGTGGGATATTCTATCCATTTCTTTATTTAGTCCATGATTTTTCTCACATGTTAGTTACTTAGTAGGCTTTTCTTAGAAAAATCAAAAATTTCAAAAATATTGTCTTTCTTTTTTTTCTCCTTTATTGGGCATTTTGCCTTTGTTTTCGATGAAAAATTCCAATAATTGCCCAATCCAATAGACAACCCAGTGATGCATCTTCTCGATTTTAAAATTTATTAGGCTTTAGTCTTAATTATTGATATTATGAATAACTTCATGAATTAAACTTTAATCCCATGAGCACATGCGTTTTTCTTTTTCTATTGATTTGGTTTAAGATTTTTGTAAATCGGTAATCTTTTGTTGCATTGTATATACTTACACCGAGTAAGCTTTGTAACTTTCATCATTTGTGAGTGTATACACTATTCTTTCCTCTTTGAAAATATTGAATTCGTCGGTAATTTCTCTATTACTTCATTGATCGTTCATTAATTGAGTTTATATCTTGAAATGTGTTACTTCATCATGATTTTCATGTATTGGTTTGACTCGAGAATTGTGTAAACTTTCTGAAATGATCATAGGCCATCTTTGTTATATCACCCATATTAGCCTTTACCTCACCTTATATGTTTCCCCTCGTCAACCCCTTAGAGCCTAAATATTAGCCTTTCGTTTCATAACCCAATTCCCATAACCAACTCCGAATTGGAGTTTTAGCCCATACATACACCTTCCATACCTTTGTTTGGATTGTTACTTGGTATTGAATGATGTGGTTGTGTGTCGGTTGCAATTTAGGCATATGTGAGTTTTAAAAGTAAAGAAAAGAGAAAAGATGATAAAACGTGAAGAAAAAGGGAAAGCAAAAAGTAAAAGAAAACAAAAGAAAAAATGAGAAAAAGAAGAAAAGAAAAGAAAGAGAAAGCTGTAAATGTTGTGTATATAGTTCAATAAGCTTTGATTACTCTCCACGATGATTTATCCAATGCCTTTTTGGAACTTGTTTTCCAATTTTGATATTTGCCGCATTTTCCCATTATCCCGAGTTTTCAACCCGAACACTTTGAATCCGTACATACATATCATTCGCTGCGTACCCTAGCCTAACCTACATTATAACCCTAATAAAGACCTCTGTGATCTTAGGTGGATGTAATTTAAAAGTTGAAATAGTTTTGATAACCTGTGAAAATGCATTTCACCTCTTTTAATTAGCGGTATCTTTCATTAAGATTACAATTTTTCATTTCATATATAACGTTCTTCATTTGTGACATGTGTTCGGCCTAGTTTCCATTTACATTTACTCTTTATGCCCGCATGTTCCGTGTGTTACCTCCATGTTTCGTGTGAATTCATTTGATGAGTGTAATGCCCGTGAGGATTGAAAATATGCTTGCGTTAATTTAGTATCCGATTTATTTAAGTTTTTGCCAAGTCATATTTTGCATGTGCTCGCTCCCCTCCCACATTTTAAGGTTTCAATTCTATGTGGTTCATTCTATAATGTCAATGATTTGGACTTTTGTTTGAATTCATTTAATGTTTTAATGATGCGTATGAAATCCTTTTCGCAATTTTTGGGCTTGTCGGATGTTGGGTTGGGCATATTTTGAGGAAACCATGTGATGTTTGTGGGTATCATCCCTAAAAACCCTCACGAGATGACACTCATCCACCAGGTTAACCTGGGGGTTGAACGACTTATTGCATATGCTAAATGCAATCGAATCGCCTGCGAAAGTGACCTTATGTTTTTATACCATACTTTTGTACTTATCCTGCTTTTGGTTTGCTTGTAGTTCTTGTTGTATCCTATTTCATTGCTAGGGAGTAGTAATGTGTAAGTTAGGGGGTGTGATAATACACAAATATTGCGTATTTCATCTCTCGAACAGATGCATTTTATCCCCCTCGGGTGCCTTAATCTCTATATTTAAGCCCCTTAACCAGACAACCTCGGTTTATATTTTTAACATGATATATGAGGTATAATTAGGCTTTTGTAGGTATTTAGGTACTAAGAATGGAGTTCGGACGCATTTTGCTCAAGTTTCGTACTCAATCGCACGTTTAAGGGAAATTTAGTCAAGGCACCTGGCCCATCATCTTCACGAAAGTTGTATCCCTCCTCGCAAGCTTCGCGTGGCCGTGAACGGTGTGCAATTCCTATTCAGAACAAAGAAGTTATGGCGATTCTAGCGGAGGAGAAATACAATGAAACCAAAAGAGTAGAAAAGAGGAGGAAAAGGAATGCGATGGGATGGCACCTGCTTGATCGATCGATCGATCAAGCCCCATCGATCGATCGATCCTTCACATTTTTCCATCGAGCTAAGACAGTGGGCTTGATATTTTGTCATCGATCGATCGACCAAAATGTATCGATCGATCGATCCCCTATTTTTTTGAGATATTTTTCTTTTATTTTCTTTCTTCTTTTCTTTTCTTCCACTTACTATATAAAGAAAATTTGTTGTAAATATTAGATTAAGAGTTAGAATAGATTTTAGCTTAGAATAGCTAAGGGTTTGGGAGTTGAGATCTCTTTTCTTCTTCCTCATATGATGTGACAACATTTGGGATTGTAAGATTGTACTTTTATCTTCCCTCTCCATTAATATAGATTGTATTTCCTTATTTCTTTGCTTTCTAGTTAATTTATATGCTTTGATAATTAGGTTTACATGCTTTGATTTCCTTGCTTTCTAGTGTAAATTTATCGCGTTTATTTACCGCGTTTTTAACATGCTTTCTAGCTAATTTAGTCTAGGTTGTGTTTGAATGGAACTCACTCGAGTTGACGCGTTGCTTGGCTTTGGTGATGGTGTTTACGGGTCTATTTCGGGTGCATTGTCCTAATTATTGAGCCTAGGAGATTTGACGGGGCATATCATGTATGTCCCGTGCTTACGACCTTGCGTGCATAATTTCCTGGGTATTTGTTCACGCCAAAATCTAATTAGGCTTTTATGCGGATTTAGGGGCGTGACAACCCTTGATTCAATTAACTGTCGAAACGAGATGAATTTGTAATAACTCGTCGACCCATGTGACCATTTTATACTAATTAACTCGGGTGAGGGATATTCGGCGCAACCTATAATTTTACTCTCTTTATTAATCTAGTTTCAATACACTTGCCTAGATTAATCATTTCCCCTTTTTCATATTTTTCATTTTAGTTTGTAATTCACCCATTTACACTTTTATTTAGGAATATTAAATCCTATAAATTCTAGCAACTCATCTCTGTGGATACTTTCGATACCCGACTTACCTCTATACTTGTATCGCAAGTGTAGTCGTAATTTAGGTTTTTGTATTGAGGAGGTGAACAGAAAAAAACGATCAACATTTGACACGTGCTACTTTTCACCCTCGATCAGAGAGCTTTCTCCACTACTGATCTTTTGATACTCGAGGGTATTCACTGTTGAAGGAGGAGGATTGAAGTTCTTTTGATTCTTGAGGGAATCATTGCTGATCGAAGGTTGCGATCTTGGTGGGTACTAACGAAAATTCATTACCGTATTTCTTTATAGTGTTGTAAGTTGAGATTTGTAAACATTAGTGAAATAAAATCTTTTCCATGCGGGGATTTTTTCTAAAATTGTTATTTCTTTACATGCTTGACTTGAATCACCTACTTGCATTTTAGGGTTTAATAAAAATTGGAATTTATTTGTTGTATTTGACATCTAATTAAATAAGTTTACTCCGTCAGAGAATCGCGTACTCTCAAATTGGTATCAGATCCATTTACACAACGTTACCCTGTAATTGATTTTCTACAAAAAAATTTATGAGATATAAATAGATTTTGAAAAATAGATTTTTTTTTATAGATAACTTATATAATCGGATGCCCGTCTGTGATGGAACAAATTATGCACATTAGAAAGCCCGTACGAGAGCTTGTTTAAAAGAAGTTGATGAAACAATGTGGTTGATATGTGAAAGAGGGTGGACTCCTCCCATTTTCACCAAAATAATGTCACGAATCCTAAACCCGTGTTTGATTGGACTGATGATGAATTTAGGTGGAGTACCGACAACTCCCGTGGCCTTAGCACTATTTTCAGAGCCATCACACCCGACGTGTTCCGATGTATTATGACGTGTACCGCGTCAAAAGAGTAATGGGATATCTTTTAGTTGACACATGAGGGTACTAACGCTATTAAGGCATCGAAATTGCAAAATTTGACCACCCAGTTTGATACTATTATTATGTTAGAGATCCCAGAGTTTTGATGAGTTTTATCCTAGGTTGTCGTACATTCTTATCACGAGTTTTAATTTTTGTGTTAAAATTAAAGATTCGAGAGTTATGAAAAATCTTTTGAGGTCACTGCCATCCCAATTTATCCTAAGGTCACTTCTTTGAACTCATTGGGGATATTAAATAAACATAGGTTAAAAGAACTCGTAGGAGACCTTCAAACTTTTGAGATCAACATGTTTCCCAAAACCATTAAGCCTAAGGATAGAGGGATAGCGTTAAAGACTCAAGTTTAAAAAAATAAAAAAAAAGAGTTTGTGAGTTTTATTCTGAGGTCGAGGTTGATTTCGATGACTTGGCCTTATTTGCTAAATTTTTTAAAAAGTTTCTCAATGTTTCCAAAAATAATTCTTCCAATAAAAGGATTTTTGAGAAAAACAAAAAGAAAGATAAGGTCAAGGATAGTGGTGAGAAAGAGGAAGGTATAAGGTGTTTTGATTGCGAGGGTGAAGGGCACAAGGATTTGGAGTGACCCTCTATGTTAAAGAGAATAGGGCAAGGAAGTTGCTAATACGACCACTCTTAGCTCTAGTGATATCGAGTTACATGATTCAGGGGGATAATCACCACATGAAAAGTGTGTTTCTTTCATGGCTAGTCACCTAAGAACATCTAATTTGTCCCACAATGATGAGGACACTTGTAAATGTGAGAGCCTCTATGATGTTTTGAGACATTCGAGATAGTGTGTGGATGAGATTTGAATTGATGGATAAGGGGATTTCCAAAAAGCGTTTAGTGATTTATACACCGAGACTTTGAAGAATAAATTGATGAATAAGGAGTTGTATCTTAGGGTGATAGATTTAGAGAGAGGTAGAAGTTTTGAGGGTGTGTGAGGCACCGGTGAGTTAACCCGAGAATGTGAGAGTTTCTTTGTGTGAGCAGTTGATCGTCTTAGGCCGGAAAAAGATTGAATTGACCAATACCATGGCTAATCTGATGGGAAAACTTCAATATTCATTGAATACTCGTGAGAAACTTGAAGCCCATGTATCCCAACTCGAGAGAGATCTCAAATGTTCACGGCAGGCTAAGGTAACTTTAAAGGACACATCTAATAAGGTTGTAAAGATGATCCCCGGTTCCGCTTTGGGTAATGTTGAGAGACCAGGAATCGATTATGACATTATGTCCACTTCCCGTGTTGTACCCGAGCCGGTTCCTAAGTTTGTTATAGATCCTTATGGCTGTCAACCTAACCCACCTAGGCATACGTTTCCCCAAAGGAGATCACATCCTAGACATTTTGAGATAGGTGTTCCTAGGGCTGTTTACATTTGTTCCCATTGCAAGCAAAGAGGACACCTTAGGGAATTTTTCTTTAAGTTGGGTAGTGTGTCTCATAAATATTTACCTCGTTATGCTACTACACATGTTTCCACACGCACTCCCACACATGTCACTCCTCATGGTCCCGCACATCACATGAGATATTTTGCACGTTTCTTTGAGCAAGTTGAGTATTTGGTCAAATCTTCATATGATTTATGGGGTGTTTTTTCATAGGATGTCACCTCCTTTGGAGAACACCTCTGGACCTAATGATTGAGGTTTAGACTTGTTTGCTAGCATATGATGATTTTCATGTTTATATATTTATGACTATTGCTAGTATGTACTACCATTGTAGCTATCTTTTTCCATTTTGATATATTTTTTTTTAAATTCAAAAAGAGTTTTATTTTTCTTGAAACATTTTGGAAAAATACAAAAATAATTTCTATTTTTTAGAAAAGGTGAAAAGGCCAAAAGGATTTTATTTTGATAGTTTTTTGAAAAACACAAAATGATTTTTGTATTTCTTTTTACACCATATATGGATGGGCATTAAGGATGACCAAGTCACAATATCATTTCATCATCCACGTGACTTTTTTATAGTGTTTTGAGATGCAACATCATTTCATCCATGGGCTTTGTAATGTTTGGAGTCATTGATATGTGATTAGTGATTATTTTCTACATGTGTGACTTATTGTTTTCTTCAATGCACACATCCAAGAATTTATTTGATTATTGTACTTGTCTATCACATGTCGATAAAAGTGTTTTCATCTCAATCCTGTCTTTAAAACGATTCAAATGCGATAAAAAGAGATAATGAAAGTAGCGCATGTAAAAATCATTTCCCAGATTGGAAACATTGAAATTTATATCTCAAGTAAATATGATATTTTAAAGAATAGCTCGGGCTGCAAAAGTCAAAATATCTTTGCGTGAGTAGCCACCATTTTCAAAAGAAAAGAGCCCAAAACATTAAAAGCACTCAAAAGAAAAAATACAATGTGCAAGGCCAAATTTAATTAACATTAATGCTTCACTACATATGAGCGTTGATTTCTTCAGAGTAAAAGAGTTGAGCGAAATATTCTGTATGTGAGTTTTGAGGGAGTTAAGTCTGTAAAATGTGGGTTCTTATAATACGATTAGTATCAAGCGAGGTATAACCCCTTCTTAAGATCTTGATTAATGCCAAGACTATGTATAATAATGACAATAAATGAGAGTAAGAGGGAATAATATTCAACACTTAAGTTGGTCTTCAATGAGATATTTTTACACCATAAATGCACTGTGAACATAATAAATAAGTGGAACTAGTAGGTAACTTGGTCGGAAGAAGAAAGAGCAAGCACTCTTTTCATAATAAAGGCAAGGCAGGAACTTCAGGACGAGTTAATACTCATTAATGGTAGCAAGGGGAATATTTAAACAATCAATGTTCTCACAGAAGCTCTCGTGTATGGGAAGAATACAACTGCAATAATAGGTTTTGAATTGCCATCCTTGTAAACTATTTGGTTGATCTTATGAAGGTAAGGTCACTCGAGTGACCTTGTTGGCATTAAATGTGATTGACTAGAATTAAATGATACGATAATATGGCATTAATGCCAAAGATATTGCATTAAATGCATCAGATGTTGTTCTTTTGGCAAGAAACCTCTCAACCAATTAGAAGCATATCGTCATTAATGGGGATATGACATGAAAGCTCAAAGTTTTACATTAGAATGGATATGAAACCAGACTTGGTTAACTAGGCTTTCCATCCTAAGGAAAAGACTCACTTGAGTGCTGTTATATCGAGTCCCTAAATGCCAGGGGTTATGATGTCATAAAGTAAGTGAATAATGACCCCCAACAGAAGTGTGGTCACATAAAGCAAAGGGGATAGTGTATGAACTTAAAGTTTCTTGGATGGACGTAGCTCAAACATTAGGTGTGTTATTTGTTGGATGGGAATTATCTGCAAACGATATATATGAGGTTAGGATCCCTCGAGGAGGTTCCCTCGAGTATATGCTGAAAGAAGTGGATCGAGCACCTATTTGCGCTATATGAAGTTTTACCTAATTATGCCAATACGGTTGGCTATTGCTTTCCCAACATTTACTTGCTCCCAATCCTCTAAAAAAAATCCCTACGAGGTTCCCAAGAGGAGATCATTTGATAGAGCATGTGAGCTTTCCCATTCCCTGCCTGACATGGTCCCTCAAGGGTACCGAACATCCTCTCCCATATTAAACAACAATAATTTGAACAAAAAAAATATAAGATCAAATGTATCGTTTTTCTTATTACAACTTTTGTTACTCGAATAGTTTTGGCCTTCGTAAGTAGTTCTTTTAGAAGTCTCTATGGAAAAACTTTGTGGGGAGGTCTTTCGAGGGATCTTTGACTTCATTCTTTTGTTAGTCTTTTGCTAGGCACATAATTATCTTAACTAATCAACATTTGGTTAGGACTCCCTCTACATTTTCCCCTTCGTAGAGATATTTGTTTACTTAATGCAGAAATATCTGTACAAAATTTTCAATCAGTTCTTCGAAGTATCTGGGAAACAGATGGATTAATTTCAAAATTCAAATCTCATCACAGGTAATATTTGTTTGCCACCTAATTTTCCTAGTGAGTTATTCTAGTTTGAAAGTCATTGGGACCCCATCTAGTGGGGCCTTCGGAATTGGAACGATGTGATTGCCTTTGAGGTGTCTTTTGTCTAGGAGTTGAAATGATTTTGTTTTAAACTTCTCCCCAAAATGATTCATCTCCCAGATGGGATATATTAGCATTCATCATTATTCCTTTGGATACTTCGCATTTAATGATACCGATGCTTTCTTATCCTTTTTTTACATGTGGGGGTCAACGGTTTTCTCGTGTTTCTCAATCGAGGCATCTTATGTGTCACCTCTGTTTTGTCATTATTACCACTTCTAGGTTTTGTACCCCTGCTTGCGCATGTAATCCACGCGGGGTACTTGAAACACTACCATCTGTTGGTGGACCATCACTGTTGATCCGTCATTTATACTGTTCTTGCCCCTATAAAAAGGCACACTCAGTCACTCCAACTCTTTACGGTTCTATTTTTTCCATTTGTGTTTATCTTGAGAGAGAGATTATTAGCCCCCTTCTTTTCATCTCCTCTATAACTAAGCTCTTACTTTCTTCTGTACTAATGGTCCTTATTGTTAAGAGAACTCAATCATCTATGGGTGTGTCCCTCCGCACTCTTGATGGTCAAAACTAATGTGCCCATTATTACCATGCGCCCTATCTTAGTGAGTCTGATCATTTTTAGGCCTTTGCTGAGCATTTTCCTACAACACTCAAACCGATGAAAGAGGAGAACTTATTAATGTCGGAGAGAGAAGACGCATATTACTTTTCTTACATCCATATGGCGATAGTGGACCGCTTCAGGATTGAGCATGGGGGTTATCCCCTATCTAAAGTGGAGTTTGAATCCATTAGAGGATCTTGCGAGGGTCTAGGGGCTTGGTTCGACTATATTCATGAAAAGTATGCCACGAAGTTAGCTCTGGTGGGTTTATCATCGACTTATTGGCTAGGTAACCTTACCCTTACCAAAAATAACCCTACTCTTCAAACCCTTGTCTCCAAGTGGAGCCACCTAACACACAATTTTTTAGAATCTTGGGGTGAGTTTATGGTCACCCTTGAGGATGTTTGCAAAATTCTGGGTTAGAGACTATTGGGTTTGAGCCGTTTTATGAGGAGGTAATTTCTTGTTCTAAGTTACGTCTAGGGTAGAGTTGGAGGTCGTATTAAAAGATTGTATGGTCACTTATAATAAGTGTACCTACTCGAAAGTCATTTGTTACTTCTTCTATATTAAAGATTAAGAGAGCACTATGGCTCGTGAACTACGAACAAGAACTCGAACGGGAAGCCTGTTATGGAGATTCCCCCCACTGGCAATGGGTATGGTTCGGGGTATATTTGGGTAATCCTTTCCAAGGTTTTTCTTCTTGTGAAACCCCATGATTGACCTAGGAAGGACCTGATAAATATGGTTATTAGCATGTCTCATAGCATCAAACATCCTTTGGATGCCATGACCTTGGGGTCTCTATACACCTGGGTTGATTGGGTTCAGGTAGAATCTTCTCACATTATCGACTGATTTGATGTCTTCAATTATGTCAACCACGTTCTTTTAACAGCCTTTCTTTATGACCACTTCCCCCAATATGCTCCAGCCAGTAACTATCCTTCAGATCATCCTATTAAGGTACCTCATGTGTGTTTTTAGAATCACAAGCTTTCCAAAAAACCTTTCATTCCTTGATTTATAATGTTAAGGAGTTTGTTTACTGCTCGTACGTGGGTGTTGACCAATTTTCTGCCAACAGCTTCTTTGCTGAGGAAGCTCGACCCATTGTTCACGTCGAGGAAGCAGTTGTGAAGAATTTTCCTTTGAGAAATGTTCCTCTGGTCCTTATCCATTCATACTTGCCATCTTATATAGATTGGTCGTCCTTCTACTCGAGGTATTATCCCAACTGGGTAGAAATTCAATTTGGATACGACTAGGGTGCCCCCATGCTCAGCCACTTTAACCATGAGAAGCCAACCAATTTTTCTTTTGTCTTTGAGAGTTTTTTTATTTCAATTATTGTTAAAAATTTATGCTAATTACACTGCCAACCCTATCATCCCTAGTAAATCTGGTCAAGGGAGAAGATCAGACATGTACCTGTCCGTATTTTGGATGCATCAACTAGGCAGTTTTGAGGCCAATGTCCTTAAAGAACCCCATAACCCTATTATAGAGAGATCCCCCCCCCCCCCCCGAGCTAGGATTGAGGACTTGTACTACTGCCAGTTCTCGGTTCCCCTTTAGCACCATAAATGGTTCCTTTCCTGCCAAACTGCTACTTTTGTCCCCCATGAACGACACCGTTGCTAAGAAAAAGAAAGACTCTTAACCCTTGAGCCTGAGTGAAGAGGTAGTTGTTGCCCCTGGTACATCAATAGTGGAAGAAGAGGGGGACACTCGTCATGCTGATTCTATTAGGGTAGCTATGAGGGCTATTAGGAAAGCCCCAAAGAAGAATCCCAAGGTTACTAACTAGGTTTCTCCTAAGTTGACTCCTGACTAAAAGTTATCTCAGCAGGTTAACCAGACGTTCAAGCAGCTTCAACACCCCTAGGAAAACTTTTCTATGGAGGATAGAGCCTTTATGTCAGCTCAAATGGTTGTTCGAGGTTTTTCTTATGCACCGCAAACTAATGAAGGCAATAGGAAATGTGGCAAGTCTTCAGTTCGGTTGATCAGTCATGCTAAAATTATTTTTAAGGAAACTAATGATGCAAGTGTTGAGGAACAATCTGAAGAGGAAGGTAATGATGAAGGAGAGGAGGAGGAAAATGAGGAAAATAAGGAAGATGATGAAGAGGAAGAGGTGGATGACTACCCCCTCATTCGAAGGTGTAGACTTTATAAGACGGTTTCTTCCTCAAATCCCATTTCACCTCCCCGTGACTACGAAGTCTTGGAAGACATCCTTGAAGAAGAGGTATAGTAAAATTTCTTTTCATTTTACTTGTAACTTCACCCATATACTTCTTTTAATATTGACTTATGTTGTCTATCTTTAGTTTGGTGTGCGAGGTGAATCGTAGGAGGATGTTGCAGCAGGTGATAGTTTTCACGGCCCTCTTACGGACTTGGAGATGACTGAAGTTTTGGTTCCCTCTCGAGGTGTTATCCCAAAGGATTCAACTACCCCTACCCTCTCAAAGGTAACCATGAATTTCTCCCTAGAGGCAGTTGATATCCTTGATGCTCTTCAATCCAGTAGTGGATATTTTCCAGACTCTACTTTCTTACGTAATCAAACTACCCTCTAATAACGTCCCCAAAAGGAGGGTGTTGTTGAATCTATTGGAATGAAGTCCCCCGTGATTGTACCCCCTTTGATAGTAGCCTCCTCTCTTTTCTTTTCGAGTTCCATATTTTATGTTGCAAAATTTATCATCATGCTCTTTATTGGTCTTCACATGTTTTATTCTCCAAGTGAACTGCCCCATTGGCACTTTCTCTTTCAAATGACCAGGTCCTAGTTACTCTTTTTTGGACGTCTATCCTCCATCCAGAGGGAGGCGAGGTTGTTTCAGCTAGCCATGCGAGAGTTGTGCAAGAAGCAGTTTTTGATGTCGTGGGTGTTATTGTTGTTCCCTTGGAGAAGCATCCTTTGGTGTCTCCAAGAGGTTCTCGTAAGGAAGAAGATTTGGTGCAAATGTCCATCAGGAAGTTCACCGATGTTCCTCGACTGGAGGTATAATATCGACCCTTTTTGGGCAGTAACGCCTGCATTAAATGTTATTAGAATTGCCTCGTAAATATGACTTTGAATATCCCATGAGCGAGGGTCAGGCACACCAAGTAATATTAGACTTTAATCTTAGGGCATGAGGGCTTAGTAATGTAGGACTTTAATCTCCCATAATCGAGGGTCAGGTGGGCCTAGTAATGTAGGACTTTAATCTTCCATAATCGAGAGTCAGGCGGGTCTAGTAATGTAGGACTTTAATCTCCCATAACCGAGGGTCAGATGGGCCTAGTAATGTAGGACTTTAATCTCCCATAATCAAGGGTCAGGCATGCCTAGTAATGTAGAACTTTAATATTCGATAACCGAGGGTCGGACGGGCCTAGTAATGTAGGACTTTAATTTCCCATAACTGAGGGTACGGTGGGATTAGTAATGCAGGACTTTAATATCCCATAACCAAGGGTCAGGCAGACCTAGTAATGTAGGACTTTAATTACTGATAAAGAGTTTGTTTATTTCTCTGACTTAATAACTTCTTGTGTTTTAGGTTGAAGTTGAGCAGTTAGCTGCTCGTGAGCCAGAGATGGAAGATGCCGCGCATAAGGTTGCACGAGTAAAGGATCGTAGGTGAGTTGGCTGCAATGGGTGAGACTCTCGATTTGCAAACACAAAATCTAGCCCCAACTATTAGTGAAATGTCACAAGCAGGTGTTTCTGAGTTGCAGGAAGGTGATAGTTCTTCTAACACCCAATGGTCCTCTAACTGTGATAGTGTTTTCAGTATATACCTTATCGAGGCATCCCCTGAGGCAATTTTGAGAGAAACTTTACATGATTTCCACCCTTATACTAACTACCGTTCCTTGCGAGTTGATAGAGAGTCTCTTAGACCGATGTCCATTTACTTTTGCTCCTCACAACATCCAACAATTACATGTGATATTGTCTTGTAGGTTGCTCGGCCTTGCAACTGTTTCAGGCGAGGTCATCAATACCCGTCTAGAATCCTTAAGTTCTAATGCCATTAAAGTTTTGTTTGGGAAGGTCAATATCCTTACTAGCAATGGGTTTTCCTTATCTTGGTTGATCAAACTCTTGTAAAGATGATTTACCTCTACTTTATGCTCGGTTGCAAGCTTCTTATCATTTTCAAGTTTCCACCTACGAGGAGTTGATGAGTTTAGAAGACAAATTAGATAGGTTTGAGGAAGAGGTTTAGGATGCTTGTGAGTACACTGTCAAAGCATAAGCCAAGTTGATGGCATTCAACAAAGAATAAAGCATCATCATAAGGATCTGAATGATTTGTCTTCCAACCAGAGTAATCTCGAGCAGATTTTTCCCCAGCATCATCACTGTCTCCTTGGCTTAGCCAAATTGTAATTCATAATGGTTTCCCCTACCAACTAGCCATTCTTCCTAATTTCCTCATCTTTATTGGCTCAACCAACTTTTGTGTTTTTATTGCCTTAGAACTTTTGTTGAAAGTAACTCAGTAATTATATCCTGTTCGAATATATTTCTTTGCATTTGGTTCCCCTCCTCTTTTATTTTGACTAAATGTTGAATGAGGTGACACATCTATACAATATACATTAAATTTTTCCTAAAGAAAAGAAATTGGACCATAGTTTTCAAAATAAAGATGTCTTTATACTTCCATATAAAATAGGTAGCCCGACATTATGGGGGAACATCCTCCTGAACAAGTACTAAGAAAACATAACTAAAAAAATCAGTGTGTTGGAAGAAAACTAACAAATAATTTTAAACAAAGTAAATTTTGAGCCATTTATTGTTCAATTTGAAAGTGACATCATCCTCCACCTATGATACTTCGTAGTAGCCTAAATCCTGAGTTGTTCGAATAATATAGGGGCCTTCCTAGCTTGGTTCAATCTAAGGTAACGAAAGTCCCTTAATGTGTATCTTACAAGCTTTTAGGACTAAGTAGACCTCTTTGAACTTCCTTGGCCTCAAAATATGGTCATAGGATCTGGGCAACTAATTATTGTACGTCTCAAAGTGTCTATCCGCATTGTCTCCATGTTCTTCTAGTGCCTCAAGTTGCACATGGCGATTGTGGGGAAGCATGGCACTTACTAAGTTATATCGAGAAGAGGACACTTTGAGCTCTACTAGTAAAACGACTTCGGTACCAAAGACTATGGGCTTTCTCTTAGTTGTTCAGTAGGACCAAAGAACCTCTAGTATCTTATCATCCTAGGTTCTTAAAAAATCTTCCAGCATTTTTGACAGGATGTTCACCAAAGTCTGGTTGGTAGCTTCTACTTTCCCATTTCACTTTGGTACGCAATGGTTGACTTGCGATGAAAGATGCAGTACTTGTTTGGGAGGAAACTTACTTCACTATTTACAAATGGAGTACCATTGTCTAAACAATTACCTTCGGGATACTGAAACAGGAGATGATGTAATCCTATATAAATCGAACGACTGCCCCCATCATGGCTTTCTTCAATGGTATGACTTTTGACCACTTGGTAAAACATTCAGTAGCAACAAGTATCCAAATCTTTCTACACTAGGAGGGATTTATTACCCCTACTAGGTCAAACGCCCATGTGTGGAATGGGAAAAGGGTGGAGAGAGAATAGAGGTCCACCAAAGGAGCGTAAATTATGTTCCCATGTAGTTGGAAAGACTTTCACTTGTGAACAAAATCCACAAAGTCCTTTTCCATCTTAGGCTAATAGTATCCCAATGTCATGAGTTGGTTATAAAGTTTGGTCCCCCAATGTGACCTGACTCGTGGGCTTGGTTCAGTAGTTCTTCGACTTCGTTTCCCCTGATGCAGCTCAAATGCCTGTCATGATAGCCTCTTTGGTACAAATATCCTTCTTAAGACGTAATACTTAGGCACCCGCCTCTTTAGTCTCATGGCATAATCTTTGTCTGATGGAATCACTCCATCTACCAGCATGTCCATGTATGGTTGCCTCCAATCTTAAGGTTTATGGATAAAGTTTCACTCTGTCGCTTGGTAAAATAATTAACATTTCCCACGGTCCCTTTGTATCATCGCAACATCCTGGTTTATCAAAGGCTAGAAGTATATTGCTCGCTATACCCTTCTATACAAAGGAATATTAGTGGTTTCACAACTATCTTCATGGACTTCTATCAGTCATCTATTGGATTCTTTGGGATCCACACATCTAAATAGCCAACCACCTTTGTTTTTGTAGTACAAGTTTCCCCTAGCAACGAAATACTGTGCTAGGTTAACTAAACTCGGTGAGCCTACACCTGTTTTCAGCTGATTCCTTATTTCGCCTCTCCAATCATTATTGTCATCAGTGGGTAACATTTCAAGAATTGTGGAGGGAACTATTCTCTTGGTAATTCGAACCACTGTTGACTCCCCTTCGAAAGCAATCTTTTGAGAAATTATAGCATAAGCGTTAGTGTGCCTATTTATCGTGTACGGGTGCCTCCTAATCTTTACCACTTCGAATTTCCCGAGCAACCTTTGTACGATTGTTCGGTAGTGTGCCAAACTCATATGCTTCAGGGTAAATTCGCCTGTCACTTCCTTAACCACTAGGTTTGAGTTCCCATTTATTATGAGCACCACGATGTCCCTTATAAGATCTTTGAACAGTCCTAGCACTAGTGCATCGTACTCATCTTCATTGTTCTATCATCTAAAGTCCAACTTGAAGGATACCCCAACTTCTACCCCATTCTTTCTCAAAATCACACCCGCACCTCCCTTATTTTTTACTAAAGATCAATCAAATTCCATGCTCCATTCGTCCAAGCTGGCTGCTAAAAGGTTAGCCTAAAGATCATTGCCCATAAGTTCTTCCACAGGTGGCTCGAACGTCCGAAAAGGAAAAATGGCTAAGAGATATGTGTAATATTGACTATTTATAGTTTGAGGAACTAAGAATTTGAGGTCATACTTCGAGAGGATTAGAAACCATCTAGATGCCCTACCTATTAGTACAGTTCTATCAGGCAAAAAATTTATAGGATCACATCTAGTTACAATGTGAACCGCGAATGACAAAAAATAGTGCCTAGGTTTTTGTGCTACGAATTCAAGGGACAAACAATGCTTCTCGATGCTGTTATATTTGGCCTCTGGACCATGTATAATTCATCTCAAGTAATAAATATGTTTCTCTATACCATCCATCTCTTGGGCTAACAATGTTCCAATAAATCGTCCAGTAGATGTGAGATATATATGTAAAGGAATACCTACCTTCAGAGGGATCATCATTTGGGGGGATGTAAGGAGCATTTTCATCTTTCCCATGAACTCTTGGTGCACCTGTTACCACGTGAACTTGGATCCTTTACGTAACCGCTCCATCAGGGGATGGGTCACCTCGACAAGTTCAGGCACAAGCCATTTTAGGTAGGAGACCTTTCCCAGGAATCTCTTCAACTCCCTTGATAATTTTAGGATTGGCATGTCAAAGATATCTTCATACTTGTATAGATCTATCTCTACTCCTTACCTATTCACCACAAACCCCAGGAACTTCCCACTTGACACCCTGAATGCATATTTGAGGGGATTTATTTTTTGCTGGTACTTTCTACATCAGATGAACAGTCTTCTTAGGTATTCCAGGTGAGTAGCCTCCTTCCTAAATTTAATCACCAGGTCATCAACATAAAATTCCATGATCTTGTGGAAGAGGTCATGGAATATGGCCATCATGGTCCTCTGGTAAGTGGCCCCTGCATTTTTCATATCGAAGGGCATGACCATGTACATGAAGTTGCGTAAAGGTGTTCAAAAAGCAATCTTCTCAGCATCAATCGGATCCATCTTGATCTGGTTATACCCCACATAACCATCCATGAATCTATACATCTCATGCCCCACAGTTGCATCTTTCAATCTATCTATGGAAGGTAAGGGAACTCATCTTTTGAGCATGCACGGTTCTGGTCCTGAAAGTATACGCAGATCGTGATCTACTTCTTATCTTTCTTTCTTACTATCTCAATGCTAGATAACCAAATGGGATGTTGAATATGGACTATAAAACCGGCTGTGATAAACCTTCAGAATTCTTCCTTGATCTTTAAGTCCAATTCTGCTTTATATATTAGAGTAGCCTGCTTCACTGAGATGGCTGAAGGTAAAATATTGCGCTTGTGGTAGCCTTATCCACTCCGGGAATCTTGGTGTACTTCCATGTGAAGACGTCTTTAAACTCTCCTAGAACCTCGATCAAACCTTCTTGCGATGCCCCTTCAAGGTCCTTCGAGATAATAATAGGTCTAGGATCATCACCTTCCTTAGCCAGATCTATTTTTTCTAACTCTTGGATTATGGTCTGGGATTCGAACTCTTCTTATACTTCTTATACAATATCTTGGATACTCGAGTTTCCAATAATCGAGCGTTGTCCTTGGTTGTCCACCAAGAAATATTCATAGACCAGGTCAGCCTCATTATCCAAGTCTTTGGCTGCCCCCTCACACCTTCATAATTTTGAAATAGTTTTGTCCCTAGGCAAAATTACTCTTTTGCACTATCGGGAGTTCTTTTCCCTATGAGACCTTTTGTTTCTATTTTCTTCCAATTCCCTTGCAGGTCTACTGAGCATACTCTGGCGCAGAACTTGGTGTTTATTAGTATCGATATGTGGATCATTCAATCGTGTAACTGCCTCGATAAACTAGGAGGCCTCATTATTTACTACTCGCATTCTTCTTCATAAATTACAAATGTCCAAGTTGGTGCACACACTCTTTCTTAACTGCTTGGGATCCGGGTGCCTCCAGTGTACCTTTTGACCACCGTAGGCTTTTTTTCTAGCTCAGTATAGAAGGCTGCATGAACCAGGTGAACTTTCTCCTTTTCGAACGTCTTATTGGATGCTCGAATCACCACCTCCTTACCTTTTAAATTTTCCTTGGCATATTGGTGATAGGTAAAAGGCACCAACCAGTGGTTGTGCTTCCATAATCTTCCTACTAACAGTTTTTATGATGTCTCCCAATCTATAATATGGAATTTTATGTGATAAGTAATATTCCCCATCGCAATGCCCATATTAACAACCCCATAGTTTTGGAAGACTGACTGTCGTACCCCGAGATTGACAAAGAATGTAGTATTATCCTTTCCTGACATAGGCCAGTTGCATAAAGGACCCAATAGACATGATGTTGATGGATGCCCCACCATCCAACAAAGCACGATTAAAAACACAATTATTCATAGTGGTTGTAACATAAACAGGCCTATTGTAAGGTACCTGATCAATCTGTTAGCCTCCGAGAACAAAACCTCGGCGAGGTACCTCGTTACAAGATTGGCTATGATCCCCTTCCACTTTAAGTATAGAGCTATATTCTTCTTAGCAATCTCTAAGATAACTCGATGACTTCCAATTATGAGTTCTCACGGAGCCTAACTTGGTTAAAGAACCAACCAAAATTCTACGAGCGTGCTACTGCTGCACATTCAATCCAAGGGTCAGTTTATTCCTCTTTAAGTTCGTACACTTCTTCCACATCTCTATAGGTAACCTCATTATAGGCTATCACAACATTCACTGCCTCTAGAGAGCAGGTCTCCATCTGTCTCATCAAGCTCTCTATGGGGTTTTCTTTATCTTCGGGTTCGTCTTCTTCGTCTATCTTATCTTCCAACTACAATTGATCTAGTTTGAAGGTACATTCCTCCAGATATTCTTCAAAAGCTTCCTCAAGGAGCCACTGTTCCTTCAGTATTTGCTCGGCTTCTACATCAAAGGCGCTAGCCATTTGTGCCCGGTGAGCTGGTAGAGGGTTATTATTCACATTGCCTTGAGGCAGTTCAATATCCCCTTTCTTCACATGATGGTTGATCAACCTCCTCAACGAAAAACATACCTTACATGGTTGGTTCACTCTGTTGTGGATCTCACAAAAGTTTGGCTTTTCTCTTTCTTCTCGAGATGCTTGTGCCATGATACCATTGACCGGTCTACAAACTTTATTGCGAACCATGAGGTCATAAAGGTTTAATTGATCCACTGTGCGTGGTAGCTCTGGAGGGTCATCTTCGCCCTCAAACCTCCTATTTTTTCCCTTATTTCTTCTTCCCCGGTCACCACTTCCTACCCCTCTTCCTCTGTTATTTGCATAGTTTACCCTCATGGGTATTCCCCTCCCTTAGTTAGCTTATGCACTTAGCAATAAGCTTGCCAAGGTAGGTGGGGGTGGTGTAGGTTTTACCACTAGAGTAATATTCCTTATAGCCTTAAAAAAATGCAAAAAACGTGCCTTTATGTGTCTCATTGATCAGGTGGCAAATAAACTCGGGCAGTATCCCTTTAGCACAAACTTGTGAGAGTTTACCTTCTCGCATTTCCTCTCTCACTTCTAGAGATCATTCACTAAATCTTCTAATGTAAGCAACAACATCCTCTCCCAGCTTTTGTTTCTTATGAGCCAGTTTCATGAGTGTAAACTCGTCTTCAACCAAAAAGAACTTTTGCTCAAACTACTCGTGCATTTCCTCCCAAGAGGCCACGGTTCCTAGCGTCAAGTGGGAATACCAAGTATAAGCCTTTCCCATTATGGATTTTGAGAACTCCCTTAGTCTTAGCCTTTTTTCATTAGAGTAAGAACCCAGGCTCTCGATGAATCTTATCATATGTTCCTTAGGATTAGCACATTTTTCGTGTATTTCTCAAAGATGGGAGGAATATACCCCACTCGGTAGGGCTCACTATTGTACTCTTTCGGGTACGGAGTACGAAAGTCATCATAAATTGAGGAACTATCTCCTCCAGCCTTAGACACTACTATGAACTTCAAGATCTCCTTCTTCATTTACTCCATGCTAGAAGGTGGGGAACTGGTTAGTGGTGGCACCACAATAACAGGAGTTATTGGCACAGCCGGTGCTCTCCCTCCTACTTTAGTGGTCGTTGTCGGTGTTGCACCGGTCGATCCTACACCTAGTCCAGTTGCTCTCGCATCCATGGTTGGGTTAACCGTTGGTGGAGCGATGGTATAAACATTATTGATAGCGGGCGTGGAAACTCCTCCTGTAACAGAGGGAGCTGGTATTCCTACTGGCAGCGTCAGGAAGGGGTTTGGTACCCCGGTGACTCCCAGCATCGCTTGGGCCCCGGGGGTTTCGATGAACTCTGTAACAAACCCATGATCCCCATTATTTTCATTCTTCCTATTCCTGCTGCCATGCTGGCTATCTCCGTTACACCCGTAGGGGCTGAGCTAGGTTTCGTTCGCACTACTCTCGCTCATTCAATTAATATAGTGACATATGCCTCCTCCTCACCCTGCATGGCATAAAAATAAATGGTCTTGGCAAGGTTATCCTCTAATATATTTTTAAAAGGGAATACCTCCCTAGCAGAATTGCCAAATGTAAGATGCCGGTTCATGGAATATGATTAGTATCAGGCGAGGCGTAACCCCTTATGAAGACCGTGATTAATTCCAAGACTATGTATAATAATAGTAATAAATGAGAGTAAGAGGTAATTAAATGAACGTAATACTCAACACTAAAGTTGGTATTAAATGAGATCCTTTTACACCATAAATGAAACGTGAACACAATAAATAAGTCAAACCAACAAGTAACTTGGACGGAGGGAGAAAGAGCAAGCACTCTTGTCACAATAAAGGTAAGGCAGGAACTTCAGTCCATGTTAATACTCATTGACGGTGGTATTAATGGAAGCAAATGGAGTATTAAAATAATCAATGTTCTCATAGAAGCTCTCGTGTATAGGAAAAATCCAACAATAATTCTAGGTTTTGAATTGTCATCCCTGTAAACTGTTTGGTTGATCTATTTTTCTAAAGGCAAGGTCACTCGAGTGACCTTCCTGGCATTAAATGTGATTGACTAGCATTAAATGTTGCGATACTGTGGCATTGATGTCAAAGATATTACATTAAATGCATGAGACATTGTGCTTTGGGCGAGAAATTGCTTAACCAATTAAAAGCGTGGGGGCATTAATGGGGATATGACATGGCAGCTCAAAGGTTTACCTTATAACGACTATGAAATAAGACTTGGTTAACTAGGCTTTTCATCCTAAGGATATGACTCATTTTGTGCTCTGTTATTTTGAGTCCTCAAATGCCAAGTGTCATGACATCATAAAGTAAATGAATAGTGACCCCCACTAGACGTGTGGTCACATCAAGCAAAGGGGATCGTGTATGAAGTTGAAGTTGCTCGGCTGAAAGTAACTCGAACATTAAGTGTGTTATATGTTGGCTGGGAATTATCTCGAGGTGATATATCTAAGGTTGGGGTCTGTCGAGGAGGTTCCCCCGACTACGTGTTAAATGAAGTGGCTCGAGCACCTGTTTGCCCTAGATGAAGTTTTTCCTAAGTGTGCCAAGAGCGTTGGCTATTTATTTCCCAACATTGCCTTTTTGTCACTCCTCCAAACCAAATCCTTACGAGGTTCCCAAGAGGAGGTTGTTCGATAGAGCATGCAAGGTCTCCCATGCCCTGCCAGGCATGGTCCCTCGAAAGTACCGAACATCCTTTCCCGTATTACAAAGAAATTGTTTCAAAAAATAAAATACAATATCAAATGTATCGTGTTTCTTATTACAACTGTCCTTACTCGAATAATCTTGGTCTTTGTAAGGATTCCTTCGAGAAGTCTCTGTGGAGGGCCTTTGTGGGGAGGTCTTTCGAGGGATATTCATTTTGATTCTTTTGTTAGTCTTTCGCTAAGAACATAATCATCTTAGCTAATCAACCTTTGGTGAGGACTCTGATTAGGCATAAATTCTTCACATTTATCCCCTTAATTTCAGTATTTTTATGTTCCCGTGTGGGGTAAATAGATTGGATTTATATCATATTTATGATACTAACCTTTTTGGCAATTATTTCCTATTTTTTGTATCTCTTATGTATTTTACAGGTATTTCATGCTAGTTTGTGCTAAAGAGAACTCAAAACAGTGAAAGAAACCAAGACATGGAGAGTTGAAGGGCATTTTCATAATTTTTAATCCCTAGTCCGGAAGTGGGACCAACTAAAAAGTTTTAGAGCTTTCAATTATAAGAACACTCAAAAAAATGACACCTCAGTACGAGCTACAGTGAAGAAGTTATGGTCATTCGAAGTTGAGGAGATAATGAAGACAAGTTGAGTCTGTGAAGGGGATCGATCCGGTCTGCATAACAAAAGGGATCGATACGGAGAAAGGGATCAATCCGGGTGAAGTGAAAAAGGGATCGCTCCAGCCTCTAGAATTCACTTCATCAAGCATATTTAGGGGATTAATCCAATTGAAATAATAAAGGGAACGATTCGTCCATTAGTCACACTCCAGATTCGCTATAAAATTAGTCATGCTTTCTAAGTGTGACAAATTGGCAAATACGGGATTTTTATTTTGGCCTTATCTTTTAGCCAAAAGAATTTTATGTTTTGGGGACTCTTCTAAACGATCCCTAGCCTATATATTTAGTCATTTTGACTCTTTTTATTCATATTTCATTCATGAAAAAGCTCCATAATAAGTACGAAAATCTAGGAGAAGAATTTACATTTTTTGCACCTTTAATTCAAGAACTTTTCCAGTTTTTCTCCAATCTTTGATTTCTTCTTGCATTTTCTTGTTCTTCAATCTTGGTAACTTTTATTTCCAGCAATTTTATTATTATTTATTATGTTTAATCTCTTTTTCCAAGAAACTATGAGTTCATGTGACGTAGATAATGTAGTTTTCATCAATTTCACCATGTTAGGCTAGATTTTTAAAGGTTGAGATGCATGAACCCAACCCGATGTCGTTTTCATGGGTATAAAATTAGTTCTCTAAATTTAATAATTGATTAGATCATGTAGTATGGTGATCACATCATTTTTAGGACTTTTGATATTATTTTCCCTAGGTAACCGGGATGCTTAAGAGTGCAACGCACGTATAGTTAATACGACACTGCTTTACTCGTCTCTTGATTATGTATAATGCGGGATACGATCCCTCATATATGTAATGCTTGGGAGTACAAAAGACCAGGTTTGATCAATTAATTAATTTACGACTAGTTTTGTACTAGGCAACACACTAGGGTTTGGGGGATTTAATTCCTAACCTATTTTTCCTTAGTCATATTAATTCATTCTTAGTTAGTTAATTTTGTTCACATAGTTTATTTAGTAGTCTAATCTAGTTTGCATTTAGTTAGTCGATTTAATCCCATAATCACATAGTCATATTTTCTTACCTTTTTAAAGCAACTTGAGGAGTAATTAACCTACCTTATTTCGTCAAAACGAGATCATCCTTTTTCCATGTGGATTCAATACTCAGACACGCTGCTATACTCCATAAGAGTGTAGTTAAAGTTTTTTTTTTTTATTATGGTCAGAAGCCGATAACAACGATTAGCGTATTTACATGGACGCTCGATTTCCACCTCGATCAGAATGGCTCCGTTGCCGGGGAATTAGGTAAACTTTAGGTTAGGTTTGTTAATCCCAGATTTGAAAAAAAAAACAAAAATATGGGTGTCACGGTTTTGAATTGCCCAATTTGAAATGTCATAGTTTAACTCTTTGGGTGGCTTTAATTGTTATGATAATAGTGAGGAGGATGGGCTCAAAATTTATGAACATTGGATTAATATCACTAAAAATAAGTCTCATTAAAACAAGCCCACTGCTAAGGCGATCCAAATTTATCAAAATGAAAGGCTTGAAGATGAAAGACTTGAAAAAGAGTATCGGGAAAAAAATCGTTATTGGGAGCAAGAGTTGGATGCATTATTTGAACCTAATGAGGACTTTTCTTTCGATATTTTTGAAGTTGAAGAATGTTTTCAACCAAATGAGGAATCCGAGGTGCTAGAACCAATGAAGCCTACTTTGGAAGAACCCTTGCTTATTAGCAAAAAGCAATTTGATGACCTCGCTGCTATAGAGTTAAAAATTAGAGCAAATAGCAAGAAGATTGATGCTTATCTCGAAAGCTTAAAGGAGGGCGAGACTTGCGCTTCACCTAACACTTTTAAGGAAGAAATCATTGAGAGTGATCCAAGTTCTTTTGAAACTCAACCTCTTATAAATATTCCAAAATCTATTGAGGTTAAAGATCATTTGTATACTTGTGTCCCCACTATTATCAAACCATTAAATCCATCACAAGAACTGGATGAATGTCTTGAGGACGTTGATCCGATTATTGCATGGGAATGTTATTTTGAGATGCTTCATCTTATGGGCTATACACTTAGACGTGTCAGTCCACCTGATCCAATTGAAAATTTTAGGGGAGAAGATTTTGAGGACAAGGACCCTTTGCTTAAATTGTTCTCCAACATGAAACCTTCCTTTTTGTTTACCCATCTTCCCATAATACTTGAAAATTCTTAGGGATGAGATTTTATTTTTCTCGGATTCCAATGGTACTTGTCCCCCTCTGCACCCAAATCCCTTATTATCCCCCTGAAATTTTTAATTAGTGATGGTCCATTTCTTTCGGTTTACACATGCCTTCCGTTGTTTAAACGAAATTCTTATTTTTCGGGAGGCATAAATGAAAATTTTGAGGGTACAACGATTCTCCCTCAAAGTCAAATTGTATTTTGGGTGGACCCTCAAATTTTTTGACTTCTAGTGTATAAGTTATAAGAAGTTCAAATCGTAGGTTGTACATAATTAGCTTCTTCTTCTTTTTTTCCTTTTTTTTATATAGTTTAGAGTAATTAGTTAAAGTTTTTGTTATTCTTTTTGCTATGCTTGGTTCTAACATATTTTGTAGATTCAATAAACTCGTACTTATCGGGGATCTCTCCATTTTGGGTAATATCTTTATTTTCGTCTCATTATGTTGTGTTCTTGATTTGCATTGAGGACAATGCAACATTTAAGTTAGAGGGTGTGAGATATTCTTCTCGTTTATTGTTTAGATTCATTGATTTGATCACATGTTTGTTCCAAAGTATGTTTTCTTAGAAAATTTCAAAAATTTTCAAAAAAAAAAGAAAAAATAATTAAAAAAGTTCGAAAAAGCCAAAAATATTTTTCTTCAAAATAAATAAAAATTGGAATTTAAAAGATTAAAAAAATTCACATTTTTTCTGTCTCTAGTTGTAAAAATCCAATGCACGAAGCCAAAGTTGACCAAAGATGGAAATTGAGCGAAAATTGATGACTTAACGAATAAGTCTGGCGATTAATCAACCCAGTGAGATTTTGAGCTTATCGATTTTTTTCGAGTTTTTAAATAAATCCGAGTTAATGATTAACTCAAGGTTTTTTTCAGCATGTTAAAAAGTCATTTATCATCCCTATTTTATTGTTTCGATCGGTTATGGTAAACTTGTGAGGTGTTGTCTCGAAAAGCACGCTAACATATCTCTAAACTTAATTAATCTCGAGACGCATATGGTAAAAGAGCTCACATTTGGACAATGAAGTAGGCCATCATTTGTTACCCAAAAAGATTAGCCATAAAAATTCATGAAAAATTCATCCCTTTGCACCCAAATTTGAGACGAATAAGTTTTCCCTTTCGTTTGACAACTCGACAAAACCTAATTAGCCTGAAATTATGAAAATCGAATATTCATCAAATAATGTCCGAAAAGTGCATAAGAAGGGGCAAGAAAAAAATCGAAGAATGCTCAACAAAAATTGTAAGAAAAAGAAAAATAAGAAAAGAAAAAAAAAATAGAAAAATGAAAGAAAATGAGCAAAATCCCGGAAAAAGCACTAACGGATATCATAAGAACACTTCCCAATTTCGAAATTCCCATTCCCATTTTACCCAATTACACCTTAAACCCAAGAAAGTCCTAACCGAGTTCGAATTGAGAAATTGTCTACCGCGTGGAGAGTTAAGGCACAAAAGATAATAAAAGAGATTGCATGGCGTGAGAAAGAGATGATGTTTCCCATTTCCTAATAACTGTATTCTGATGAAGAGATATTTTCAGTATAAATTTCCGTCTTTCAATTTTGTGTCCGTGACTTCGTGTTCCAATACATTTACTCTTTTTATCACGCACATTGAGAGAATACCCACCTTTTCGAGTGATTTGTTTGTGAGTGTATCCGTGGGAATTGAAATCAAAACGAATTTTCGGAAAGTAAGGTAATGGTCAATCGGTGGAAATTTGCGGTTTCATTTTTGGCTTCGCACACACATACTTCAAATTGAGACATGTGAATATGAATTTAAGGTGACTATTTTTGGGGAGTTTAAATTGAACATTTTTTAAATATTTTGATTTTTCTTTGATTCAAAAATGAATTTTGTGGGTATATTCATTGCAAACTCTCACGAGACACAACTCGTCCTACTAGGGCAACCTAGGGGTTTAACGGCTTGTTGCATACGCTAAATGCAATCTCTTGCCCGCGAAAGAGGTATTTTATCCCATTAAAGTTTTTTAAGGGTCCTTAACACATACTCTCATTCTTTTACATTGCTCAGGACATGCAAAGTTCTAAGTTAGGGGGGTTTGATTAGGCATAAATTCTTCACATTTATCCACTTAATTTTGATATTTTTATGTTCCCGTGCGGTGTAAATAGCTTGGATTTGTCTCATATTTATGATAGTAACCTTTTTGGAAAGTATTTCTTATTTTCTATATCTCTTATGTGTTTTACAGGTATTTCATACTAGTTAGTGCGAAAGATAACTCAAAACAGTGAAAGAAATTAAGAAATGGAGAGTTGAAGGGAATTTTCATAATTTTAAACCTTATTCCGGAGGTGGTGCCAACTGGAAAGTTTTATAGCTTTCAATTATAAAACACAAGAAAAAACGGAACCTCAATCCGAGCTACGGTGAAAAAGTTATGGTCATTCGAAGTTGAGGAGATAATGAAGGGAAGTTGAGTCTGTGAAGGGGATCGATCCGATTTGCATAAAAAAGGGATCGATCCGAAAAAGGGGATCGATCCAGTTGAAATAAAAAAAGGATCGATCCGGCCTCTAAAATTCATTGCATCAGGCATATTTAGGGGATCGATCCGGCTGAAATAATTAAGGGATCGATCCGGCCATTAGTCACGCTCCATATCCGTTACAAAATTAGTCACACTTTCTAAGTGTGACAAATTGACAGATACATGAATTTTATTTTATCCTTATCTTTTAGGGAAAAGAGTTTTATGTTTTGGGGACTGTTGTAAACGACCCCTAGTCTGTATATTTAGTCATTAGGACTTTTTTTATTCTGATTTCATTCATGTAAAAGCTCCATAATAAGTAAGAACATCTAGGAGAAGAATTTACATTTTTTGCACCTTTAATTCATAGCTTTTCCAGTTTTTCTTCAACGTTTGATTTCTTCTTGCATGTTCTTGTTCTTCAATCCTGTTAACTTTTATTTTTAGCACTTTTATTATTATTTATCATGTTTAATCTCTCTTTCCAAGAAATTATGAGTTCATGCGACGTAGATAACGTAGTTTTCATTAATTTCACCATGTTAGGCTAGGTTTTTAAAGGTTGGGATGCATGAACCCAACCCGATGTGATTTGCATGGGTATAAAATTAGTTCTCTAAATTTAATAATTGATTAGATCGTGTAGTATGGTGATCACAACCATTGTAGGACTTTTGATCTCATTTTCCCTAGGTAACCGGGATGCTTAAGAGTGCAACGCGCGTATAGCTAATACGACACTCCTTTACTCGTCTCTTGATTATGTATAATGCGGGATACGATCCCTCATATATGTAATTCTTGGGAGTACTAAAGATCGGGTTTGATCAAGTAATTAATTTATGACTAGTTTTGTACTAGGCAACACATTAAGGTTTGGGGGATTGAATTCCTAACCTATTTTTTCTTAGTCATATTAATTCATTCTTAGTTAGTTAATTTTGCTCACGTAGTTGATTTTATAGTTTAATCTAGTTTGCATCTAGTTAGTATATTTAATCCCATAATCCCATAATCATCTTTTCTTACCCTTTTAAAGTCAACTTTATGAGTAATTAACTTACCTTATGTCGTCAAAACGAGATCGTCCTTTTTCCCAGTGGATTCGATACCCAGGCTCGTCGCTATACTCCATAAGAGTGTAGTTAAAATTTAGTTTTTTTTGTATTGTGGTCGGTAGACGATAACAACGATTAACGTATTTACAGGGACGCTCGATTTCCACCTCGATCAGACCCCTCCATAAAGTCGAAGATCAATGTGTTTGCACTTCCCGAAAAAGTCTGGTAATAACATTACATAGTTTTAGATCTTATTGGTGTGAAAACCATTTGAGACTTTGATTTTTTTATTAGATTGAGTCGGTATGATATGGATTCAACATTTTTACACCTAAGGACGATTTTGAGTTCATTCATTAGGAGTATCCAAAATTCATTGTTCACATATGTTATGATTGTTTGAGTTGATTTTCCTATCGAATTTGTTCACACCCATTCATTCCATTTCCATGATTTGGTTATCTTAGTGTTAGTTCATGGTGTGTGTTTTTCCTATAAAAAAAAATCTTAAGAATATTTGAAAAATAAAAAATAGTTTGTGGATCCTTTTGAGATTATCCTTACATGAGCTTATTTGATATATGTTTGTGATGATTTGGTATGCTTGTTGTGACCCACTTAGGTTTATTTGTTTTTGTTTCTTTTCCATGTCTATTTCAGACAAATAAAAAGGAGAAGAACGAATTATGAATTATGGGGGAGTGAGAGTTTGATTTATTTGGAAGATTTGATTTATAATTTTTATCTCATTTCAAATTCGATATGCCACGAAGGTATTTTCTTTATCTATTGTGTGTAGGTACACTTTGATGAGCATAAGAAAATAAATTTGACAAAGTATCTTTTCATTTTGAAGATTTAAAATTTAAAGAATTTTGAAGACTCGCACATTTAGTATCTTTTCATTTTGGGTTCCTGGGAGGGTATTAGATTTGTATTATTGGATAATCTGAATTTTTTTTTTTTTTTATCGAAATAGACGCAGGGGGAGATTTCTAAGGGAAAAATGAGGTTTTTTCAAACATTTTTTAATTAGTATCTTTCCATTTTTTATTTTACAAAACGAGGTGTTTTCAAACAGAAAAATGTTTTTTAAGTTTACTGTGGTAAGAGTTTTAAAAGTTCGTTGAGTTCGTTCAAATGACATCTCACTATCATTCAAACGACTTTGTAAGCTCGTTTGATACCTCATTTGATGCCTTACATCTCATATGGTTCAAATAAAACCTTACTGTTTTGATTTTTGAAGGCCATGCCTTAGGTCGTTAGATGGCTCTTAATGAGATTGATATCTTGATCGAACGACCTCCCTAACTCGTTCGAAGGACATTCCACAACCTTGAAATTTATGTTCGCCTATAAATACTTATTTCCCGAAGATTTTTCTTTAAGACTTTCGATTTACGAAAACTGTAGAACAACTATAAATAGTCTTCACTTTTTATATGGAAAAACTTATTTTGATTCTCACAAACATTGCCAAATACTTTTGTGAATCATTTTTGGAACCCAAACACTTCTATATTGAATTTATTCTTATGGAGAGCTTTCTTCACTGCTGATCTTATGATAGTCGAGGGTATTCACTGCTGAAGAAGGATAAATGAGATTATTTTGATTCTTGAGGGAATCATTACTCATTGAAGTGTACGGTTTTAGTGGGTTCTTCCAAGAATTCATTGTTGTATTTCTCTATAGTCTTGTAAGTTGCGATTTGCAAACTTAAGTGAAATAAAATATTGCCCTGGAGATTTTTTCGGAAATTGATATTTCTTTACATGCTTGATTTGAATCACCTAGTTGCATGTTTAGGGTTTAATAAAAATTGGAATTTATTTATGGGATTTGACATCTAATTAAATAATTTTACTCCATCAGAGAATAACGCAGTCTCAAATTAGTATCAGAGCCACTTACACAACTTTACCATGTAACTGATTTTCCTCAAAAAATTTATGAGATATCAATCCTTTTGAACATTGATTTTGAAACAATCGCAAATTTTCTCATGGATAACTTATATAATCGGATTCCCGTCTTTGATGGCACAAATTATGCATAATGGAAGGCCCGTATGAGATCTTGTTTAAAATAAATCGATGAAACAGAGTGGTTAGTATGTGAAAGAGGGTTGACTCCTCCCACTATCATTGTGGATAATGTCACGAATCTCAAACCCTTGTCTAATTAGACTGATAATGAATTTAAGTGGAGTACCTACAACTCTCGTGGCCTTAACGCTATTTTCAAAACCATCACACCTGATAAGTTCTGAAGTAATATGATGTGCACCACATCAAAAGAGGAATGATATATCCTTTAGTTGACACATGAGGGTACCAACGCTGTTAAGGCGTCGAAATTGCAAAATTTAATCACCCATAAGGGTACCAAAATTGTATGAAAAAACTCTTAATAGACAATCATGAGACTAGAAATATAAGATCTGATACCACATGTAAACATAATTAAAGAAAATATAATTAACATTTTTTTACATGGATCTATAAATTTAATGCATGAATATCCAATTCTACATGTTATGTCTTCTTAAATAATACAAAAAAAATTGTATTATACATTTAATATTAAGATCTTAGATCAACATGATTATAACATACAATTATTATGTGAAACATAAAATGATATTATAATCACATACCTCCATCATGTCATAAATGGAATGGTTGACAAAGAAATCAACCTCAACGATGTCTGATCAGACTGAATTTCAGACCACAACTTCCTCTTAAATACGACAAGAATATATTCGAGTTTCAGCACATTCTAGTGATTGGATCTGTGGGTACCCAGAATTAAGATAATGGGCCTGGACGAGTAGCCCAATTCTGGCGGCCCAAAGTCCAGGTCCCCCTATCTCTTATTTGATTATCCGGTCTCTTCCCACGTTCCCATTAAGGGAGGTTATAGGGAGAGATGGAAGACGTGGGGGAATCCAACACCCCCACTTACCTAAACGTACATGTATATATTGAACCCTAGGTCCGGGGCAAAAGGACAAGTTGTATTCTCTGTAACCACTCTCCGAAGTATATAGAAATAATACCGACTACACCACCGTGGACGTAGGCACATCTTTGCTGAACCACGTACATCCTTTGTTGTGTGATTGTCATTTTACATTCCTTGCTCTTCCTTGGTAATTGCCTCTCTTGTATTTAATTATGTTACATAATAATTGTCACCATAATTGGCGCCGTCTGTGGGAAGCGTTCATCTTTCCCTGAGAAGAGCCCACACCAAGAAAGGAGTTTAAAATTTCTAGTCACAGCAGCAATGCCCCCCAGGCATGGGATATTCAAGAACCACCTACTCCTCGCAGGATTAGGTATGAAGTTCGACGTTCAGATCAGAGGGCTCACTTCGAAAGGCCAGCCTCAGAATAAAGTCAAGGACCAGTGAGGTCCACAAAAATATCCAAACTAATTGATGCATACGAGGCAAGGCTCCACGAGCCGAGGGAGTCTTCTCGCAGATACAAGGTCGAGAATGCTCGCTTGAAAAGAAGACTGGGAAGACTGGAGAGGGAGCTTCATCCTGATAACAGGAGACGTCCATACCGCACTCTTAGCCCTCAGGTGAGCAAGTCTCGCAGTCGAGGAAGGAGCCCTAGACAGGGATCTCAAAAGGTTGAAGGAGGCGAATTAGACGACGACCTCCACGAGCAGCTGTGAAGAGCTCGCCGTTACTAGAGCCCTACTCGCAGCGAGGAAAATATATGAAATCTGGTCCGTAGGGAGATAGACCAACATCCTGCCCACCATGGAACCAGATCGACCCTATAATTCTCTAGACAAGCTCTCAAAACCCAGATGAAGTCACCTTTTACGAGGGAAATTGAAGAGGAAAAAGCCCCCAAGAAATTTCCCATTTCGAGGTTCAAGATTTATGATGGTAAGACTGATCCCATTGATCACGCCAGGCAGTACCGACAGGCCATGATCCTCTGGAACCACCAGGACGTGCTAATATGTCGAATTTTTCCCTCGAGCCTGCATGACGTAGTGCAGAAGTGGTTCGAAAGGCTTCCCCACTAGTCCATCAGAAGTTTCAAGTCCCTGGTCGAGCTCTTTACGGCCCTATTCATTACTAGTATCTCCCATCCCAAAAGGATTGATGCTTTGCTAACAATGAAGAAAACGCCTCAAGAGACCCTTTGGGACTACGCAAAAAGGTACTGGTAATTATTCAATGAGGTCGAGAATTGTTCGGAGCAAGTGGCAGTGGCTTCTTTCAAAATTGGGCTACCTAGTTCTTCCCTTTTATACCAGTCCCTGACAAAGAAGGAGGCTATGACTATTGACGACCTAATGGCTCGCATCGAGAAGTACACTAAGGTGGAAGATGTCACCCGCCTCAGTACAGGAGAAAACGATCGAGCTAAACTCACTACTAAGGGCAGTGATAAAGCTGAGAACCAGAAGAAAGGAGGAAAGAATGGGGGCAAAAATGGCTCCAAGAACGGAGGGAACAATGATGCATCGAAGGCATTCCAGGCGGTCAACACCGTCTTCAGAGAACCAATTTACAAAATTCTCGCGAAGATCAAAGATGAGACATTCATCAAGTGGCCCAAGAAGATGGGAGGAGATCCCTCGAAGAGGAACAATGCGCTAAGATGCGCTTTTCACAAAGAGGGAGGACATGAGACTGAGCATTGCAAAGCTCTTAAGTCTCACCTCGAGGAGCTAGCCCAGTCTAGGCATTTGAACGTGTTTGTGGAGAAAAGAGTAGAAAAAGTGGTTGCCAATAGGGAGGTTAGACCTGACAACGTGCTCGAAGATGACGCTGGACATGAGTTCGCGGTAATTCACGGGGCATCTGATGCCAAGCAGATACAAGGGAACTCAACTCGAATGAAGATGAAGAAACTTACAGTGGTAATGCAGGCTTTTCAGATCGATCCAGCAAAGTCACAGTCTGGAAAGCATCGACGAGCAGATGACGTTAACTATAACAAGCATATTGTTTTCACAGATGAAGATCTGATGGGAGTGAGGACCCCACATCACGATGCTCTGATCATTACCCTCAGGATAGCTAACTTTGACGTCGACAAGTTGCTCATCGACCAGGGAAGCTCTTCCGAAGTAATGTATCTCAACCTATTCAGAAAATTAAAGTTAAGCGTCGCCGACCTAAAGGAAGCTACTATACCTTTAGTTGGCTTCACTAGAAAAATAACTATGCCCTTGGGATAGATTGTATTATCGATGCGCGCTAGAAACGTCTCCAAGATGATTGAGTTTTTGGTAGTTGACATCGAATAGCCATACCAGGCCATCCTCGGTAGGGGATGTCTTCATGCGATGAAGGCAGTCTCCTCGACCTACCATCAGAACCTCAAATATGTAACCGAGCGAGGAGTAATGGAAATCCACGATGACCAAGTAATGGCAAGAAGGTGCATCATAGCAGCCATCCGACCAAAGCCAGAAAGGAAGGCTGATCAGCCCAACGAGAAAGCAGAAGAAGGTCTAACACCTTCTAAATAGCAATTAAAGTATGAAAGGCCTAGAGTGGAGGAAACCAGGCTCCTCCCCTCCGAGAGGGTCATCGAGGACCTGGTAGAAGTTGTGGCTGGAGGTGGCGACAGTAGTAGAATCTTCTTGATTGGAGCATCTTTCACCGACCAGGAATAGAAGGACTTGATAACTCTACTAAGACGCAACATAGATGTTTTCGCATGGGAGCCATACGAGCTACCTGGAATCGATCCTAATCTGGTCTGCCATCAGCTGCACGTCGATCCTGACTTCAAACCAATCACGCTGAAGGCACGGTGAACTGCACTCAAGAAGGCTAAAGCGGTAGAAAAAGAGGTCAAAAAACTGCTGGATGCAGGGTCCATACGGGAAGTACAATTCCCCAAGTGGCTATCTAACCCGATAGTAGTTCCAAAAAGCAATATGAAGTGGAGAGTTTGCATCGACTTCACTGACCTTAACAAAGCGTGCCCTAAAGATAGTTTCCCCCTCCCAAAAATAGACCAACTAGTGGACGCCACTGCAGCTCACGAGCGAATGAGTTTTCTAGACGCATACTTAGGGTATCATCAGATCCCCTTGTATGCCCCAGATCAGGACAAGACAGCGTTCATCACGATAGTTGGATTATACCGCTACAAGGTCATGCCCTTTGGGCTCAAGAATGCGGGGGCAACATATCAGTGACTGGTCACCAAGATGTTCAAGGACCATATGGGAAACACCATGGAAGTCTACATCGATGACATGCTCGTTAAAAGTAAGAGGAAAGAAGATCACCTCTCAGACCTGTCAAACACCTTCGAGATCCTCAGGAAGTACCGAATGAAACTTAATGCAAGAAAGTGTTCTTTCGATGTCCAATCAGGAAAATTCCTTGGGTACTTGGTCCGTAAGAGAGGCATAGAGGATAACCCAGACCAGATCGATGCAATTAACATGGTACAACCTCCTCGAACAATTTGGGACGTACAAAAACTCACTGGTATGCTCGCTGCATTAAATCGTTTCATTTACAAATCCTCCGAGAAGTGCAAGCCTTTCTTCAAACTTTTAAAAGGGAATAAAATGATAGAATGGAACCTAGATTGCTCGCGAGCATTGGACGAGCTCAAAGCTTACTTAAGCTCTCCACCACTGCTCGTCATACCACGACAAACAGATTCTTTATACCTGTACCTCTCCGTTTCCAAGCACACCATCAGCTCTGCATTAATATGCGAGGTTGCAGGAATCCACCACCCTATCTATTACGCGAGCAAGACCATTCTTAACGCCGAGCAGAGGTACCTACTGCCGGAGAAGCTCGCCTTCGCACTAGTAATAGCCTCGAGGAAGCTGAAGCACTATTTTGAGGCCCACACCGAAGCACTATTTTGAGGCCCACACTGAAGCACTATTTTGAGGCCCACACTATCATCGTCCTTCCATCACACCCTCTTAAGGAAGTCCTGAGGAAAGCGGATTTGTCGGACAGGCTGTCCAAATGGTTAGATAAGCTCGGGCAATTTGACATCCAATTTCAACCAAGGATCGCAATCAAGGAGAAGATCCTTGCTGATTTTATAGCCGAATTCACGGGTGAGGAAATTTCCAACCAACCTCAACCAACACCGCAAAAGAGGAACTAAGAATCAGACAAAACCTGGAAATTGTTTGTTAATGGAGCCTCCAACTTAAAGGGGGCAGGGGTAGGCATTGTCCTCGTTACTCCAGAAAAAACAATCATCGAACAAGGAATCAGGCTTGGATTTGTAGCCTCCAATAATAAGGCAGAGTACGAAGCTTTAATAGCCGGCCTCCAGAAGGCACACACTTTGGGAGATAAACATTTACAAGTGTTCGGTGATTCCCAATTAGTTTCCAATCAGATAAGTGGAGACTACAATGTGAAAGATGAGAGAATGATAGCTTACCTCGCCTTAGTGAAAAAACTAATGGCGAGCTTCGAAGAGATCAAAGTCCAGCAGTTTCCCAGAGGGTAAAATAGCCATGCTGACGCCCTAGGAGCCCTAAGTTCGGCAGTTGACTCCAACCTAAAAAGAACCATCCCCATCGATTTCCTTACTCATCCGAGCATCCGCGGTAGCAAACCACCAGACGTGGAACATGTACTCCAGGTAGGATCATCTCCCAGCCTGATGGACCCCTTAAGGGACTATTAAAAGGATGGCACGCTCCCAAATGACAAGAAGACTGCCCACCAGATAAGAGTCAAAGTTGCTCGCTTTCACTTATCCCCAGAAGGCAGCTTGTATAAGAGATCCTTCTCCGGTCCCTACCTCTAATGCGTTCACCCAGGGTACGTCGAGCAAGTGCTCCACGAACTTCATGAAGGAATCTGTGAAAGCCATATCGGAGGAAGGTCTCTAGCTTTTTGAGCAATGAAGGAAGGCTATTGGTGGCCATATATGCAAAGGGACTCTGCGGTGTATGTCCGCAAATGCCTGAAATGCCAACTTCACGCTCCTATGGTCCTCCAACCCGCCGGTGTTCTAAAATCACTGTCCAGCCCATGGTCGTTCGCCCAATGGGGAATGGACATCGTGGGACCACTCCCTACCGCCACCGACAATCGTAAATATCTGTTGGTTGTGACTGACTACTTCACCAAATAGATCAAGGTGGAACCCCTGACGAACATCCGAGATACTGATATGATAAGGTTCATATGGAGAAATATAATCACTCACTTTGGCATCCCCAGAACCATCATCACCGACAATGGGGAACAATTCGAAAGCGGCTCCTTTCAGAATTTTTGTAACGAACACGGTATCAGACACTACTTCACTTCAGTGGCCTACCCTCAGAGCAATGGCCAAGATGAGGCTTCTAATAAAATTATGATCGATGGATCAAAGAAGCGACTGGAGCGAGCCAAAGGCGCGTGGGTAAATGAATTACCCCATATCCTATAGGCATACCGAACCACTCCTCGGCAAGCAATAGGAGAAACCCCATTTTCGCTGACGTATGGGAGGAAGCAGTCATCCCATTAGAAGCATGTTTTGCTAACAATGAGGTCCGACCTTGTCGACCAGGGTCATAATGATGGAGTATTACTCGCTGAACTTAACCTAGCTGACGAGCGTCGAGAGCTAGCCCTAGTAAAACTAGCGAGCTATCAGCAATATCTCGCGAGGCATTACAACAAAAGGGTGAACCCAAGGACATTTCGAGTTAGGGATTACGTTCTAAGGAAGGTCCTGGGCAGCGCAGTAAAACCATCAGACGACAAGCTAGGACCAAACTGGGAAGGGCCCTTTAAGATAACAAGAGACGGTCTGCAAGGCGCTTATCATTTGGAAACGATGGAGGGCAGAGAAATTCCACGAGCATGGAACGCTGCCAATCTCAAGAGATTCTATTTTTAGATCTTTCTTTTATTCTTTCGTTATGTAACTAGAAGTTCATTTCCCTTGTCATTAATGAAAGCTATATAAATGGTTGCATTCTAATAAGTAACAGCTATATGAGCTTTATCGCACATCTTTTCCAAATAACAGGCACATTGATCACTACGCCATAGCAGGGGAGCATCCCTCCTCAGGTCATCGTTATGAAACATGAGGAACCTCTTAGCATTGCCCCTGGCAATATATGAAGCCCTATAGGGGATCCTTAGTCAATATGGCCAAATTTTATACTGGTCGTGAAACATTCTTTGGTTGAATGAAATCCTGATCGGATAAAGCATCCAACACCAGGTGTGTCCTCGCCAATTGCCACACTTAGGCCTAAGGAAGTGTGTCGACACGACCTAAAAGGTAAAGTGGTGCACAATGGTATCTCGATATTATACTGGACTGGGAGGACACTTGCATGATAACACAAATTTATAAGATCATAAAGCAGCAAGAATATGAAGAATATGATACACTTGTTTAGTCGGCAAATTTGCCCAGAACACAAACTTTTCATTAATTCATCATATTTACAACAATGGTGATACATGTTTAGTCGTCGAGCTCGCCCAAAGTATTTACACTATCAAAAATACAAAAAAAAACTAGCAAAATCTCAATGGGGGTGAGGCCTCTGAGCGAGATAATCAGTCACTCGAGCTCTTCATCCGTCATCAGGAGCAGGAGCTAACTCTTCCTCAACCTCATTCGCATTCGACTCCAATAATTACCGAGGGATGGAATCAATGGGAATCCATCCATCATCCCTCTGGAAGGGGTTAGGCATCAAGGTAGAGGGAGAAACCTCGTGGCGGTACCAGAGCATCGAGTTCCTCAGGGCTTATAGCTCCTTCAAGGCACTCAACCACCCCCTGATAAAATAAATCTCTTCGAACTCTGACAACCTTGCTGGAGCATCTGACCAACCCTGATCGTAGCCATCAACCCACACTCGTCGAGGACCTTTTTTGAACAGGTGCCGTAGTCGAGTAACATCCCTTTGAAGCCCAGCAACAATCATATATGCTCGCTGGACATCATCGCGAAGCTCTTCCATTTTCCTATCTCGAAGTTCTTCCACTTCCCTGTTTCGGCTCTTGCCACTCCTGCCAGCTCGCGGAATGGATGGGCCAGTGGGACCCCGCAGCACAGGAGGAATAGCACTCTGACCAGCTCCAGTTCGCGATGACGAAGAACCCTGTAATACTGCTAGAGCAGTGCTCGGCGCATGCTCCCTAAGTCATGAGACCTCTATCCTCAGAGCCTCATTCTCTTGCTGAAGCATCTCACCAACCTGGTTGATCTCGGAAGCATCAAGAAGCTTTGCTCTCAACGCATTGACCTCTTCTTGCACTGATGCACCAACCTCTTCCATCTCCTAGAGCCTGTCCTTCAACTTGTCCACAAGTTTGGATTGCTCCTTATACTTCTGATTCCTAGACCTAAGGGATTTGCAAAGCTTAACGAAGGCCTGGTGAACCTCAGGACTCGCATTAGGACCAAGGGTCCTGCCCAATTGAGATGTGGCAGGAATATATTCTTCTACATCAATTGACTACAAGTAACATAAAGACAAGAGAGAGAAGGAGACAACTCAGTGCGATGAAGAAAAGAAGCCTTTTCATTAATAAAGGTTGAAATTACATCGAACAGCAAAAAAAAGCTTACAAACAGAAAAAGCAAAAATACAAAAGAATCCTGGAAGATAGCTAGTTAGCAACCTCAGGTTGCCTAGAGGTCGATGGTTGCTTCCCCTTGTCGACATCGGCACGAGCACCGGCCTCGGCAGGGGTAATCTCTGTCACCATAATGAGGGAAGCATCAGCAGGGGTCATCTGAGGAACAGGGTCAGCACCTTCAATAGCTGGGGCAGGGACTTCATCCACGATTGACTTCGAACTCGGGTCATGCTCGTCAAATAGAGGGGAGTCGATATCGACACCGACAGCCAATAGGGCATTATTTCAGCCCTTCTTGAAGTTCAGACGACTAATATAGCCTATCTGAACTTTAGCATCCTCTTATATTATAGCTCAACCAGAATTGTACGAGTCTTCCTTAGCAGTGATAGCCTCAGACTCCTTCTTCTTTAGCTCCTCAGAAAGCACCCTGTTCTCTTCCACAACAGCCAGCTTGCTCGAGCAAACCAAGTCATAGGCTTGATCGAGCTCCTTCAGATCTTTAACTGTTGCGTCCCTCTCCCGGTTAGCCGTAGCAAGAGCCAGGTCGAATGAAATTCGAGCAGCATCAACGGCTTTAAAACTAGCCTCGAGCTCTTTACCCTTCAGCTTCAGGGCAGCGCTCTCTTTCTCCAGCTCGTAATTTTTCTTCACCAACTCATCGCGTGAACGATATATCACGGTGAAGTCAGTCACAAATTACAAGAAGAAAAAAATGTTAAAAGAAGGAAATGACAGAGTACATAAAAACATGGGATAAAAGGGAAAAATCTTACCAAAGCTAGCCTTTGACTAGCCTGAAGGGCCAATTGCTCGAACCCTACTGCCCTTTGATGATCAGCCGGGAGGACAGCTCTCTCGAGCAGAGCGGGGGCCAACTGGGGGGAAATTGCAACAGAAGCCCCCTCGGGCAGCGCAGACATCGAGACTAAGGCCTGCCCAGCCTTTGTCCTCGCTTCCACCCTCCTCTTCTCCTCCTCCCTCTCATTCTCTTTCTTCTTCCTCTCCTCTACCCTCCTGTTTTCCTCCATCTTCGTCTTCTTCTCTTCTTCCTTTTTCTCTCTCTCTCCCTTACCTGCTCCTCTTCCTTCCTCTCTCTCCTGCTCCTGAGCAGAGGACCGGGAACCAGTAGCCACAACCCCAGAGCTAGATTTTTGCTTCTTTGACCTCTATGCGAGAATCATATGGTCTTCATCATCATCATCATCATCCCGAATCAGGTTCTTTTGGGGTGGAGCCATATCCTCGCTCGAACTACTGGACGTGCTCGATGACTCTCGAGCTTCAGAGAGCTCCCCACGATCAGAGGAACTGCTATTATCAGAGCTCCCTCCAATAATGTCACTTTCAGAGTTGTTCTCCTCCTCGTCCAACTGGATAGGATCCGTAGCAGTCTCTTCGAAGGAGTCAAACTTTGGAATACTGTCCACAGGCCTTGCTATGAAGCTAGAGCCAACGTTCTTGCACTTGAGCAGAAAGGCAGTAGACCTATGATGCTCGTCGTCACCCAAAGGCTCCCTGATATTCCAAGCTTTGACCAATTCGGAGAGACGAACCTCGCTGACAGCAGGTTCCAAGTTCTTTGACCTCACTGCAAAAGAAGAACAAAGAAGAATCAGAAAAATCATAAACCAGCAAAAATTGAATCAACAGAGCAAAGTCTACCTATGTATTCTTCCCCATAAAAGGGAACAGAGAACCTCTCAGACCTCAACCCTTCAAATTGGGGAGAGAACTACCAATTTCTAACAAGGAAACCCTCTTGCCAGTAGTCCTTATGGGAATCAGGTATATTTACTACCAATACCCTATCAGGGCTCCTAGCTTTGAGATAGAGGATACCATAGCTAGTTTGAGAAAAGTAATAGCAAAAACAGACCTCGGCGAGCCCTAACCTAGTAACATACAACTGATTTATTCTATGCATGCCATTAACTATTTTCCACACATTGGGCGAGCATTATCCAGGAACAATATTAAAATAGCCAAAGAAATGCAAGAACAAATCGTTGGGAGGAAAGGTGAGTCCCCCCTGGGAAAGCAACAAAACATGGATCCAGTGAGCGTCATCTATCTCTCTAACGTTTCTAGGAGGGGAAGTGCTACACTCAATATCAACCCAATCAGGGACATTATAAAAGTTCCTAAATTCAGAAACTGACCTATTCCCAATCTTCGCTATTGGAAAACCCTAGAAAAGCTACAAACTCAAAGAGAAAGTACAAAGAAAAGGCACAAGAAACTTACAAAATAGAAGATTGATTCGAACGATGAAGAAGCACGAGCCCAAACAACTAGGAAGCAATGAGAATGGAGATTGAGAGAAGAAGGTACGAAGTGCTAGAGCTCACAGAGAATGGAATAGCGTTGGAAAGATTGAAGCGACTGTAGAAAAGTGGCTATTCCAGAAAACCTTCAGATTTTGCTAATCATAGTGCACAAGATACGAAGCGGGTGCCGCCAAAATCAGCTTCACAGCTTTCAAAGAATTGCACAATGTACAAAAAAGACATTACGACTAATCATTTAAATTTCTTGAGCCCAAAACATGGCCCAACAAACTTAGGGGCAATTGTGGGTACCCATAATTAAGATCATGGCCCTGGACGAGTAGCCCAATTCTGGCGGCCAAAAGTCCAGGCCTCCCATCTCTTATTTGATTATCCGGTCTCATCCCATGTTCCCATTAATGGAGGTTATAGGGAGAGATGGAAGACGTGGGGGAATAAAACACCCCCACTTACCTAAACGTACATGTATATATTGAACCCTAGGTCCGAGGCAAAAGGACAAGTTGTATTCTCTGTAACCACTCTCCGGAGTATATAGAAATAATACCGACTGCACCACCGTGGACGTTGGCACATCTTTGCTGAACCACGTACATCCTTCGTTGTGTGATTGTCATTTTACATTCCTTATTATTCCTTGGTAATTGCCTCTCTTGTATTTACTTGTGTTGCGTAATAATTGTCACCACAGGATCTTCTTTTATAGCCAAAATAGTAGTTTGAAAATTAACATAAACTTGAGTCTTTGGATTTCTCTCCCTTATTCGATTATTTCATTATGTTATCTTTTCGTGTGTCTGAATGATGGAAATCGATCACTTATTTATAACAGGGACATGACCTAAATCTCCAACAATAATTTAATTTTAACCATTCATCAAGGTAGATACCCAAGAGTCCTTTTGACTCTTATAATTTGGAGTATGCTTTCATTAACCAAAGGAACTCTTAATCTTAATATAATTATGTAGCACATTACGTAGAATTATTTTTTAAATAATTCTAACAGTATAAACCCAGTTTAGGGTTAATGAACTTTGACATTGTTCTTAAATAAAATAATTTATAACATCATGTAAATTTTGTCGAGAATTAGCAATTAAAGAGATTATTCGGGATATAAATATAGCAATTTTGTGTGCTTATCTCACCATTCCTAAAATAAATTTAATTATCCTCGAGTGAAAAAAAGAGACAACATGGACAAGGAAACAAATATCTGCAACTTTCACGTGCATTTTAACCTCTTGCATAACATGTGTAACAAGCCATTGAACGTGCAAGTACCCTAAAGGAAGAATTTTATCTCGTGCGGAATTGTATTGAATATACCAATAAAATTGAATAATATTTTGGAGAATATTTATTGAAAGGTGGTGGATATCTTATATTAAATATTGGAAATATAACATGACCAATCAATAGATAAATAAATTAATACAAACATTGAATTAACACTATATGCATTATATATGCTTACTTGATTCAACTGCATAAGCTTTCCTAAAGCTCACTGCGTGTTGTGTGAAATGATGATCAACTAAATCTTAAGCATCATAAGATTAGTTTTTACATCACTGTTAAGAATAAATGCTTTGACTTCAATCTCACTAGATGTATATCTCTCTTACATGAATTTATCTGAGATAAGGATAAGTTTTTCTCTCTTATCTGTATGCGAAGAACGAAGTAATTATAATCAAAGTTAAATGTCTCAAACATATATAAAAAATAATGAACACTTGAAATAATTTTGATATCATGAAAGGAATGCCAGCCACTACACTAACCATGTCGAGTTATTCACCACACTGACTTCTCATGATCCTTAAAGACTTCACCAATGACCAAATGCGAGTTTTGTTTGATATATTATGGGAAAATTGTTGAGATGGTAGACAAGATGATATGATGGTGGATAGGATGATAAGATGGTTTATGGTGTTTTTAATGGAGTGGACTACAACTTTCATAACCTTTATCTTTGCATATGAAATTTAAATCCCATGTTTTCTTTATGAAGTTATGATCCTTTTTGTTTTCTTATGATTAATTTTTTTGTGTTGCATTTTTCTATGATAACTGTAATACCCACCATTTTAAATCGTACTTATACAATTATACTTTTATTTAGTGACGTTATGTTTATGAGATTTTTATGTTCCATGTACCTTCACGAGTTATGATTTGCAATAGTATAGTTATTTTAAACACTTTGATTAAGTTTCACATGATTCAGACAAGCAACGAACTCTATGCGAGCTTGAGTACTAACTGCTTGATGAAACTATGAAAGTCTAGTTTTGCGTGAATTATTTAGGACAATCGATTAGTCAAAAAATATTCCGACCATATATTTACACTCATTAAAATATATGAAATCTTACCATGTGAAGAAAAATCGAGAAAAAGATGTTGTGCGGAGGTCATGTTTCTTGCACGCAATGTTTAGGACGTCACGAAAGGTCAAAAAAATATTGTGAATATGCTTTTTGACTCACAAAAATATAAGTAATATTACCATGCAAAGAAAAATTGAAAAAACATATGTTTTAAGCGGAGGACCCGATTCTTTCGCGCTTGTATAGGACAATCCGGAAGGCCAAAAGATTAGTCTAAATAGGTTTTTTCAGGCAAAAATTTTCAAGGAATAAGACCCTTAGGTTGAAAGTTTAAAAATATAAATACATATATATACCCACGGCATAAACCCAAAATTTTTATATACTCGTTTTATCTATGAGAGTTAAAGGCCCTTACTGCCATAACTTCTAGCGTGGGCATAACTACAAGATTGATGAAATATCACATGCTAGCATGGAAGGAAATCATGTTTATTCATTGGTTTCCCACAAAAAAGGAGGTATGCAAGGATCCATTAGGTCAACATGTGTGGGTAGTTAATGAGGCTAGCCATATGCACAAAAAGACAAGGTTTAATACCATAATAAATTTGGCTTGTTAACTCCCAGAAGAAGAGGAAACTATGTGTGGTATCTTGGTAAAAAATAGTACTCAGCTAAGGGACAGGTCTCTCTCTCCTCTCGTTGTTAAGCCCCCGGATGTCTATTCCATCCCATGTTAGCTTTGGTGACTTACTTCTCAGATATGGTTTAGTACTAAATTCATGAATTACAGTGTGTAACCAATGGAAAGATTAAAAGAAAAAGGAAGATATATCATGGATTTTGTCTTGGGATAAAATAAGGGAACAAGAATAAAACAAAAAGGAAAACCAAACCTCGCATATTCATTGTCATCAGTGCATGTCCTATGGCTCTGAACCAAGGTAGACAATAAAGAATAAAATTAAAGGCAGATGAAAGGGCCTTATAAGTTATGAGGTTCTGTAAAATGGTTCTGACCTTTTAGCCAAAAGACTTTATGAATCAGATATTAGAACCTCATTTTGTGTATAAAAGAGTTGTGAGGAAACCCATGGCCAATCCCTTTTCTCTCCTAAGGAGCTCACATCCCCATCTCACTGTGATACACTACCTTTAACCATTAAAGGCTTCAAATAAATAACATAAAACCAAAATAATTATATCTCCACTGTTAAATTAGGATACGAAATATTGGGGTTATTTTGTTGGGTTGTAGTAGATGTAATATTTTGAGTTGGATAAGGGGGTTATCTTGGAGGTAGATGAGGCATTTCTTGGAGTGTTGTTGGAGCTTTTCATGGGTGCATACAGGAAGGGCATATGTGACTCCCTTTAAGGCCACCTTTGGAGGTGGGGGAGTCACCCATCTTCTTCAGCACCACCTCCATTTGTTAGAGAAGGCGAGGTGGGATAAACCTACTCTTTATATTCGAGGCTCTATTTAGCGTATATAGTAGTCTTATTATTGTTGGGTTTTAAGAGTAGAATTTCTATGAAATCAAAATGATAAACTAAAATGTACATTTTTATGGAAAACAAAAATGTAAGAAATTAGTATATGTGTAGTCTTCCCATTGAAATCAAAATTATACATTTTTTGGGAGATAAAAATGTAAAAAATATTAATTGTGTAAATTTCTAGTAAAAAGAAATATGGGCTTTTTTTATATAAAAATGTAAGAAAGTAGTATTTGGGTATAGTCCTAGTAAAAAGTGAGATGAACATTTTTATGAAATAAAAATGTGAAGAATTAATATTTTAGGCATTTCAAGTGAAGGAAAACAATGGACATTTTTATTAAATAAAAATGGGGAAAATGATTATTGTTGTCAAATATTTATGAAATACCTATTTCTAAGTTTCTTTGAAAAACAGAGAACTTTATGACTAAAATGGTCATTTTTGAATTTAAGGATGTTAAGACTGTCTTACTTACTTAAAAGATATGTTTGTTGTGAAAAGTATAAAATTCAAGAAATAAATTCTTGTTTAATCTGTTGATAGGATTTTAGCATTTATAGTACATTTTCTATGCATATAAACTTGTAGTATTTTGTGAATAAATATATGAGCGAGTTTAGAAGAGGTCTTATTGGGTTTAAACATAAAGTAAGCCAAAAGGATGCTATTTCATGTAGTAAAATATTTAATTGACAAGTATGAACATTGGGTAAAAGCGTGATGTTAAACAAGTGTTAAAACGGCTAAAGCTTTAAAATGTTAAAGTGGAAACTTAATGATTGTTTTTGAGAAATGACACTAGTTAAGGAATTAAACAACAAATATTGGTAAATAAAGGGTAAATTGGTAATTTACCTAAAGTGGAACATTTTTATGAAATAAAAATGTTAATGAATGTTTTATACTACTATGGGTGAAATTGAATTAAGTCCTAAAATATGAATGATTTTTTGCTATAAAATCAACGTGTGTAAATAAAGAACTTAAGGAGAAAGTAATAGTTTTCCAAGTATAATGGGAAAATGGATGGTTAAGTCCAAGGTTTTGGCTTCGGCTCGAAAAAGAAAAATTAATATAAACATTATGAAAATGTTGAACACCTTGATAATGATATTGGATGATGTTGGGTTAAACAATTAAGCAGGGCTATGGAGTCCCTAGTGGTGAAAGACCCCAAACAACCTGGAGTTTACTTGGCGCTCGGTGTGGGATAGTGAAATTCCGTGAAACCATGTGTGTGCGTGTGTTGTGATGGGTGTCTCTGTTGGAGAAATCCCTAAAGACAATGTTAAGTAATAAATTGAATATTCATGAAAGAGGTATAAGTGAATGGTATTAATTCATTAATTTATTAATGTAAGAATGACGCAATAAATATTTAATGTTCAGGTGCTAATATGGGATTGTTGAATAGGGTGAGTTAATGATGTTAAGATACCTAACTAGATTTGAAATATAATGAACACGAGCGTGTGTTATATGAGGCTTTCAAAGGAAGATGAGTATTTTTCTAAACACGGTGTGTTCGAGCTTTGAAAAGAGTCTTAGGCAATGATTAATAACTCGGCGTGAATTAATAATGTTGAGTAATAAACGTTTAAAAGAGAATGAAAGGATTTCCCCAATAGCTGTAAATTGTTTAATTGGGTGAGTTAACAGAATATGCTAATTCTAAGCATAAAATACAAAATCATTATTTTGTAAAGACGGGGAAGATAAAAGGGGTCAAATAACGTTTTTAAAATAAAATGGTTTAATACATTGGGCCACGTATTTTCCAATAGTATATATGTAGATTTATACGTATTTTCACATACATATAGTGTAGCGTATGAGTATTCTTTTTTTCCATTCGTTTCTATATTGCATTTGTATATAATCCCACTTAACATTCGGCTCACATCCCCCTTTTGCTGGCAGAGGTTGCGTGACGTTTCATATTCTAAGAGTGTTATACATGTAAGTAGTTACTTGCATTTACGATTAGGAGCTCTTTTTACTTGGCCTTAGTGGCACTCCCCTTGGGTCCCATCACATAGTTGATAATAATTGGATTTTCATGTTAATAAGAGTAACAATAAATAATAATAAAACTTTATTAGAAACATTAATTAGGTTATTTAATTGCACTTCACGGTAAACATATGAACCGAATTGGGTTGATCCTTTATTAACATTTAAATTAGGGTCGGGTCATTACAACTTGGTATCAGAGCTTTAGGTTTAATGTTCCTTTCGGGAGTGACGTGGTGAGGTCGTTTGTGGATCTGTCGACATCGTTATTGATTGGATCTGGTCACGCTTACTTGGTGACAGTTTTGAATTGTACCTTGATGGTAAAGTCGAGGTCTTTGCACATTGTGACATTCTATTTAAGCTGGTGATGAGCTAAGTTAGTTGACATTCTTATTCCAGTACATTTGTTTTGGTAGTGTTAGCTAGCAAGTACAGGGTTTTGGTGTAGGTCGTTAGGTGGTGGAACCTTAGGCTTGTGAGAGATGTATCATTTGGAAGTTTGATGATTAAAAAGTATTAATGATATCAATTACATCTTATCTGGTATGCCTATGGTTTCATTTACGAGATTAGGTGACTAAGTAGCATAGCTTGTGAATAAATAATTCTATGGAAATTAGAATGCCTAAGTGACTTGATTATGATTTGGGTTTAGATAATCATATCGATTCAGGGTAATTTAAGAATGAATATATATAGTCCTTGGGATTTAATGTTAAAGATGGTGGTATTGAATTACGATTTTAGAAAATGGAGTGGTATCGAGGAATAGGATCTCTTATGGCGTCAAACGTATTCGCCCAAAGTTTTATAGGTAGTACCTAATGCCCCATATCTTACCAAAAGTTTTATAGTGGTTATAGTTTGTGATCTAGAAAAATGAGTGTGATGGCCACGTAGTGAGACAAGCTAGTATTCGTAGCTGAGTCTTCAAAAAGGTTATGTTATACGCCATGCTGAGTTTGATCTTAGGTTATAGTTACGGACATGCATGTGAATTCGTACTGATAATGCCTTAGAGATATGTGCTATGGATTAGCTAATGATTTATTAGTGCAAGTGATAAACACTCCCTAGTTTTGGTGAACTTTAGATCGTGTTGTGTATTGTGATGACCATTTTTGTATCCCCTTGAAACATTCGGATTTCCTTATGATGTAAATGACATAGTCTTATAGTTGGTATACCACGTAGTGACTAGGATTGATACCTTGAGGTTACGAGTTGGTAGCCGTGATCAGTTGTCATGAATGATAGCATTCTATCGTGATGATTCTTACACCAGTATGTGTATGACCATTTTGGGAAATGATTGAATTATTATCTCCTCTGTGAAGTGTGAAGGAAAAAAAATCAAAGTTGTATCGAGGTTTATGTGGTGATAAACATGTCATAGTGGTAAATTCGTGGTTATGTAACATAGGTCGTGGTGCGACTTTTGGTTTCCCATGATAGATGTGTAGACTGTTTAGAGAGATGACTAAGTATGTTATTATCACCATAAAGCATTTGGGAATCATTATTGTATTGAAGCTTACATAGTAATTGTAAAGAATTGATGATTGTAGTTTGTTTAGGGCATGTTGATTTATGGGAGTACTTGGAGTTAGTGCCATGGCTTTTGTCATTATATGGATTTTAAGGATAATGTCAGAAATAGGTTAATGAGTGATAGATTATGTATTTGGGAGACTTAGGTCACGGTGATGCTCCTCATGGTTTTAGATATAACACTCGAAATGGGGTGTTAGGATCTATTATAGAACTTTCATATGCTACCTGAGTGATTTGGTGCGACACTAGTGAAAGAAATCATTAGATCCCAGGCATGGATAATGTTTAAAAGTTCGAGATGTCATTAGAATAGTTACAAATGGTGGAACAAGTAGCATTGGTCCTAAAGAGGGAAGCCTTACATTTCGACTTCCCAAAGAAATTGGTTTTGTACCCCACCCGTCTGGTAATGATGGATGATTCATGATTAGGACTAGTACGAGTTAATAGGTCAAGTCAGGGTATGTGTAAAGGCTAAGACATTAGCGAATATCGACAAGGGTTATAAACTTCAAGGGTACATTATGGGTTCCTACTTCATGTGGCACAATTCTTCGTCAAGAATTGATTGTTTTCTTTTGGTGTGAAAGTAGCTTGATTCGTTGCATTCCTTATACCTTCTTTGATCACGATAATGGGAAGTTGTTCATCAGTTGTAGTTCGAGTATAGCGAAGGATAATCTCAGTAGTGATGTGGGATATGCCAGTTGTGGCTGATGCGTCACGGTATATGAGAGATTTCTTCCTTGGAAGCACCCTTATTCTACACTAGTTGTGTGTTTACATGGCCTCTCATTATTGCATGTAGTTGTAGGAATTTCTTGGTTGTATTTCTTTAGGGTAACGTGTTTCAGTGTGGCTGGTCATGACTTGGTCGTGTGTCCCAAGGTTGTGAATTAAGGACGTTGTGAGTATTACAACTTGACAAAGTATTAGATGCTAGTGTTTTAATTTGTTTAGAAGTGTGCGGATTGAGGAAGAACTCACTCGTATACATGTGTGTTGTGTCACTTATGATGACCCTAAGTTAGCGTAAGGATCTCATAGGACATATCGATGAAATAGGCATACGTGATAAGGTGACTGTCTTAACGATAATTGATGTGTTTGATTATAAGTTTTGGGGTTGTATCAGCCTAGGCTAGGCGTGATCCAATGATTTACTCGAGGAAACATAGGTTGTGAACCCTAACATAGAAATGACCCATGAAAATGAGTTCAGTGGTGATAGTATGATACTTTGCGAGTACCGACCATCTCGAGGTTTTTTAAATGGAAATGTTGGGCACGCTTGAGAGCTGGAATTAAGACCTTAGGGCTCATTGTGACTGGATTATAAATGGTGATTGAAGAAAGGCGAAATCTTCAGGTGTTAGGTCATAATGTTAAGGATGACCTAGGATTGAAAAGTGGTTAAAGATATTTGGATTCTAAGTTAATGATCTGGAATTTTGAGGATGAAATTTCCTAAGGAGGGGAGAATGTAATACCCGCCCTTATAAATTGTACTTGTACAATTATCCTTTTATTTAGTGACGTTCCATTTATGAAATTTTTACATTTCATGTACCCGCATGAGCTATGATTTTCATATGTATAGTTATTTTAAACACTTTGGTTAAGATTCACACGATTCGAACAAGCAACAAACGCTACGTGAGCTTGAGTAGTAATTTCCTGACGGCGCATGACACTGTGAAAGTCTAGTTCGAGCAAATTGTTTAGAACAATCGCAAAGTAAAAAAAAAATATATTTCGACCATATATTTAGACTCACAAAAATATATGAAATATTACCATGCGAAGAAAAATTGGGAAAAAAATACTTTTGCACGGAGATCTTGTTTCTTGCGTGTAATGTTTAGGATGTCACGGAAGGTCAAAAAAATATTGTGAATATGTTTTTTGATTCACAAAAATATAAGGAATATTACCATGGGAAGAAAAATCGAAAAAAAATTGTTTTGCGTGGATGTCCCGATTCTTACGCTCCTTGTACAGGACAATCCGGGAGGCCAAACGATTAGTGTAAATATGTTTTTCACTCAAAAAAATTAAAGGAATAAGACCTTTAGGTTGAAAGTTTAAAAATATATATATAATAATAATTATACCCATGGCATAAACCCAGAATTTTTATATACCCGTTTTATTTATGAAAGTTAAAATCCCTCAAAGCCATAACTACCAGCGTGTGCATAACAACAAGATTGACGAAATATCACATGCTGGCGTTAGTTTCCCCCCAAGAAAAAAGGAGGTATGAAAGGATCCTTCAGGTCAACATGTGTGGGAAGTTAATGAGGATAGCCATATGGACAAAAAGACAAGGTTTAATACCTTAATAAAATTGGCTCGTTAACTCCCAGAAGAAGATAAAACTATGTGTGGTCTCTTGGTAAAAAATAGTAGGAAGCTAAGGGACATGTCTCTCTCCCTCCTCGCTGTCAAGCCCCCGGATGTCTATTCCGTCCCATGTCAACTTTGGAGCCAGACTTCTAAGATATGGTATAGTACCAAATTCATGACTTATAGTGTGTAACCAATGGGATGATTAGAAGAAAAAGGAAGATATATCATGGCTTTTGTCTTGGAAAAAAATAAGGGAACAAGAATACAACAAAAAAAAAATGTAACCTCGCATCTTCACTGTCCTCGGCGCATGGCCTGTGGCTCTGAACCAAGGTAGACAATAAGGAATCAAATTAAAGGAAAATGAAAGGACCTTATGAGTCATGATATTCTGCAAAATGGTTGTGACCTTTGACCAAAAGTTTACGAATCAGATATTAGAACCACATTATGTGTATAAAAGAGTTGTGAGGAAACCCATGGCAAATCCCGTTTCTCTCCTAAGGATCTTGCATCTCCATCTCACTGTGATACATTACCTTCAACCATTAAATGCTCCAAACAAGTAACTTAACACCAAAATACTTATATCTCCACTGTTAAAATAGGATACGAAATACTGGGGTTGTTTTGTTGGGTTGTAGTAGATGTAATATTTAGAGTTGGATAAGGGGGTTATCTTGGAGGTAAATGAGGCATTACTTGGAGTGTTGTTGGAGCTTTTCATAGGAGCTTAGAAGAAGGTCAATTGTGACCCCCTTTAAGGCCACCTTTAGATGTGGGGGAGTCACACATCTTCTTTAACACCATATCCATTTTTTAGAGAGTCTGAGGTGGGATAAACCTACTCTTTATATTTGAGGCTTTATTTAGTGTATATAATGCTCTTATTATTGTTGGGCTTTTAGAGTAGGATTTCTATGAAATCAAAATGATAAACTGAAATGTACATTTTTAAGAAAGATAGAATGTTAGAAATTAGTATATGTGTAGTCTTCCTAATAAAATCAAAATTATGCATTTTAAGGGCGATAAAAATGTAAAAATATATTAATTGTGTAATTTTCTAGTAAAAAGAAATAAGGGCTTTTTTTAAGATAAAAATATAAGAAATTAGTATTTGGGCATAGTCCCAGTAAAAAGTGTTATGAATTTTTTTTATAAAATAAAAATGTGAAGAATTGATATTTTGGGCATTTCAAGTGAAGGGAAACACTGAGAATTTTTATGAAATAAAAATGTGGAAAATGATTAATGTTGACAAATATTTATGAAATACATATTTCTAAGTTTATTTGAAAAATGGAGAACTGTATGACTAAAATAGTCATTTTTGAATTTAAGGAAGTTAAAACTGTCTTACTTACTTGAAAGATACATTTGTTGTGAAAATTATAAAATTTTAGAAAGAAATGCTTGTTTAGTCCGTTGATAGGATTTTAGCATTTACAGTACATTTTCTATGCATATAAACTCATAGTATTTTGTAAATAATTATGTGAGTGAGTTTGGAATAGGTCTTATTGGATTTAATCATAAAGTAAGCCAAAATGATGTTATTTCATGTAATAAAATTGTTTAATTGACAAGTATGAAAGTTGGGCAAAAGCGTGATGTTAAACAAGTGTTAAAACGGCTAAAGCGTTAACATGTTAAGTTGGAAACTTAATGATTGTTTTCAAGAAACGACACTAGTAAAGGAATTAAAGAGTAAGTTTTAATAAATACAGGGTATATTGGTAATTTACTTAAAGTGGAATATTTTTATGAAATAAAAATGTTAATGAATGTTTTATACTAGTATGGGTGAAATTGAATTAAGTCCTAAAATGTGAATAATTTTTTTTATATAAAATCAACACGTTTGTAAATAGGGGACTTAAGGAGAAAGTAATAATTTTCCAAGTACAATGGGAAAATGGACGGTTAAGTCCAAGGTTTTGGCTTCGGCCCGAAAAAGCCAAATTAATATTAACATTATGAAAATGTTGAACACGTTGTTAATGATATTGGATGATGCCAGGTTAAACAATTTAGCAGGGCTATGCTGTCCCTATTGGTGAAACACCCCAAACCAAGTGCAGTGTATTTGGCGCTTGATGCCGGACGGTGAAATTTCGTGAAACCGTGGGTGTGCATGTTTTGTGATGGTGTGTGTGTTGGCAGAATTCCTAAAGATAATGCTAAGTAATGAATTGAATATTCATGAAAGAGGCATAAATGAATGGTATTAATTCATTAATTTATTAATGTAAGAATGACGCAATAAATATTTAATTTTCATGTGGTAACATGGGATGGTTGAATAGGGTGAGTTAATGATGTTAAGCTACCTAACAAGGTTCGAAATATAATGAACACGAGTGTGTGTTATATGAGGCTTTCAAAGGAATATGATGTGTGCGAGTTTTGAAAAGTTTTAAATAATGATTAGTAACTCGGCGTGAGTTAATAATGTTGAGAAATAAACGTGTGAAAAAGAATGAAAGGATTTCCCCAATAGTTGTAAATTGTTTAATTGGGTGAGTTAGCGGAAGAATATGAAAGTTCTAAGCTTAAAATACAAAATAATTATTTTGTAAAGACGAGAAAGATAAAAGTGGCCAAATAGTGTTTTAGAAATAAAACGGTTTACTACATTGGGACATGTGTTTTCCAATAGCATATATGTACATATATATGTATTTTCACATGCATATAGTATAGCATGTGAGTATTTTTTCTCTCGTTTGTTTCTATACTGCATTCGTATATAATCCCACTGAGCATTCGGATCACATCCTTACTTTTTTTGTGACAGGTTGCATGACGTTTCATACTTTGAGAGCGTTATACATGTAACTAGTTACTTGCATTTACGATTAGTAGCTCTATTTACTTGGCCATGGGGGCACTCCTTTTGGGTCCTATCATGTAGTTGATAATAATTGAAATCGTATGCTAACAAGAGTAACATTAAATAATAATAATAATAATAATAATAATAATAATAATAATAATAATAATAATAACAATAATAATAATAATAATAATAATAATAATAATAATAATAATAATAATAATAAACTGAATTAGAAACATTATTTAGGTTGTTTTATTTCACTTTACAGTTAACGTATGAACCGGATTGGGTTGATCTTAGATTAACCGTTAAGTCCGTGTTGTGGCGTTACAATAACACTAATGAAGATATTTTTATACTTTAAATTCCAGTAACTCGCTTCTAAAAAGCAAACGATGTGAAATGATAAATGTATGGTGTTGGGGGTATATGTATTGTTAGGTCATTATACAAGAAAGTAAGTGTCACACTCGATATTATATGCATCTTAAGAGATGGTAATAAGAACAGAACTACGAAAGAATATAACTTTGTTCAAATTGTGATGCAAACTCATCATATTTATCACATTATTTTACTATAGAAATAAAAGAGGACAAAACTGTGACACCACGCCTAATTAAATACCGGGTGATCAGTCCTTTATTAAATTATAATCAAGGTGAACGGTTGGTTCATTCTTAGCATCATTGTCACAAAATAAATTTTCCATTTGAAACACCCTATATAATTAAGCTAAGTGACAAAACCATTTAAACCATTATCTCCATTTATTAAATCGAATTATGAAATCCTTTTTTACGTAACAGTTTAAGAATCACACAATTTTAAGACTGGAAATAAACACCCATGAATTTAATCATTCAGATAATTCAACACCAACTTTAAAACTATAAAGGAAAACCATCCTGACAGCAATTAAATTCCAAAAAGTAAAATGCTAAAGATAAATAAACATAATCTCTGACAAATCCAACTGAATAAGGAAATGGGAGACACATGACCTAACTAATCATAACTAGAATGAGAGTAGATTCAACATCGAGGTCGTTTAAGTAATGTCCTGCATCTCCCACATAAGCTGCAGCGTGCCCGGTCCAAAGAATCTACGCAAGACGCCCCTATGGCTGGGCACCTGAAATATATACATATATATATACAAGAGAAAAGAGATGACAGGAAACGGGTCAGAGCCCGAGTGTAAAATAGTTTAAAATTACTTTAGCAAGTATTTAAAATGCTTACCTGCTAATGCAACAACCATGTTAATATGTGACACTCTCTTGAGATTCCTCCCCTCTCATCTAGTGTGCACACCTACCGTACTTAATAAATCTCATCAATTTCCCTATCTTATTCTCCATAATGATTTATCATGTGAAAAGCGAAGTTATGACATTTACTTTAGGAAATCATTCTCTTCAAGATTCCTTATGTTATTTAAAACAACTCATTACCGTTATAAAGTTCCCGAATACTTATAATAAAGTTGAAGCATTTATTCATTTCTTATCTACTTATACGCACAGTAGAAAGTCCCAATATAAATATACGTATATATATTAGTCAATCATATAATATATATACTAATGGCACCTCACATAAGATCTAAGGTGTTGGCATACTCTGCTATCAAGTCCCCGTATCACACAAACTAAGGGAAATACTGGTTCGAAATCACTCTCGAACTGTACTAACATAAAACACAAATAATTGGAGGCAAAGCATAGTTCCCAGTCCTGAGAGGTCATCACATACTCACACGTCTCTTAGGACCATCTGACTATAACTCAGATAGCCAGTAATCAAGGATACAATATTCTAGGGTACAAGTCGTTATCCCCCATAAAGGTCCAATCGAGATAAGACTATCTCGGCGCGGAGACCCCCATGATAGCAAGTAGCTCGGGTACGATTTTTACACAGATATATAATATATGGACAATCACACAGTCGTATATATATAAATATCCACATTTCTAAATTAGGTGTGTTCACGACCCATAATCATAATTATTCGTTATTAACACATTTTACTTGATTATTACACGTACGAACTTGCCGTTTTTATTCTCATTTATAATGCATTTCATACTCACTTCTCCTTTCTCGATGTATTCTAAGTATAATTTCAGGAGACGTACCTCACTTATCTTCTGGTCTAACTCTCTTACGAGTCTCAATATTTTATTTAAACATTCCCATAATCCCATATGGGTATATCACTCCCCGTTAACCTCTTTATTTCATTTTACATTAAATTCCCACTTATTGGGGTTTACTAAAACCCTACTGGTCCTATTTATATCCCAAAATGTTCTAACAATAATACTCAAGGGTTACTACGCATTTTAATCAGAATAAACCATTATAAGAGGAATGTGCAGTTTTCCAGGTGGGGTCGATCGATCGAGGGAAAGGGATTGATCGATCGATACTCTTAGGTCGATCGATCGATCCAGTAGTTACGACGAAAACTGCATTTATCGAGTTACGGGTTTGCCTCTCCAACCTCAACTAATACTTCATATTTGATTCCCAAACTCCCAACAAAAGTTATTACTAGTACCATACACCTAAATACACGATTCTCCACGTAAACTATGTTCCAATTCATCAATTATAACTATATAATGGGGTAAAATTTGTCTAGACTTCAAGAACCCTAATTTCTCTTTTTCTTTCAATTCTTTCCATTATTTTATAGATTTCTTACTTCTATATCCATACTAATTCTTGGTTTATCCTCTACATTTAAATGAGATGTCGAGAATATGATTACTTCTTCAATGACATGTGAATTCTAGTCTCCAAACTACACTTTCTTCCATGAAACATGTTCTAAACAACCCTAGACAAACATAATTGAGGCATTAACTAAGAATAAAGAAAGATAGATACTTGACTGGGAATTCTTGGTTCAAATTAGTGGACAAGATTGGTGTGGTTGATATCCTCATTGCGCGATCTAAAGTTTGGCGGCGACGGCGATGCAAACGGTGGAGTTCTTGGCCTAGAACTCCATGGAAAGCTTATCCTCTTCCCTTCAAATAGCCGTCTTAGGTTTTTTATTATTCTAACCCTATAATACAACTCATATTATCTTATATACTCTTAGAGATTTCGTGGGTTTTCATGCCTAAAAATGTAAAATGTCTAAAACGCCCTCCCGGGGTGTTAATTAGGCCTAAAAATGCCCCATGATCCAAACTAAACCCCCGGGTACATTATTTTGACTATCTCGATCCTTTCGGACACATTGACGTACTCAAAATGACCATACGGGTGACTTATAATTTATTCACTTCTAATAGTTCGAATTTAATCCTGACACGACACAAGCGCATCCCGATAAATTTCCAAAATTATCAAATTAGATTCTCATGATAATTTTACTAAATACAATTACACCTCTTAGTTCACCAATAAAGTAACTTACAACAAAATTCCAATAATTACTAACTCTCATCACGCTAGTAAGTATTGAAATGATTTTCCGGATTACTATTAGATTAATATCTCTAATTAAATTTAACAAATCCAGAAATTTAAAAGCCATCAAAATACGGGGTATTACATACTTCCCCTTAATTACGGAATTTCGTCTCAAAATTCGGAAAAGAAGGCCTATCTGGCAAAATAGTTCTGGATATCTTATCAGTATGCAAACTATCTACGTAGTAAGGCGCTCAATCACTACAGCCCCCGCCTCACAGCAAGCTTATCAACACTCTCATTAGAGACACTTCACATTGTGCTCCTATCCGATAACATTGCATAAGTCACACCTATACTTTTTTAATTCCCTTTATTTCAATATCATTGGGAGGCCATACCTCACTACATGACAACTTCTCAGGTTTATCTAAACACAAAACCCCCATTCTGAGAGAAAGCCTACGAACATCTGACCACTCTTGTTCGCCTAAACAGTCATGGATCCAAAATTCTGATTATCCGTTCACCTCTAAACGTGCAGAAGGAGAATAATTAAGGTTCTTCCACACCAAACCTCAATAAGCATCTCGTTCACGACAAACAGGTACGAGTGCTTCCACGGAGCTCTACGCTACTATACTTCACTTTCTAGTTATATCCGTTGTGAAAATAAAATGATCACCAAGATTACAAGATTACCTACGGGCGGATACACTAATCATTAATCATCGTGCTCCTACTCCTCGGCTATGGGTGATACCTCATACTCAAATGAAGCGTTATCTCCGCTGTTTCCTGAAATCCCATATTGAAGGTGGGATTCACAAATCACATCTCGATTCAAAAAATAATGTCGTGTAGGACCACGTACCGATGTGATACCTTACTTTCAAAGGAAGGTTGGGGCACACTGGTAATTATTGTTAATTACCCCAAAGGAATAACAATCATTTCCTTCTTGGGCGACTTGTCCCATCTGTTCAGTTGAACCTTTGATCTTGTCTTGGAGATGGCAACCCATCCAAGAAACTTTATCGACCTTACCGGTCTCTTTCATTATAGCAATTGTCGATAACCACCAAATTCTCTGGTTGATCCTCTTATTCCAACGGATTTCTATCTATGAGTGGTGCCCGCGGAGACTACTCACTATGTCCCGCTCAACATCGACATTCCTTGAAATGTCTCACATTAAGTTACACTTAATACTCCCCTTCCTTCCTTGGTGTATACCGAAAGTTTCGACCCGTGCACTTTTCTCCACGATGTGCACTTCTGGATCTTTTATACCATACTAACAGTATCACTCTTTGTATGCGCAAGTCGCTATCAAATTTGACTAATTATAACTCCGCTCTGAGTGTTCTCCGTATAGTTAAATTCTACCCTTCTCAAGGAACACCCCTTTGTAAATGGTTTCCCACATCTTTTCAACCAGATTCGGCGTGCTACTCTGTTCGTACTCGTATATGCATTTTTTTCGTTCTTCTTGTGACGCTTAATCCACTCTACTACTTCCACGTCGTAATGCTAGTCCCATAAATATATATTCCCCATGTCCATTCCCACGTCCCCTAAACTCGAACGATTCGATTATCAGATATCCAGGATGCTCACACACCCTATAAACGGTTCATACTAGCGTAAGCATCACATACGCTACACACCTAAATACAATTCCTTATTTTTCCCTAGTGCTCGCAACGTGATTACAACACTTGGGTACTCTCAATCACCCTAAAAATCAAAAATTTAAATCCTCCTTATCATCATTCCACCCCTTAACTCGTGGTGATAAAACAAAACTTTCAATGCTTTCTTACCACACAACCGGCTCCACTAGCCTTAAATAAAAATTCAACTTCCAACTTACAGATATAATTACGTGATCCCATTTCGATCGGGGTGCCGAACTTGTGGACTAATGATCAAATGTCTCCCTATTTTTGACCTTATGCTAAGTTTCATGCGTGGGATGTCTCGCAAAGAAAAATCCAAACAAGGAACCCCACGATACACTACTACCTAGAATTGTCGATTATCGAAATCCGTTAGGCCCTCCGTCCATAGCATGTACCCCTTTATTCCGTCTCTTCACAGAAAAGTTATATCTTACGTAATTATACTTAACAACGAACATTTTGCCAATTGTATAATCATTCAATATTTGTGGTAATCACACTCCACAAACCTCGAATACATACGCTGGGGGATCTTGAAATCCTGTCCCCAAACATATGGGTCCAACTCTTAACTCTCACATCTCTAAAGGATAGATATATCGATGCGCTCTTCCTATCACTAAGTCTTGAGCACTAAACATCATAATGAGTTAAATCTTTTCGCTCCACAGTAAACCCAATACATACTAAATCGTAACAACAAGGTCTCTATACACACCGGGAT